>CM060623.1:14317623-14747623 GCA_030578275.1 Meda fulgida | reverse complement strand
TGCCCTCTGTGTGGACGTGAACATGTCCCGGGATTGATCCCAGGATGGGGACCTAGTAACATTGCTGGGATCAGTCCCGGAATGTGCCCTGTGTGAACAAAAGGCAGGACCAATGCCGTAATGTCGCAGTGATGCCGCTGAAGCTGAGATTGTTTGCCAGCCTAATGGAACGGTACGCGATGTGCTATTTTATGATTGAATCAGAAAAAAAAATGCACAAGGGTGGTTTCTGGAGAGAGCAATCACAGATCATAAGCAAACTTAAAGTCCCCATGAAATCAGAATTTAAGTTTTTTGTGAATATGTTAGCCTTGCTGTTATGTATAAGCTAGTGTGTTTCCAAAACAATGACAAAATTCACATTTACAAGACATAAGCATTCAAAACGTACAGTCTCTCACTTCCGCCAATATGGATCAATGATTTTGATGACATCACTCTGCACTTCAGCTTCTCATCAGACTTTCTGTCCAATCAAAATCTCTCGAGAGTCCCGCCCACTACATTATAAATAGACGCTGAAGCTGCGGCTGAAATCGGTCACTTGTTTGCACATTTGCTATTTTCTTCATAATGAATGGCACATAGTGCATAGGGGACAGGGAACGATTCAGACAGTGTAAATAAGCTTTCCATTGGGGCGAATGAAGTCTGGTTTCACGTTAGTGTCACGTGAAACGCCACAGCACACACAGTCTGCTCCGGTCCAGAGACACAATAGAACAGAGCAGATCATATGATCGAGTCGGAACAGACCAGAAAAAGTATCGGACCCATTTGAATTGTGCTCAGAATGCTATATTTTAAAAGTAATTTGGAGATTAGGAGGAGAAACGTATATAGACTAGGAAGAAACTGCGTTTTAACAGAGTTTAACGGCTCTGGCTGAGCTGTGATATAAATAAACACTATTGGCGTTGTTGGCGCTCTGGCTATTTTTTTAAAAGGGGAGGAGTTGTTCGATATGTCCTGTTTTCTTGTTTCAGAGGAAATTACGTCAACACATTGAATAATGCTGCGACATTCAATGCACTTCCGCAGGCCTTTAAGACGCTTCGGAGACATTACATGTCACATTCTGATGTCCCGTGTCTTTACGGGATCTGTACGGGATGTGTGTGAACGCATGCATTTCAGAAAATCACTGACAGTGTGAATGAACCAAAATCAAACGATCCTGGGACAAATCCCGGGACACATTATCAGTGTATTTTCCGGAATCTCTGTGTGAAAGGGGCTTATGAGTAAAGGAATTCTCACCTCAAAACGAATGGAGCCATTTCTGTCAAGATCAAATGCATTAAACAGGAAATGGGCGTATGTGGTGGCATCTGAGGGAATAATGAAAAATAGATCAGTAAGATATAAAACTTCAAATTAGTCTCCAAACCGAATTCATGCTAAACCAATATACAGATTTACTGATGTAGTGAAAAACATTTGTATTTACCCCCTTGGGGAAAGAACTGAGAGTAGATGGTCTTGAAAGTTTCCTCATCAACCAAACCACTTGGGCACTCCTTAAATGGAAAGAGAGGCACATCTAATTAAACATCTAATTAAACAGATAATGGACTAATTCTCACTGTGCCACATCGCAGCTCATCAAGGCTTTAAATAAGAGCATTGTGCTAATTTTCTGCCCTATATTGTACACATTTGCTTATGCAAACAGAAAGAACAACATTTTCAATCCCAAAGCTTTTCTTTAAAGATGAACTGTACTGAATTAGAGATGAATTATACTACTACTGTTTGTGCTGCAGACATGAATGATAACTCAATCGTGCTGCTTGTTGAGGATAGGTGTGCTAATACGTTTTAAACAACCTGGTTGAGTTATCATCTGTTGGACAGTACAATGGGTGAAATAACCTTTCTTTCAACCATGGGTGAGGGAGGAACTCAAGTTCATATGTTTTGGTGTCGACTCTTTTGACTTGATGGGTCAGTGAGAAAGCACCTATCAAGCAACCATCCAGAATACTTGGGAAGCAACCTAGCAAAAAACCAACAACCACCCACAGTACCCTAGAAAATACTTGCCCTGGCAAAACCCCAGAATTTGCAAGAAAGAAATCACCTAGCAACACCTTAGCAACCACCCAGAATACTCTAAAACGCATATCGATCCCCTCGCAACCGCATAACACACTAACAACGATCCAACACAAACATAGCATTGTGGTCGCAAGTTGAGTGGTTAAATGTGAAAAATTAGTCATACAAAAGTTAAATCCTTTTTCTTTAAACTTAGTGCTTTGTTAAAATTTAGTGTTAAACACATCACTTTTTCCATATCATCCCAGCTAACAGGGGGTGTTCTCAAAACTTTGGCTAATGTTCTGGCAAGGTTCTCTCAAAGTGGTAGCAAACATTCTTCCAGTAACATTCATTCAGAGTTTTCTGATATCTTTAATAATGTTCTCAAAACATTTGCAAAAAAACATTATTAATTTTTTTTCTAAAACGTTTTAGTTGGACATTCATCAAATGTTTTTTTTTTAAATGTGACTTCTGTAATGGTTACTGTTTTATGATTGAAATTTCAAAAAGGCCTGTAACTAAATAAACTCCAAAATGTTACGTTTTCTAATACATTTATTTCATGCATGGATTCTTTTGACAGCGCTTTACAAGCTTGCAGCGTCATCTAGCTTCGAGTAAAATTTGCCATTGAAATGTGTTACTCGCATTTCAATGGAAATTTTGTTACATAACTTTATTATGAATTTTGTCAATGCATAGTTGTGAGAATGTGGTTTAGTTATTGTTCTGATGTAATTATATAAATTTATAGTCTGCATTTTTTTCAGAGTAAAGCCAAAGCACAGAACTGTGTTTATTTTCAGTTTAAATTCACAGTAAATGCTAGTACTACTCTGCAAGTGTTGTGTGTTTGAGTCACTTATAATTTGCTTTTGGGAACTCAACATGCACCAACAATCTTCCCAAAATTCATAATGTCAACAAAGAATTTGAGACAACCATAAATTTTAGTATTATCATTTTACTGTTGTTCTGTAAAATAAATCAAATATCAAGTAATAAAAATGATAATAATTATTATTATTGTTATAAAAAAAACTATAATAATAATAACAAATCCATTAATACTTTTATTATAACATAGGCCTGGTTTCACAGACAGGGCTTAGATTAATCCAGGATTAGGCCTTAGTTCAATTAGGGTATCTAAGTAGTTTTTATAAACATGCCTTAGAAAAAAAAACATTACTGGTGTGCATCTTGAGACAAAACAATGGCACTGACATATTTTAAGATATGTCAGTGTAAATTGCTTTCAGTTAAAACAGCTCAAACATGCATTTTAGACTGGGACTAGATTTAAGGCCGCGTGTCCAACTATCGGTGACCGGTAAACCTTTCAGCGGGAAATAAATGCTTAGCCCCAGCCGTTTTAAAAAACGAGGCACTCCCATTGAAAACAATTGAAAAAATATGCTAGCCTCGGGAAATACGCTTTGGTAAACACAAGGCCTAAGTCTTGTCTGTGAAACCGGGGGATAATATATAGTAGTCAACATTTGATCAGTGGATCAAAAAAGTTAATCAAAGTTCTAAGACAAGGACGGGTATTGTTCAAAAATCATTTATAACTTTGATGAAAGATTTTGATCCACTTCAAATGTTGACTACTGTAATACAATGTAATATAATATAATATAATATAATATAATAAAATATAATAGTCACAATCCTCAGTCACCAGACCAGTCACCTCGCACTACAGTTCCCATTATCCCTCTTGGCTCACATCTGCACTCACTCATAATCATCACACCTGTTCATTATCATTTCATTATCTCGGTGAATTTAGTTCCTCTGGTTTGAGTCTTTGGTTGTCGGTTGATGTTTGTGTATGCTATGTTATGGCTGTCTGCCTTTTTGTAGGTTTTCCCTCTTTTGTTGTTGTCCTTAGCTGATCACATGCCTGTACCTTGCAACTATAGTGATGGGAAACCGAGGCCTTTTGAGTCTTTTTTCAAATTGTGCCAAAAAACGCTTCTTTACTTGAAGCTCAAACTCGAAACACAATCACAATTCTTGGTGCATTTGCGGCATCTGGTGTTCAGACTTGTTTTGTCCACCATATCTAACAAATCCCCTCATTACCAATATTTTTCAAATCAGCTGTTCAGACCTTCCGAGACCGCATGACATTCGAAGCTTCAAACGTCATTAATCACGTGGTATTGTAATTTCGATACAAGCATCGGTACAGTTTGTGATATTGAAAACTGTGTCGGAGCTCCGGCATTAACCGCCCCATCACTACTTGCAACGGTCTTGATAGTTTGACCGCTGACCAAACACAGTAAATACTGAACTACCTCAACATTAACCCTTATTTTCCCCCTCTCCTACACAGACTCTTACATTTTTGAAGCCCCTATAAAGGGACTGCAGCTCCTTCTTGGTGAATTTGGTCTGAGCCTGCAGCTGCTCCAGACCCTCAGGCTGATGTCTCACCGTGGACAGCTCTAGGTCACTGTCACTGCTGTCTATGGGAGAGAAAGAGAAAAAAAGAGAGAGGAAGAAGGGGAAGCAGAGAGAAAAAGAGGGAAGGGGTCGGGAAGGGGATGAGTGTATGGGATGGGGTGAGAGAGCATTTAAAAGTGGTTGCGAGGAGAGAGAGAAGAGGAAGGGGGGTGAAAGCAAAAGAGTTAGCATAAAAGTCAAAGACAGGCAGGAAGAGGAAAAAGATGGAGGTTTGGGACAGGGTAGCACTTTATTTTTCAATGTGATTGACTGCTGATGTCAATGTGAATTTCTTTAATTTAAAAGTTTCCAGCATTAAAGCAATTATAATGGGTGGATTTATAATTGGTGGGTTTAACTATTTGTTTCTTCTCAGCTCTGCTAGTGTCTGGATACGAGTTAGCATATAGGCATCAATCACATAATGAAGAAAGAGCTAAAGAAAAGAAGGTATAACTAAAATAATAGGACGATGCTTACACTCACCGTCTTAACAAAAACAGACAAAAAGTGAGATAGGGTGGTAAGAGAAGGACAGAATGGAAGAGAAAGAGAGAAAAAGAGAAAAGCAGTCAAGTCAGCCACAATAATTAGAACAATAATCACAAAAAACAAAAACAAAAAACAGAAAAGTGTTCAAATAATCAGTGTTGTAATTGTTAACTAAAACTATTAAAATAGGTTTTGTTAATTAAAATAAAGCGGACATTAAATAAAAATATTAGATGAAAAACTTAAAAAAACTTCAAAGTTGAAGTACTAAAACTGAAGTAAAAATAACTGAAGCCAAGCATAAACAAAAACAAAAAATTACAAAAGTACTAAGTACAAAACAACAATGTAAAAAAAATATATGATCAATAAGTTGATCAACAATTATGACAACAATTATCAAAATAAGTTAAGCAATTTTATACTTTTTATGTTATACCAGATTTAACTTAATTTTTAAGCCAGTTTAATGTAATTTAAATTCAAATGATTTAAATATCCAAGTTGATTGTACTTAATGTAAACAAAAGATATTAAAATTAATTAAATTACACAAAAAAATTAGCCTTTAAGCTTCAATCTAACAAAAAATGGTGAGATTTATCCTAAAATTCTCAAGAATATTAAATTCTCTGAATATTATATGCAAATTTGCCTCTCAAAGTAATTCTGTTTTAAGGAAGTTTAAATATTTTGATAAAATGCCAAATTTAATCAAATTTAACCCAGAATATTCTTTCAAGTTCATGTAAATATATGACTTATAAACGATATCAAAAGGCTCCATTTTCAACCAATCCCTGAAATGACGTTTGCTAGTGACTCTCTCTCTCTTACCTGTCTCAGTTATGTCTATGAGTCCGAGCAGATGCATGAGTTTGAGAAACATTAAGACCAGGCAGACGATGCCCACGGTCTGTAACCCCTCTGTCTCCCACCTCACACTCATCCTAACACTCTGTCCCTCAACACTCTTTCACCGCACGTCTTCCAACACTTGTTCTTCCAGGTTAGTCCTGTTTTAGACTGTTAATCCCACAAGCTTCATGAATGAATCATAAAAATCCTGTAAAACCGATAGCATATTTGAGGTACAAAGACGGGCAGAAGTCACGTGTCGATAAATATCTGGTCCACTTTTCCAAAAAGTCAATAAAAGATGGTGTCTTATGGTGTCATCTTGTCTTATCCTTGTGTCCAAAATGACTCTGAAGTCCAGATATATGCTGGTAACCCTCCTCTCTCATTATTTCTTTGCCTCTACTCTTCTCACGTCTATTTAAAAGTTCACTCTGACACAATTTTCAGAGGGAATTGAGAAAACTCCCACTCAGGAGACAAGTTTGTCCCAATTAGATTTAGACACAACCCTAACATGAATCTTGAACTTTGACATGATGATAAAAATTATGCTTTAAATGAATAACTACATAAATCTTTCAAATGAATGTTCCCTGACACAAGTAAAAAGATGATATGCTTTTGATAGGGTTTTATTCTGGAATGGAATTTAAAATTATGCCCTTTTACAAAGTCTTGATTTTGATTTGGGGTCTTCTAGAATAGTATACCCCATGCTTAAATGTTCAAACAACAATTCTTTTTTGCACATATTTTACACTGTTGCAGCACCTCTGTTCCCAGTCTGTCTGAAATGCTCTGGGATGCATTTCCCCAAAACACCGTTAGCCAACTATGATTGCAAGTTCTTTCATTACCAATATTACCAATATTCCGTTATTAACAATATATCGACGATTTAGGTTTTCCTGAACAGCACCACAACCTTACATTAGAACTACAGCTCTTGAGCTGTGGTTAGAAGCATATTTCTTGTTAAAATGACATATGGAGTCAAATAGACAGTGAGTTACGTTGTTGTATGGAAAACGTAGCCCTGTTTAGTTCCTGTTACACTGACGCCCCTCCTTTCGAAAAGCGCAGTGTGCTCTAATTGGTGGGCTGGATCAGTGTTGTGTTGTCTACTGCTTCGAGCGTGTTTTGGAAATATCACGTGAAATGTCTTGTGGTAATGCAACAATTACCACAAGACACTACTACCACAACTCAACCAGGTCTCGTTCCCTTTATTTTGCACACTCCTTGGGCTGGAATTATTTAAATGAGGAATATTGTGAAACTGACGTTCCCGGAAGAAAACTCAAGGCTAAGTCGAGGCATTTCGGGGAGTTCAGAATCAGAAGCAGTGCTTACTGATATAGAGAATAACTCCCTTTGCAACTTTTCAGAAAAGAAAGTGGAAAATGTAGAAAAGCATAATAGGTCCTCTTTAATATTTGAAGTTGTTGGAGTAGATACTCACTCATAAGGTGCCCTAAATCCTGCTTCCCTTGCCTTGTGAACCAGTTTCCCATGACTAATTGTTCTCTCTGTATTTCAGCCTTTGTGATATGACAGTGATCTACAGAGACTGTTCTTCATTTATCCTCCTACTCGCAGCCTTATTCACTGCTCACTTGCCAAGTGTGAGCTTTAAGATGTTGTTTTGCACAACATGTATGACAGCAGTGCAAATGCAAGACTGGAGAAACTGGAAGAACAACGACCACTCCTCGAGAAGACAAAGAACCTGCTGGATATTAACATCTGATCTCACTCTTGTGAAGGCAGCATCGCCATCCGAGACTAAAAGTCTCACCTCTGAATCATCCTAATCTACATTTCTTCCCCTCATCCCCTATTCCTTCCCCTTCATGCGAGATCACCCAAGTTCACCCAAGAATCTCTATGGTTTAATGTGAATCATTATCATACAGTATCTTAAATATTTAGTATCATTCGAAATGTCTCAGAGTGATTGGTACAAATGTCCCATTTCCACATAAACAAAACAAAAGGTAATAATTCTAGAGCATTCGATGTTATTGATTATCTTTGAACTGATTTTGTAATTGGCATGATACATTTACCTAACATAATAAATTGTAAACATTTGATTTTATTCTAACGGACTTTGTTATTATTATTTTTATTATTAAAAAGAATAGTCAAACATTCGCTCACGTGTAATGATGCACAGATATCATTAAAACCTTTTCATTTATGGAGTCAGATGAAATAATCAATTAAAACATGAGAAAATGACAATTTTCAGAGGGAATTGAAAAATACAGTTTCTTAAGTTTTCAGTATTGTAAGATCATGAGCAGTGTAAATGTATTTTAGAGGTCAAAGGTCAATGCATCTTTACCATTAAGGCCCATTAACACCGGCTGATGACAGAGTTCTGTTTATTCTAAGCACGTGTTTGTATTCCGCTTTAAATGCTTGAGCGGGATTGATTCTGATTGACTGTCAATGTTTTCATTGTTCATCAGCTGGATAAAATCGTTCTGGAAGTGATTCCAACGATATCGTTTCTCTGTGCCGTTATCGGTATAGCTGTGGTGTGAACTCTGCTATTCTTTAATATTAAGAATGATTTTTAGAACTATATCTTTATAGTTATCTTTACAGTTATACTTAAACAGGCCTTTAGAGTGCAAATATGGTCCAGATGGGTCTTGAACTGAGCCCTTCAAGTAATGTCAACTGTAGGGGTCTTTCTAAACAGATGGGCTTACAACCATGAAAACCAAAATATCTTTTGAGTGCATGCAAATAAAATTAATTCAAAATTAATTCAATTTTAAAATAATGCTATATATTACATTTGTAATAATAAATATAGCCGCAAGTGGCAATCATCAGGGTCCAAGCACAAATGGTCTACAACTAAGTTAGGATATTTTGTAAAATGCATTAATGTTAATTAATGTTAATTCTGTTTAAACTTTATTTAACCCACAAAAGTACAAAGAATAGATTTTCAATGTTTTCACTGGCCAATTGTATTTTGTAAATATAAACAAATTTGAATTTTGATGGCTGCAACACACTCCAACACTGGCAGGCCAGCTATTGTGTGTAGTGTGTCTAATAAACCACTCCGTTGTAGAATGAGGCCTGGCATTATCTTGCATCCCAGGAAAGATGTCATCTTGATGGCAATAGGTTATATGTCTCTGTACAATCCCAATATATGCCTCCACGTCAAAGATACCTTCACACATATGCAAATCACCCATACCTTTTGCAATGATGCATCCCCATACCATGGCAGATTTTTGCTTTTGCACCAGTCACTGAAGAAAGTCTGGATGGTTCCTTTCGTCTTTGGGAACATACACCCATACCATTACATTATCTAGTGTATTCTGCTTATGATGAAGTCAAAGAGTGCTACAACTTGTGATTCCTATACTATAAATCCCATTTGCCATCAATAGAGACATTTTTAGAATCAGACCATTCTTAACCAGCCAAACCTTAACCCCTTAGTTTCAACTCGGTAAATTTTCCTCATCTGAGTTTAAGATCATATAAAGAAACATTGCCCTCTGGTGGCTGATGCTTCAAATCTCCGGTGCACTATTTGCATTATGTACTATAAACAGAGACAAGGAAGTTGAATAAATCAAATTTTCAAAATATAAATCGAGTTGACAGATCAAATTCCTCTCATGCAACAGAGCCGGCACATATTGATCACTAAGCACGCTTCCCTTCACAAGTAATACTTCACTGTCTCTGATTGTGTATTAGATTCACACAACCAGAAACCCAACCAGAAACCCAAAATAAACTTCACCCTCCTGAAACACGGCATTCAGGAATAGTCAGAGCTGTAGTAAGTGATGCCACAGAGCTAAAAATAGTCTCCTGCTGATCCGCTGGGTGGTCCAGCTCAAGGGCCAATAATGGACAAAGATTTATGTATAGATTACATGAGGCACTTAGACCCTTCCAGCTGATGAAGTGTTTATTTACATAAACATCACTGTTTATCATCACTGTCAATGTTTGTATCACTGGATCAATATATGACCTTCCTAGTGCCTATGCTGTATATCCCTGCAGAAAAACTGCAAGCCTAAACCAGCCTAAATTGGTTTGCTGGTCTCAGCTGGTATTATCTGGTCTACCCTGATTTCTCAACCTGGCAGCTGACCAGTCGCCTAAACCCCTCGAAAATAGGCAAACCATTCCGGCCTGATATGGTTTGGAGAAAAGCTAAGACCAGCAAACCAGCATAAAGGACTAGTTCACTTCAGAATTAAAATTTCCTGATAATTTACTCAGCCCCACGCATCCAAGATATTCATGTCTTTCTTTCTTCAGTTGAAAAGAAATTAAGGTTTTGGAGGAAACCATTACAGGATTTTCCATTTAGTGGACTTCAACGGTTATCAACGGGTTGAAGGTTCAAATTGCAGTTTCAATGCAGCTTCAAAGGGCTCTACACAATCCCAGCCGAGGAATAAGGGTCTTATCTAACGAAACGATCGGCCATTTTCTTAAAAAAAAAAAAAATTATATATTGGTTTTTGTAATGCAGGGCGAACTCAAATGCAAAGTAGTTTAATAAGAAAATAAACGTAAACAAAGACATAACAGAGGGAACCGAGAACAGAATGAGACACACCAAAGTACATTAATGTAGGACAAGACCTGACAAAGAACACAGTTTTTTAAAATGACCAATCATTTCGCTAGATAAGACCCTTATTCCTCGGCTGAGATCGCGTAGAGCCTTTTGAAGCTGCACTGAAACTATAATTTGTGTTGAAACCACTGAAGTGAACTAATCCTTTAAGCCACAGAAAATGATCAAAATAATCATTGCAAAATTATGTATGAGATGAATCTAGATTTATTTTATCAGGACACCGATAAGACTGAATTGTTCTCATATGAATGTTCATGATTTTAATCAAAAGTGCAATTCAAAGCACATTTCAATAATGCCGTTGTTTAATTATTTTTAAAGAAAAAAAAATACTGCGCACTTTTAATAATTAAAATTGTAAATAGGTTTAGATTGATGCTTGTCAATAACATTGACCAATTACTTCTGTTCCTGAGAGTCAAACAGAAGAGACACACATGTCAAAACCATTTAAGGATATCGATCAAAAATAAACAACAGATTAACCAGCCAATAATGAATGTTAAAATATGACACACAGATGCTAAATTTTGCACATCATACTAGGCCAATCTTTTCATTCCTATTTATGTCTTGATAGTTTGAAGTAAGATAGTTCAAGACAACAAAAATGCGACATGACACAGAGCACGTCCACCAGACAACAGAAGGAAATGTGGAAAACAGTGGAGAACAAAAGAATATCTCCAATCTCAAACTTTGTTCTCCAGAAGAATTGCATTTACAGTACATATGAAGGCGCTGACTCTGATCTGTATACTTTAGAAATGTATGATTGGATATGATCTTGTGATGAAGCGAGGGGTGAGAGGGAAATGGACAGTGCCCTTCAAGACCAGAGACCAACGGACCCATTTTTAGGTAACCGTAAAGAAAGCCTGTTCGATAAAGCATACATAATGAATGAAGGGTAATGTTAGACTGGGTTTTGATTCAGAGAGAGAGAGAGAGAGAGAGAGAGAGAGAGAGAGAGAGAGAGAGAGAGAGAGAGAGAGAGAGAGAGAGAGAGAGAGAGAGAGAGAGAGAGAGAGAGAGAGTGAGAGAGAGAGAAAGAGTGAGTGTGTGTGTGTGTGTGTGTGGGTAGGTGGGTGTGTGTGTTCAGGTATACCCTACGTTGTGGGGACAAACTATACCCACAAAGATGGCAATATCGAATAATCCTTGTCCTTGTGGGGGACATTTTTGTGTTCCCCATGAGGAAAACAGCTTATAAATATGTTTTTTTTTTTTTGAAAATGTAAAAATGCAGAGAGATTTCTGTGATGGGTTTAGGGTTAGGTTTAGTGTAAGGATATATAATATACAGTTTTTACAGTATGAAAATCATTATGTCTATGGAATGTCCTCAAAAAACATGGAAACCCAATGTGTGTCTGTGTGTGTGTGTGTGTGTGTGTGTGTGTGTGTGTGTGTGTGTGTGTGTGTGTGTTAGAGAGAAAGAGAAAGAGATTGAGAGAGAAACAGAAAGATGGAGAATGCAGTATTTCTTACACCAATACAGTCTCAACAAGTTCCTTGTCTTTGAGTATGTTGTAAATAAGAAAAAACATACTAGCACATCATAAACCTAAATAGTAAAAGTGTCCTAAAACATGTGTCATTAATTACACACACCCAAATATGTATAATCAGCTATTTGTTATTAGCATATACACCAAGTCCATGAATACATTTACAAGATTTTAGTTTAAATTGTAAGAAATGTATAAAGTGAAATTGTATTTCTTATATATATTTTTTCTTATTTAACTGTGCACCATTTTTATCACCATTTGGCGATCATTATTTTAAATGTTATATTTTAAATGCATTTTAAATGGTCAAGTGCAACATTTTAAGCACAAACAAGGCCATAAAAACAGCAAGAATATTAATTATGAAACGATAGACAAAATACAGTTTAAAATATATTTTTTTAGATGTACAGCATTTTCACTTTTAAAGTCAACTACTAAAACAACATACTACTTAAGTGAGGATATGTGACCTTCAGTTGTTTTTATAAATACAATAATCTAATTATAATTTATAATAAGCATGTCAATTATGATTAATTAAAAAAATATATATTATGAATTCACCTTTTATTTATAATTTATTTAGCATTTCAGGAATTATTTGTGCATTTGAGAACATCCCAAAGGGGAGGTTTTGTCAGATTTGAACTCATTTAGGACAGTTTTGTTCCCACCTGGTGCTGCAGTCCCACTTTAACACAAGATGTAACAGGTGTGTGTTGTGCTCATATTTTCCTACAGTGAATCGAAAATTGTGATAAAATTCTTCAAACTTCAATTGATCGCCTACCAGCCAAATAAGACCCAGCGACCTTCAAAACTCACAAGCAGGAAAAACTTAACAGGAACAATCAATTATTGCATTCTGTGAGAGTGCAATACCTTTCCTTCACTTTAACATAAACATCACAACAGATTTGTTAACGCTATCTATCATCGGGGTGCACCTGATGCAACCCCGGCCCCAAGGGCCTTATTGGTCAAGCAAATCACCATGACAACAAAGGGGAGGACCTCAGATCTAGAATGCTCCTTACCTTCCAGCGACATGGGCTCCAGAATGCCGAACTGTTTGAGAACAGCCACAAACAGAATGATGACCACTCCGATGGCAAACAGCTCCATTCCCTGAATACCCATGGCTGCGATGAATTACGACTCTTGGCACAAGAACTTCTAGAACTACTGGAAGTGAAAGTATTAATGTCTGTACTAACACGGGACAAAGCCAATTGGCCGTTATAGCATGGCGCCTGATGCAGGACGTCTCAAAAGGAAAGATTCATTTCAGTAGTTCCTCTGAAGAATATTTAAAAGAAAAACCAGGGGATATTTTTGGCAGAACGTCAAGCTAGCAGTGTGCATGGGAAAATGAGTCCGGTCTAGTTACACTTATTTTGGAGGTGAGAGGAGAAGTCAGTGTTTCCATGTTAGGTCATTTTTTCTTGAAAGCCCCATCGCATAAATAAAGAGCTGGATTGCAGTTCTCGTACATAGTCCAGATGTGTAAAAGCCATCCTTGTCCGCAAATGTTATTTGCAAGTGTCAACAACAGACAAGAGCATTTTAAACTCTGTCGTGACGAAGTGCTGCGGCAACGCTGTGATATTCAAGATTGTTGATCCAAAGGTGTAGGTTTCGGTTTAAAGCAAGAGGCACAAGAGAACGGAGATTCATTCCACAGATCCAGACGAGTGCAACGTGGAATTGTGACGGGGAAGCAATGGACTAATTTAGCTGTTAAAACGATCATATTTCATTTCAAGTCCTAAGTAGCTCTTAAATCCGTATTTTTGTCGATGCTGACATAGAAATATGAGACTAATGGGCACTCTAGTGCATCAAACATGAATAATAGTCCATGCAGAAGTCATTAAAGAAATACTCTGTTTAGTTATATGCAAGATCAACATCTGGCACTGCCTTGGTCACTGCGACAAGAACTGAGGTGGCATCTCGAATCCTGGTCCAAAGCATTCGGCGGTCTCCTGCGTGTTATGCCAGGTTGGTGCAAATCAGCAAAAAAAAAAAAAAAGAAAAGAAAAGACAGAAGTTACTTCCTGTGGCAGCAGTAAAAATACCCCATTACTTTGCAGATTGGGTGGATCCGTCTTTAACTGGGTGCAAATCAAGTGAAGTTCATAATTCTTGACCCCATCAAACCTTTCAAATGGTCCATTAAGTTCGGTGATACGTCTTGGGAGTGGTCCCGAAGAATGAGGTTTCACGTCTCTCCTCCTTCTCGGGAGTTCTGCCGTCAGTCAAGCGCCCTCATCTTTTCCATAATCTGTTTCCTCAGAGTCAGCATCAAGAGCTTTTGTCTCTTCTTTCAACTTGCACTGTTCAGGTTCTTCCTCCCTCCCTCCCTTGCTTCTCTTGCCCCGTAATAATCTGCAATGGGCAGTTTATCTTCACCTCTCTGTCCATCCCACCCCTCCTTCCTCTCTGCTCATCTATGACCACTCCATCCCTTCTTTTATCCATCACTCACTTTCCTAGCCTTACTAACTGACTGCAAAGTCAAACCCCTGTGACAACTGGTCCCTTTTCCCTGACCACAACTCCCTCTCTCTCTCTTCCTTGCCTTCTGTCTGGGGACTTGGGGAAAAGTCACATTTCCAAACAGGGCAGAAGGGAGAGATACTAGGGGGATCAGATTCCAGGGACACCCTCCCCTACCGATTTCCCAGCCTCAATCCACCCACATATCTGTTCCATCTGGAGCACTTTCCTTCTCTCTCTCCTTCCTCTCAAGTGAAGCAGGGCAAGGCCTCTGCATGGGATGGGACAACCAGAGGAGACAACATTAGCTCACAGGTTTTCCTGTTTATAGCATGGCGGGAGAGAAGAGGAGAGAGCTATAATGGCTCAGATAGATAAAGGAATCAATAAAGTCTTAATGGTAGCTTTAAGTCAACCAAACACAATGTGAGATCAAACACTGTTTCTACTGCCAGCACCAGCCCATCTCTCACACCTCCCCCTCCTTTTTTTATCAAATAGTTTTGTTTTTCTAGTTAAAAGAGCCATAAAAAGATTATAAATGTCAGACATGACAACAGGACCAGACAAAAAATAGAAATGGGGTGCTACAATGTAGATATTTCAAATGTAGGCTAATGGTAATCTCTGGGGAAAATCAAAATTTCTGAAATGTCATCTTCAAATTATAATGAATGTTATGCCTCAAACCGAAATAGACCCTCCAGATACTAAATTCATAAAAATCCTAAATGAATGCCAAAGAATGATATGGAAACAATAATCTGAGACCAACCAACAACAAATAAACATGAATTTACTGCATACAGTAGAATCCTAGTGGATTATTATTTGATCCACTTTTAATTTTTTATTAGTTTGATTAGAAATGACATTAATATTTTGATAAGAGGTTACCCACATACAAAAAAATCATAATTTGGAAACAATAACCTGAATTAGTGAATGAATTAGTGAATGAATGAATGAATAAATTAGTGAATGAATGAATGAATGAATGATTAGCAACAGTAATTTTACTTTATTTATCAGAATCCCAACGGACTCTTACTTGTTCCATTTTTACATTTATATTTATTCATTTCATTTAACAGACGCTTTTATTCAAAGTGACTTGAGAATGAGAATGAGAACAATAGAAGCAGTTAAACTAACAATAGGACAACAATATGCAAGTGCTATAACCTTTCCCAGTTTAATCTAACGCATTACGTGCACCTTTTTTATTATAATTTTTTTAGATAATAAATATAGAATAGAAGACAAAGTGTTAGTATTAATGGATCAAGTGTTGCTGAAAAAGATGCGTCCTCAGACGTTTCTTGAAAATCGCCACGGACCCAGCAGCTCTGGTTGAGCTGGGCAGGTCATTCCACCAGCATGAAACAGACCAGAAAAAAGATCTGAGAAAGAGATTTTGTGCCTCTTTGAGATGGCACCACAAGACGGCATTCATTTGCAGAGTGCAAGTTTCTGGATGGCATGTAAGTCTGAAGTAATGAGTTTATGTAGGAGGGAGCAGAGCCAGTGGTTGTTCTGTAGGCAAAAGTCAGTGACTTGAATTTGATGCGAGCGGCAACTGGCGACCAGTGCAATTTTGTTAGGAGAGGAGTGACGTGTGCTCTCTTCGGCTCGTTAAAGACCACTCTAGCTGCAGCATTTTGGATCAGTTGCAGAGGTTTGACAGTGCAAGCTGGAAGACCTGCTAGGAGAGCATTACAACAGTCCAGTCTGGATAGAAAAAGTGCTTGGACAAGCAGTTGTGTAGCATGCTCTGATAGGAAGGGACTGATCCTCCTAATGTGGTGTAGTGTTGGGTTGCCGGGACCACAAGCAACTCTGTCTTCGCAAGGTTTAGTTGAAGGTGGTGGTCCTTCATCCAGCCAGAAATGTCTGTCAGGCAGGCTGAGATGCAAGCAGCAACCATCGGATCATCAGGCTGGAATGAGAGGTAGAGTTCTGTGTCATCAGCGTAGCAGTGATAGGAAGCCATGTTTCTGAATCACAGATCCTAGTAATGTCATGTACATAGAGAAGAGAAGTGGTCCAAGCACTGAGCCCTGAGGCACCCCAGTAGCTAGATGTAGGGTCTTGGACACCTCACCCCTCCACGACACCTGAGAGGTAAGACTTGAATCATTGTAGTGCGGTTCCCGAGATGACTTTCCTCTTTAAAATTGACAGGAGGATCTGGTGGTTAACTGTATCAAAGGCAGCAGACAGATCCAGCAAGACGAGAACTGAGGATTTGGAAACTGCTCTTGCCAGTCTCAGAGCTTCAATTACCCGAGCCTGCTTAAATGCTGTGGGAAAAGTACCAGTGTGAAGAGAGGCGGTTATGATGTGCGTGAGTGCGGGTACAACTGAGGAAGAAATGGCTTAAAGTAGATAAGTGGGAATAGGATCAAGCGGACAGGTAGTAGGGCGGAATTGGAAAGGAGGGGTTTGGAGACTTCTGCCTCTAAAAGCAGAGAGAAGGAGGGTAGGAATGTGTCTGTTAGCTCGTAAGATGTGTGTGTCAGTTTGTGGTTTGGTTAATTGGTGCTTGTTTTATCTATGAAGAATGTGGTGAAATTGTCTGCTGTTAGGGTTGATGAAGGAGGAAGAGGAGGAGGGTTGACAAGAGAGGAGAAGGTTGTGAAACGCATGCTAGAGTCAGAAGAATTGTTAATTGTGACAATTAGTGATTTTAGCAGAGAAGGAAGAAAGGAGGGATTAATAAAGACCAAGGTCAGTAGGATCTTTCGATTTGCGCCACTTCCTCTCTGCACCCCTGAGTTTAGAAAGATGTTCGCGGAGAACATCAGGTAACCAGGGGGCAGAGGGTGTAGCTTGGGCTGGCCTGGAGAAAAGGGGGCAGAAGCTGTCTAAGCAGGATGTTAAAGTGGAGAAAAGAGTATCAGTTGCACTGTTAGTATTTAGTGTTGAGAGCTGATCAGGTGGAGGAAGTGTGGATAAGACCAAAGAGGATAGGCGAGAGGGTGAGAGTGAGCGTAGGTTTCGCCGAAAGGTGACCTGTGGAGGAGTTTGTGTTGTGTTCTGAGGCAGGTTGAGGTTGAGAGTGAGGAGGAAGTGATCTGAGGTGTGCAGCGAAGTGACCAGTGTATGGTCAGTGGAGGAGTAACACTTGTAAATAAGGTCTAATTGGTTACCTGATGTGTGAGTAGCTGCAGTGGATACTAGTTTGAGGTTGAATGAGGCAAACGGAGTGTGGAAATCACCAGCCTGTGGTTTTTCTAGGTGGATGTTGAAGTCTCCAAGAACTACGAGAGGAGTACCATCCTCAGGGAAGGATGAGAGTAGCACATTAAGCTCCTCCAAGAAACTGCCAAGTTGACCTGGTGGACGATACTACAAAATTGATTTTTTAATAGGCCTAGTGATGGTAAGTGAATGTGATTCAAATGAGCTGTTGTCACACAGAGGTGGTAAAGGATAAAATTTCCATTCGTTTGAGATGAGAAGACCAGTACCTCCACCCCTTCCGGTCAGGCGAGGGGAGTGTGAAAAAGTGAAGTTAGTGGAGAGGGCAGCAAGTGTGGCAGTGTCCTCTGGTTTGATCCAGGTCCCAGTCAGGGCCAATAGGCTAAGACCTGAATGACTATTAATAGATGTAATGAAATCAGCTTTGTTTACACTGGACTGCCAATTTTTAAGATTTTAGATAAGAGGACAAAAAAAAATTCAGTAAAATCCTATAGGACTCTTATTTGACCCATTTTGTTCTTGAATTTCGGAATAATAGATAAAAGCAGATAAAAATCATCCAATCTAAAAATTCCCACTATTTTTCCCACTATGTCTCTAATGCCTTAATTTTCACTATTATAATGCATTCTCTGACTAAGCACATGTATTAATGGCTGGCGTCAGTGCTTGTTGTTTAGGAATTAATGTTGAGCTTTTAGGAGGACGGTGCAGGTTCCAGTAATGCCATTAGAAGATGAACACTTCTTAACAGGAGCTAAAGCAGGAGGCTTTTGCTGACAGCACACTATGGATTAACATAACTCATAATTGAACCTAATCATGGACATCAAGAAAAAAAAAAAAAACCTAATCATACAATCAGAAATCTTGGCACAGATACTAGGAAAAGGCATATATCTTATATATTAATCCAATGCACTCTGATTACAAATGGCAAAATCTGGATTTATCCATTAGTGCTGTAGTATTCATTCACAGCAAACAAATCAGCATAAGGCTATTACTATGGAGGAATAGTCTGGCAAAGCGATCCGTCAATGTATACAAACACTGTACTTCCCCTCTACATGTTCAGTAACTCTGCACGTACAGAAATGAAACACGATATAAGGCAGCCGGTCCTCTATCTAATACATAAGCACTCTGAAGCCAAACCCAGCCCTGCTCTTTGAGTCCTCAGACTCGACAGAAGTGCTCTCTCTGTCTCTCCCTCTCTTTTCATGAGGTGTGTTGGATCGACTTTTTAATGATAAAAAACACCCAGGAATGCACTGACGAAATGGGGTGAATTCAGGTTGATCAGGACACTTTTGTGAGGGCTGAGCATGGGATTTAGCAGGTATGAAGCAAAAGTATTCACTCAATATCGTTGTCTCATTTTTGACTGAGGTGGTGTTTAGAGGTTTTTGTGCTAGAGCTTACACATCAAAAACCCACAAATAGGCCCAAACAAAATGCTAGAGTTAGCTGACAAATCAAAAACTCATCACTAGGCCCAAACTAAATCTGTGGACTTTTTTCTATGAGCCTTTTCTGTGATCATTTATTTGGAGAATATTCCAGACTACACTCATTGGTAGCGGAAAGCAACATTAATGAAATCTTGGTTGATATCTGGCCGTCTCAATTTGAAGGATCCTCAGAAGTTAGTCCTTCATTCAACTAATTTTAAAGGATGCATCATGTGTATCCTTCACATCCATTAATCCCCCACAATCCTTTGGACACATACCAATTCTCGGAAAAGAACTGACGGAAAATTAGTCGGCACTGAGCTTGTCTGAGTTCACCATGAAAAGTAATACAAGGTAAGATCGGAGATGAATGTTAACTTTTGTTTAGATGTAAATTAATCACAAAACAATAAACTGCCAACACTGATAAAAATTATTATGTGTTGAAGTAAATACTACAGAAAAAACTAATTTAAATTCTGTGTACATGAAAAAGTTAGTTCAGGTAAGAATTTAAACAACAAAGTAAATTCTATATTAGTACTCAATTTAAGCTTGTAGAAATGAAAGCGTAAAGATCAATGTTATCAAATTAAGTTGAATTAAGTAAAACCTATTCAACTTTCTGATACTGATGTTCCTGCACTGGGGCATGAATAATTCACAAGGTTGCATTTGTTACTGTTTTCCAGCTGTATTGACACTGTTTTATCATTGCGTTTTTTGTTAGGTTTAGTAACTTGCTGTTCCCTTTCGTAGTCACTTCGAGTTACGTTGAATGACGACAAAATGGGGTTTCGCATAGAAAGCCTATCAATTTCGAGTATTACAAAATAAGCCAATGGCAAAGAAATGCCATTGGTCTGCGGAATTTGCATAGCATAACTGCCCCACCTCATGGGTATATAAGGCAGTACGCTGGCAACACGCAGTTATGTTTTTGCTTCGGATCCAAGAGGTCCTCTTCACTCCTGCAGCCTATTCTCTGACTATCCTCGAGAATCTTCTAGACGAGCAGCTTCCAGTCGGTGTTGGTGTGATGGCGTGTTCCAGCGAGTTTCACATTCCTGCCTGCTGGTCTGTGCAGTGGTCTGCAACAGCGTGTGTTTTTCTCCCTGGGCGCTGCAGCACTGCTGCGAGCTTTTCTCTTACCAAAAGAGCTTGCACGCGACACGTCTTTTTAAAGACGCCCTGCCTGTGTATTTCTGAGTGCGATAGTCTGATAGATTCAGCTGATGGGCACGAACGGTATTGTGTTGGGCTGCGCTTAGACAGAGTTCGTGGATGCGTCATGTACTCAATGCGGTAACATGACCATCGCAGTGTTATGGTCGAGACTCAATGAGCTCGATAGAGCGAGAGTCCCCTCATCCACACCCCGATCTATTCTCTCCACGAGAGGGAATACTTTGGCTGGTGGCCAGGGTGACCTGAGGCAGCTGGTGTGGAACAAACCGAAGATTTATCCTCGGTCCATACCCCCATCTTAAACATTGCAAAAACCCGTGTGGTTTACGGATGAGTTCGCTGACCAGTCGCATTTAGAGGATACCGGCGCCCCGGCAGATGAAATCATGTCTATCGCCGCATCACAAGGTGAGCTGGAGTCCTCTGGAGATGAGGGTTCAGCTGTGCAGCCCTGTCTCCTCACGTCCTCACGAAGGTCATCGAGGCAGCCTTTGTGCTGCTACGGCAACACGGGGTTTGCATCCTGAACTATCTCGATGGCTGGCTGATCCTAGCTCACTCTCGAGACCAGGTTTGCGAACACAGGTACCTTGTGCTCCGTAACCTAGCCTGTTTGAGCCTTCGGGTCAACTGGGAGAAGAGCAAACTTTGCCCCGTGCAGAGGATCTCTTTTTCTCGCTTTGGAAATCGACTCGGTCGCCATGTGCTAGCATCTTACGAGCGCGTGAGCGCAGTCACTGCTGACTTGCCTGAGACAATTCGAGGAAAAGAGTGTGGTTCCACTTAAATACTTTCAGAGGCTCCTGGGGCACATGGCATCCGCGGCCGCGGCTACGCCGCTCGGATTGCTTCATATGAGACCACTTCAGCTCTGGCTTCGCGATCGAGTCCCGAGGTGGGCATGGAATCACGGCACGTTCCGAGTACCAGTTACTCCGACTTGCCGTCAGACCTTCACCCCATGGTCGAACCTCACTTTTCTACGAGCCGGAGTGCCCTTAGATCGAGTTTCCAGGCATGATAATGTCAATTATCGTGATAATGATAATGGCAGTACGTCTTGCTCTGCACCGCTTCCATGCGTTGCTCAAAAACCAGCATGTACTAGTCCGATCAGACAATACCGCGACAGTAGCAAACATCAGCCGACAAGGTGGTCTACGCTCCCGCCATATGTCACAACTCGCCCGCCACCTCCTCTTATGGAGTCTGAGCATCTGAGGTCACTTCGATCCATGTATATTCCAGGGGTCCTGAATTGTGCAGCAGAAGAGTTGTCACGGTTTCAGCCTCTTTCTGGAGAATGGCGACTCCATCCCCAGTCGGTTCAGCTGATTTGGGATCAGTTTGGCGACGCACAGATGGATCTGTTTGCCTCCCACGACTTTTCCCATTGCGACCTGTTTTACTCCCTGACCGAGGGCACGCTCGGCACGGATGCCCTGGCGCACAGCTGGCTGTTCGGCCTCAGAAAGTATGCCTTCTTGCACAGACCCTGTGCAAGATCAGGGAGGACGAGGAGCAGGTCATTCTGGTTGCGCCTCATTGGCCCACCCGTAGCTGGTTCTCCGAACTTGTAGTCCTCGCGACAGCACCTCCCAGGCCAATTACTCTGAGGAAGGACCTTCTTTCTCAGAGATTGGGCACCCTATGGCACCCTCGTCCCGATCTTTGGAACCTTCACGTGTGGCTCCTGGATGCGATGAGGTAGGTTTGAGTACCTTACCACCTGCGGTGGTGGCTACCATCACTTCCGCTAGAGCATCGTCCACGAGACATGCTTATGCGTTGTAGTGGAACCTCTTCGTCAACTGGTGCTCTTCTCACCAAGAAGACCCCAGAAAATGCTCGATCAGTGTAGTGCTTTCCTTCCTGCAAGATGGGTTGGAACGAAGGCTGTCTCCCTCCACCCTGAAAGTGTGCGTTGCCGCTATCGCCACACATCACGACGCAGTTGAGGGTAAGTCCGTGGGAAAGCACGACCTGAAAGCTGGACACCCCAGAGTTTTTCCATAAGGATCCCTCCGGGTCATATGTGCATTCTTAAGTTCACCCACTCCGGGCTGGCACTGATTGCATATTTCCACTGAGATATGCTTCCCAGTGTACCTTGGTATTCCTGTGTTAAGTAGGAGTCCTTCATCCGTGCTAGTCTCACGCCAGGGATCTCAGACTTACGCAGGGCACTGGAAGACAGCCGAGTGGCATGATTAGACTGGGAACCCCATTTTGTCGTCATTCGACGTGACTCGAAGTGACTACAAAAGGGAAAGTCTCGGTTCCGTATGTATCCCTCGTTCCCTGAGTAGGGAACGGAGACGATATGTCTCCCTGCCACTTCCGCTGTACCGCTGGAACAGCCTGAGTTCAGTCTCGGCTCCTCAGCAAGTAACATAACTGCTTGTTGCCAGCGTATTTCCTTATATACCCACGAGTTGGGGCGGAGTTACGCTATGCAAATTCCGCAGACCCTTTGCCATTGGCTTGTTTTTAATACTCAAAGTCGATAGGCTTTCCAAGCGAAACCCCATTTCGTCGTCATTCAACACAACGTCTCTGTTCCCTACTCAGGGAACGAGGGTTACACACGTAACCAAGATGTTTTGTGACATCTGGAGTTCTCTCAAAATTACACATTCATACTCAAAAATGATCCAACGAATGTTACTGTTATTGTGTATTGTGTTAAGTATTTAGATCTCTGTGTTCGGGTACCACATTATGTCTAGATATAGTGTCTACAGTATCTACTGTATTAATATCTTAGAAGTTTTAAGTAAAACATGCACTTTAAAAGCATGGTTTAATTAAGTTATATTGTTTGAGTTAAATGTGCTTGAGACAGAGAATTGCAAAGTAAACTTCTACTAAGTAGAAATTACTCTATCAAACTTTAATTGGCCAAGTTAGGTACTTATATTCTTTGTTAATTTTACTCAAGTTAGCTAAGTAGATTTGACTTAATTCCATATTGAATTTACGTGCAAAAAAGTGCAAAAGAAAAATTAAGTAATTTTTACTTATTGATTTTTTCATTGAATAATGTTAGCCACTGGGAGACAGCAGATGGTTGTCATTCACTGTACTGCATTAACAGAAAGCCAGTTAATATAAAGATTTTTAATACAAGGCATTTTTCCAAAATTAAGTTCTGACAGCATTTTTGTGCCGTGACCATGGGGCCATACGCACTTACTCGACCATCTCATTCTAGCGTTTAATTCTGAGGAGGACTGGACTAAGGACGCAGCCTCAGCCTTCCGTTTGAAAAGAACCTCCCTTCAGATGACTGCGTATGTACAGGGCCCTCTGCTGGACACATCACTGTGAAAACCTTATCTATCTGTCTGTCTCTGTCTGTCTGTCTGTCTGTCTGTATTCAGTGAGAAGGAGTGCTATGTATGTTTAAGGAGGAGTCTCTTTTTGCCCAAAGGTAAAAAGCCCCTTTGAAGCTCTTAGAAGTAAGAAGCATTGTCAGCATTACCTACATTTCCTATCGCAAGTAAGTAGCCATTCTCTTTGTTCAATATTTTTTTTTATTTCTTCTAAATATCTTCAAATGAATTTCTAGTCCCAAAGTATTAAATGATGCATGTATGCTTGTTCTTGTGGTTGGCTTGAATATGCTGATATACTTGCTTCCCTATAATTTCATAGATTGCAATCTGCAAAATATCCAGAGGATTTCTTACATTTCAAGAAATGAACACCTAAAAATACAAATTCTGTCATGATTTACTCACCTTTATTTTGTTTCAAACCTGCCTTTCTTTCATCTGCGAAACACAAAATTAAATATTTTAAAGAACGGTAGTGTCCAAATGATATTGACTTTCAACAGCAAGGGGAAAAAACAACAACATTATTTTTCAAAATATCTTATTTGTTCAAGAGAACAAAAAAAAATTGGAACTGCAGTAGGGTGAGTAAGTGACGATATAATTTGTATTTTTGGGTGAATTTCTTATTAACTTAATCAATTTTTGTTCTCAAAACGTGATATTTCCTTGATTATTACTTGAAAAACTGTGAATTTTATTTTGGTTGATCTTAATTTTTTGCATATCTGCTGCTTTTCCTCAAGTGTTTTGGAATACAGAGGCACCAGCATTTTACCTCTCACTGAATCAAACTCCATCTGCACACAATGATGCTTTATTAAGGATACGTATGTACATACTCATACGTTCCACCAGTCATTCTCAGGTCAAAATACTTTATAGTCATTTTGCAGTATTTTAAGAGCCACAGTCTTTTGAAATAACACTTGACTATGGTGAAGATGTTGATGCACTATGAGAAAACAGGAAAAGTCTGAGAACAGGCCTACTTGACATCACAATGCTTCTTTGTTTTACTTTTTTACGACTCAAATACTGTATATTGGATGTATAACAAGGCCATGAGGTTAAAATCATGGCTGCAATGATAATACGTTTTATGAATTGCTATTTTCAGAGTGGATCCATTCTGTGCTATATTGCATTTGTGCTGTGGTGGTGATTGTGTTTTTGTATCATTGCTTTCATGGATCCTACAAGAAATGCAGACAAACAGGTAAAATATTATTATAATAATTACATTAACGTAAATCTTAACACAGAAAAAAGTAACTATTCTTTTGAACAGCAGAAGTCACATTAGAGGTGGGTGGCACTTCTAATCCAGACGGCAGCACAGAAAACACAAAGGCAAGAGTCTTTAACTTCAAACTCATATAAACTAGACTCTGTGGGATTGATCGGTTCTCTTGTGTTTAGGACTCATCGTCAGCCGTACTCCAAGAAAATAACATTGTCAGGATGAGCTCCGTCTATCAGAGCCTCATCCCCTCCTCCTCTGAGAGACAGTCAATCTATGAGTGTCTTGATCAAGAGGAAACTTCATTCACAGACATTTATGAGAATTTTTTGTAATGGCAATGCACAGCCTCAAATGGCTTATTGCTTTCATAAAACTGAAGCAACAGCAAACATAAAGACATCAATGTTCAACTAATAGCCAAATGTATCATAAAGAATTTTAACTTTTTAGAATAAACTTTTCTCTGATAAGAGTCCAATGTATAATGTCATTAGCCTATGTCATAATGTCATAATGTAATAGTCATTTTACAATTGACTGTGGCTCAAAACGACCAGTTTTATAACTAAACACGCATGCAGACCATTTTTAATACATCGTTTTATATTTTATACAGAAAAAAGTGTTAAATTGAAAGCCTAGTTATGACCCATAAATCTATTTCTAGAAAATGCTACTTCTATGTGGTTGGATTTCCCGGATTTTTCTTTTCTTTTTGCACATCAAGAAAGTATTTAGGTGCTATATAGTAGGCGGTTACTATGTCATTTACATTTTTAAATCATCTTTTTTTCATGTGTGAAGGAAATTTTTAATTAATTATAACTAAATTTCCTTTTTCTTGCAGGATTAAAATTGATATGCTTTTTCAACATAGGCACTGAGAGAGGTTACATGTGACCGAAATGTTTGCCATTAAAACAGTGGTTTTATCTTACAATTTTTTAGGCCTTTTATTAATTGATAGAGTGATAGAGGCTTTTTTTTGTTTTTGGCCCTTTTTTCAGTTATGTTTTTTTTAATAACTAAATGTCCACAGCACTTGGGCCAAAGTAAGTGTGTGCTGAATATATCAAAAAAAGGAACTAAAAGCAGACAGCTGTCTGAATATATACACAATTATTTTTTATATAATTAAATAAAATCTCATAACCCTATAGCAATAAGCTGAAGTATCAAGGAATCCAAATTTGATTTTTACAAAGTAACAGAGAATTACACATATGAAGAACCAATCATATTACAGAAAAATTATGTAATAAATCATGTCACCATTTCCATGTACTTATATAAACTGTTGTACTCTTTTGGTCGGTAGGATTCTCTGAGGTCTTTCCGGCCATTATCCGGCCAAGCTTTTACCTTTTAAAAGCTTAAAAAAAAAAAAAAAACACCCTTAGAGCAGCCCAACAGCCCAAATTATGTAAAATATATATTTAGTATAAAATAAAAATATTTAGTTTGGTACATTTGCTTTACAGTAAACTTAAACTTCTATAACTTTTAATTTTTTTTTTTTAAGATGCTTCACTTCTGCAATTGAAGCTTATTTAAAAAGGTCTGTATTCATCCGTGTATTCTGTATTCATGAATTCATGAACTACAAACATGTTTGTTAATTAACAAAAGTTAAGATCTATGATTTAAAAATGGTGACAGTTAACTAAATAACCCAGTGGTGCATGTGACAAATATTTTTTTCTCAATGAATAATTATCTCTATTAATACTAGTTCAAACAACTACATGCATAATAATAATAATAATAAGAAGAAGAATAATAATTATCACAACTTATTTTCTTGTGTCAAATCAACTTAAATAATTAATGTGGTTTAGATAACATAAGATTTAGAGTTTCTATTAATTAAGCCCATTCCTTCATTGGATTAACTCAAATGTTTAATTTCAATGAATAAAAATTAAGGCAACCAGGTAACTTACTTTTTAAAGTTAAACCAACATTTTTTTTTAATTTTTTTTTTACAGTGAGCAAGCATGGTATGCTGCAGGACGCTGCTTGACTCCATGTCAGCTATGTATCTGCATTTCATCCATATTTATTCTATGTAATAAACTGTATACATTTACAATGAACACCAGAAGTAATAACTTTACAATGAAAGTAACACTAATGGGTCTTTAACATGCCAAAATGAAAGGGCTTTGGGTATCAAACGATTAAAAGTGACAAAACACAGACGACTCAAAGACAGGGTGTTGTTTTGATAAGCGTTACCTGAGCGATGATAGCGAGCTGTACTGTGACGACAGTCAGCCAGGAAGCTGGGTCGAGAGAAACGCCGACGCGCTTCTAAAGAGAGCGTAGCCATCACGCTCCCCATTAGAGACTGATACAGAAACCACACTAGATATGCTAAAAACAGGAACCACAATGAGCATGAACCAACAGCTGTTCTCCAAGAAACCAGATGACAACCTGTGTGTGTGTGTGTGTGTGTGTGTGTGTGTGTACAGTGTGTGTCTGGTGCAAAAGCACATTGAGCAGTCTGTTTGGTGACTATGGGTCAGACACTATGGGTAGATACATGTGAGGGAGAAAGACACTTCAAAGACTAAGTGCTACAATGACCTTTCACTTAAAACACAACACACTCTTTCTCTCCTGTGGCCTATGTTTGAAATGTTTTCCCTCTCACAACGTGACCACCCCACGGAGGTGAAAATATTAATATGAGTATATGAATAAAACAGATGTGCTTCAAGAACCCTGCGTTGCGCACAGACCAAAGCGTCTTTAAAAATGGGCATAGGTGGTCTTCAACAGTGATCTGCACTGCAGTGGTAGCCTATACCATATACTGTACTATCAACACAATGAATGATATTCTGAATGTTCCAATCTAATCTGCCTGAATCATAATCATACACTATTCGTTCATTGGCCAGAGGAGGACTGGCCCCCCGACTGAGCCTGGTTTCTCCCAAGGGTTTTTTCTCCATTCTGTCACCTAATGGAGTTTTGGTTCCTTGCCATTGTTGCCTTTTTTGCCTTTGTCGCCTTTTTTTCACCTTTGTTGCCACTGTCGCTTTTGGCTTGCTTAGTTGGGGACATTTAATTTTAATTTAATTTAATTTAATTTAATTTAATTTAATATTATGAATCTTTCTCTATTGCTGTTCAATTACATGATAGAAAGTCTAAGGCCTTCAAAAGCCATACAGCAAACCCATCTAATCTATTACTGGTGCCTATTACACGCCAAACTAAGATTGCTGTGGGGACAAAAAGTAAGACTGTTAAGTTAGCACTTTTAAACATCCGCTCACTTATAAATAAAACACTTCTGGTCAACGACTTAATTACCACATACAACCTGGATTTTATATTTCTGAATGAAACTTTGCTAGAAGACAGCTGCAGCGCAACAGTCCTCAATGAAACATCCCCTCCAAACTTTACTTTTATGAGCATCTGCAGAGCTGTTATAGGAGAGGTGGGGGAGTAGGTGCTCTTTTTAAAGATGTCTATCAATGTAAGCAAATATCATTTGGTCTTTCGAATATCTGGGTATTGTGTTAAAAGGTGCTCCACGCATTTTACTTATCATTATTTACAGGCCTCCAAAATACTCTTCAGCCTTTTCTGAGGACTTTACAGAGCTGTTATCAACAATTTCCTAAGAGTTTCACTGTTTTGCTATTGCTGGAGATTTTAACATTCACATAGATAATGCAGAAACCAATATGGCAAAATAAATCAAAACTGTTTTAAAAACGTTTGATCTGACTCAGCATGTACATGGACCCACACACAATCGTGGACACACTCTAGATTTACTAATCAGTAAGGGTCTAAACATTTCATCGATTGTTATTAAGGATATAGCACTGTCTGATCATTTCTGTATTTTCTTTGATATATTGATCTCTCCTGCCATTGAAGCTAGATCTGTGTCTGTCAAGAAGAGATGCTTAAATGAGAACACTAGTGTGCTATTTATGAAGGCTATATCTTTAACACCAAGCATAGCTGCTGACTCTGTTGATTTTCTCCTTGATTCTTTTAACTCAAAAGTTAAAGGTGTAATTGATGATATTGCTCCTGTGAAAGTCAGGAAGAGTGGTAGACAAAAAGCACCTTGGAGAAACTCAACAGCAATGCAAAATATGAAAAGAAAATGCAGAAAAGCAGAGCGCATGTGGCAGAAGACAAAACTTGTAGTCCATTATAACATCTACAAAGACACCATCCATCACTGTAAAAAATCCAACTTGCATATTGTTAACTCAGTTTAAAACTTTAAGTTGAGTGGGCAATTTTTTTACTTCAATGTTGAATTTACTTATACAAACGTTTTAACTGCAACTCAACAACTATTTTGTCCAATGAACACAAACATTTAAGTTGAGAAAACTTAATATTTTGATTGATCATTTTGACCGTTTAACTTCCTGCTGTTGCACATGCGCAGTCTGTCGTCGCGGCAACTTGCACGTGTTCCCTTTCGAGAGGTCTCTCCTATTGCGTAAGTAGCTTACGCTATGGGAAAACTCCTTTTCTCGAGAAATATTGAAGTCTTTATGTAAAACGCATTGCAGCTGCACAGCATACAGCAGTGAGCGAGGCAGCTCGGTCATTGGCTGTGCTGCGGCAGCTGCACGAACCTATGACGGGGCGACTCTGAACACGCTTCCAATGAGCGTGCTTCGCGCCCGCGCGCGTCAGAGCCTGCCAAGATGGGCGTGGCCAAGGGTATATATTGGGCGCCCCGTCGTCTGAGTTCTTTAGATTTAATCTCCTTCAGCAAAGACCATTCTCTTCGCTGAATCCTCCGGATTTTTGGAGTCTTTTCGCCGCCGTCGACAAGCCTAAAGCAGGACTGCTACGAGGACGCCGGCGCCTTCAGCCGCCTTCGAACGCCTTCTGCTAAGCCATCCGGCGCGCATCACCTCATATCCTTTTCAAAAGCTATATCAAGTGTTCGCTCCACGCAACACTTTCTAAAAGAGCAAATTAAGGCGTTGTTTCAAATGCCTTCCTGCGCCTCGTGTCGAGGCCTTCTTCCGGACGGGGATCGTCACATTATCTGCTCTCGCTGCCTGGGTCCGGACCATGCAGAGGCTGCCCTTACTCGAGGCGGATGCCCCGAGTGTGACTCCCTGGGCCTCACCGAGCTGCGCGCCCGCCTCGCCGCTTTCGCCGCGAAAGAGCCTACTACCACCGTGCCACCGTTCCCTCTAGTTGAGGCGCGCAAGAAGAAGCGCCGCTCACAGAGGCCGCCAGAGCACGCGGATTATAGTGACATCACGCCGGGCCAATCCCTGCGTGCCTCACCGCCACCCGAGGACTCCCCGCCTCCAGTTCAGTTCACGCAGGCAGACCAACACCCCCCCAGCGGAGCGTTGGGTCTCGTCTCGTTTGGCGCGTCAGGGGATGACGACGGAAAGGATGACAGCCTTTCTTTTGATGCTGCATCCGACGACTGGCCGGGCTCGTCCTTCGACCCCGCGCCATCGACGTTAGCGGGCACGAGTGTGGGCTCCAGCATGGACTCGGAGATCGTCCGCATCCTGTCCAAGGCCGTGGAAGACCTCGGGCTCGATTGGTCTTCCCCGGAAGAACCCGCCCGCAGCCGACTAGACGAGTGGTTCCTGCAGGGGCGCCGGCAGGCCCCTCGACAAAGGCCCTCCCCTTTCTTCCCGGAAGTTCACGACAAACTCACAAAGTCGTGGAAAGCCCCTCACTCCGCTCGCCTGAAGCCTTCTTTCTCTTCATCGCTCTCATCTGTGGACGGCGCGAAAGAAAGAGGCTACGAGGGAACTCGTCCCCTCGAGGAGGCTGTGGCCAACCACCTGTGCCCACCCTCCACCGCTGGATGGAAAGCCAAAGCTTCTCATCCCTCGAAGCCCTGCCGATCTACCTCAGCTCTCGCCGGTCGCGCATACGCCGCCGCCGGCCAAGCTGCGTCAGCGCTTCACTCAATGGCTGTCCTCCAAGTTTATCAAGCCAAACTTCTCCGCACCATGGACGAGTCTGGACCTGATCCTGAGGCGTTTAAGGACCTGCGCAGCACCACCGACATAGCTCTGCGAGCCACAAAAGCCACCGCCCAATCCATCGGCCGTGCTATGGCTAACCTAACTGTCCTTGAGCGCCATCTGTGGCTGACGCTAACAGAGATGAAGGATGCAGATAAGGCGCCGTTCCTCGATGCGCCTATCTCCCAAAGCGGCCTGTTCGGACCGGCGGTAAGAGAGTTCGCTGAGCGCTTCACCGAAGCCCGGAAGGATTCCCAGGCTATGCGTCACTTCCTGCCCAAGCGCTCCACCTCGTCGCAGAGCCGCCAAAAGCCGCCTCAGCAGCAGCGAGTCAAGACGGCACCTCCCGTCTCTCAGCCCAGACCTGAAACTGACTTCCGACACCGCTCGCGCTCCGCCAACAGGAAGCAACCGCCCGAGCGACGGGGACCTCGGCCCAAGATTGTGCTGAACCCGGAGCCTCGTAAGTCTTCCTAGCTATAGGGAGAAAAAGAGAGAGCGCGTGTCTCGCAAAAGCCGGACCACTCTCTCCAAAACGTTTAAAGCATTACCCAGTCCCCTTACAGGCGGCTGGAAATGTCTGTACAGCATCCAATGGGCCAGCCGCACAGCTCGCTCACCTGCAAACAAACGCCGTTTTAACGGCGACACACAGAAATCACATAAAGAGTCATTTTCTGCCTGTGTCATCAAGGGGTCACGTGTCCACACTGAAGTGCGCATTCCCACATATCAAAACTGTCAAAGCAGTGCCAAATGCTTCCCCAGCTCAGGCTGGACGCCCCATAAATGTAGATCGTGTGCCCACTGTCATGTATGCACCACTACACATAAGCACTGTTCCCACAGTTATAAACACTTCCCCAGTAAAAGCGGGAAATTCTATCAGGGTAGCGCGTGTGCCCACTGTCATGCACGCACCCCTACTCACAAACACTGTTTACATGGCCAAAAACCCCCCGCCACGAGCGGGAAGTTTTATGAAAGTGGCGCGCGTGCCTACTTCAGTTTATGCATCCCCACCCATAAGCACTGTCCATACAGTCTTAAACATTTCTCCAGCCCACGCTGTGAGCATTACAGATGTGGCGAGCGTGCCTGTAATCTCACACGCACCCCTGCACTCGGCACTCAACAAAGCTGCTCAGCGCGCGCCCGCGCCTCTGAGAGCTGTAAGCTCAGTAGTAGCACGGAGCGATTCGCCGGCGGGAGCCATACGTCACTGCGACACGCCCCCAGCCAGCATTCAGCCCATATCTGTGCGAGCGAAAGCTTGGGAAAATATCCCCGACATGCCGAAGTGGGTGTTGAACATAATAAAACACGGTTACTCGCTTCAATTCGCTCGCAGACCACCCCGCTTCTCAGCGGTGGTCGAGACGAAAGTGAGAAAAGATGTTTCACATGTTCTACGCACCGAGGTGCTCAAACTGATAGAGAAGGGCGCTGTAGAAACTGTTCCTCCCTCTATGAGCGAGGCGGGTTTTTACAGCCGCTATTTTCTCGTCCCGAAGAAGGATGGTGGTCTCCGCCCCATCCTAGATCTCAGACATCTGAACAAAGCTTTAATGATTCGCTCGTTCAGAATGTTAACAACCAAAAACATCCTCGCGCAAGTTCGCCCGGGGGATTGGTTTCTATCAGTGGATCTGAAAGACGCTTACTTTCACATTCCGATAGCGCCTAATCACAGGCCATTTCTGAGATTCGCTTTCGAGGGACAGTCATACCAGTACACAGTACTACCATTCAGCCTATCACTGGCACCCCGTACATTCACGAAATGTATGGATGCAGCACTCTCCCCCCTGAGACTCCGCACCTGGAGTGCGAATACTGAATTATCTCGACGATTGGCTAGTCCTAGCACAATCAGAGAGTCAGTTAATGACACACAGGTCTTGGATTACCAGCCATCTAAAATGCCTGGGCCTAAGAATCAATTTTGCAAAGAGCATGCTATCTCCCAGCCAGAATATTCCTTTTCTGGGAATAGTGCTAGACTCAGTGCAGATGACGGCGCGCCTCTCATCAGAGCGCGCGCTCACTATTCGGCGCCTAGCAACATCGTTCAGAGCGGGCGCGCGCGCCCCCGTCAAGCGATTTCAAAGGATGCTCGGTCTCATGGCCTCGGCATCAGCTGTACTCCAGCTAGGATTGTTGCACATGCGTCCTCTCCAACGCTGGCTAAAAAGCCGTGTCCCCACTCACGCGTGGCGCTCGGGCCATTTTTTAATCAGAGCGAATCACGGCTGCATAAAAGCCCTGACGCCCTGGAAAGCTGTCGACTGGTATCAGTCCGGTGTGAGTTTGGGCGTGAACACAAGGAGAAAAATGATCACGACAGATGCCTCCAAAATAGGTTGGGGGGCCCTTTACGAGGGCAGGCCTGTCTCCGGCTTGTGGTCAAACCCGGAGAAGCGCCTACATATAAACTGTCTGGAATTGAAAGCGGTCGTTTTGGCGCTCAGAGCCCTGCTTCCGTACCTGAAAGACGAGCACGTCCTGGTCCGAACGGACAACATGACGGTAGTCTCATACATAAATCGCCAAGGTGGACTCAGGTCGAGCTCCCTGCACTCGATGGCCAAGGAACTCATCCTATGGTCCCAGTGCAACCTGCGCTCGCTGAGAGCAGCTCATGTGCTAGGTGTCCTGAACCAGGGAGCGGACATGCTGTCCAGAGACAAAGTTCTCCCAGGAGAATGGTCTCTCCACCCCCTGACGATTCAGTGGTTATGGCAAACCTTTGGCAGAGCAGAGGTCGACCTCTTTGCCTCCATGGAAAATGCACACTGCCCTCTCTTCTATTCAAAGAGCACATACGCGCTCGCCCAAGTCTAGCCGAGCCGCCCATTGTATGCCTTTCCCCCGATCGCGATGCTACCCCAGGTCATCAGTCGGGTCAAGGAGGAGAAATGTGCAGTGCTCCTGGTAGCCCCACTCTGGAAGAACCAGACGTGGTTTCCAGAACTGATGCAGATGATGCAACCTGCCCCATGGCCGATTCCGCTGAGGCTAGATCTCCTCAGGCAGGCCAACGGGATGATCCTCCATCCCCGCCCCGATCTGTGGGCCCTCCATGCATGGCCCCTCAACGGGTTCCCGGGAACCTCCCCAGTGGAGTGTTGAGAACCATCACTGAGGCACGAGCGCCCTCTACAAGGCGCTTATATGCCCAGAAATGGAAGGGGTTCAGTGACTGGTGTAAAACCAGGAACTTGAATCCTGAGACATGCGAAGTACCGAGCGTGCTCGTTTTCTTACAAGAGCTGTTGGAGGCAGGCCGCACTCCCTCCACGCTCAAAGTATATGTGGCTGCCATAGCGGCGTCACACGATCCTGTGGAAGGACGCACACTAGGGAAAAACTACCTAGTTGTTCGTTTCCTGAGAGGCGCCAGGAGGATAAATCCCCCACGCCCCCCCTCAGTGCCGATCTGGGACCTGGCCACGGTCCTGGACGCACTCAAGAGTGCCCCGTTCGAACCTCTACGAACTGTGCACCTTAAACAGCTCTCGCTCAAAACTGCTCTCTTGCTGGCTCTCGCCTCAGTCAAGAGAGTGGGCGACCTGCACGCGCTGTCATCAAGCGCTGCCTGCCTGGAATTTGGACCTAACGACAGCAGAGTTGTCCTTAGGGCAAGACACGGGTATATTCCTAAGGTGCTCTCTACACCCTTCAGAGCACAGGTGATATCCCTGGCCGCGCTATCGTCTCCAGCAGACGAAAGCGACGCCAATTTACTCTGCCCAGTCAGGGCGCTCAGAGTATATTTGGAACGTTCTGCCCTGTTCAGACAGACAGAGCAATTATTTGTATGCTTTGGCGGCCGCACCAAAGGTTTTCGCTGTTTCAAAGCAGAGAATATCGCGCTGGATAGTTGATGCTATAGCGCTGGCTTATGAAGCCAAGGGCCTTCAGTGCCCCTTGGGCATCAGAGCTCACTCTACGAGAGGCATGGCCTCCTCGTGGGCGTGGTCGAGTGGGATACCCATTCAAGATATTTGTGCGGCAGCAGGCTGGGCCTCACCGTCAACATTTATCAGGTTTTATAACCTGCAGGTCCCCTCATTGCATTCCAACACACTGTCGGTCTAACTATGTATAGGCTGGAGTGTGTATATGCTGAGCATTATCTCCTCCCTTATAGGGTCCGTCTCTGACTGACTTAGAGGGGTTTTTTTATGCATATCAGTACATAAAATGTGCTTGTGTGCTTTTCCACTGAACGCCCATTGGGCCGTTCTACATTATCCCTTATAAAGCCCGCCTTCGGCCGGCTCGTTGGATAATTACTTTGCTTGAAGGCTCAGGCATCTGCCTCTGGCTATAATAGAGCGAAGTCAGCACCCACGGCGTTTTACATGGTGTTCCCATAGCGTAAGCTACTTACGCAATAGGAGAGACCTCTCGAAAGGGAACGACTCGGTTACTGACGTAACCTCGGTTCCCTGAGAGGAGGGAACGAGTATTGCGTAAGCTGCCGTGCTTGTGCTTGGTCAGTTCGCTTCAGTCGATTGAACCTAAAGAACTCAGACGACGGGGCGCCCAATATATACCCTTGGCCACGCCCATCTTGGCGGGCTCTGACGCGCGCGGGCGCGAAGCACGCTCATTGGAAGCGTGTTCAGAGTCGCCCCCGTCATAGGTTCGTGCAGTTGCCGCAGCACAGCCAATGACCGAGCTGCCTCGCTCACTGCTGTATGCTGTGCAGCTGCAATGCGTTTTACATAAAGACTTCAATATTTCTCGAGAAAAGGAGTTTTCCCATAGCGTAAGCTACTTACGCAATACTCGTTCCCTCCTCTCAGGGAACCGAGGTTACGTTAGTAACCGAGTCGGTTTCCCTCTTCAATCACGCTGAGGAAGGGACTGGATAGCGTCTGTTAAGAGGTAAGTTTTCTTTTATTGTTGAAATCAAGATAAATAAACTACTCATAAACTATAAAGTGCAATCTTATATTCCAAAAAAAAACATTTTATAGCACGTTATATATTCAAACAAACTCAGACAGCGATAGGAATCTTCATAGTTCAGCTGCTAACATTTGGAGGTCGATCATAAAAACTAGACGGTTAGGGTTTTGTCAATTAAAACAATAACATGTAGAAGTGGATTTTGCGTTGTAGATAGTGTTAATTTTGTTCATTAATGTTCGTTCTGCTTTCTGTAGGCCTATTTGTGCTGTTAGTTATACACGACCAATTGTTAAGGACGTGCGATTGAACCGTAATATAAGTTTGATTTCATTTAGTCTTCAAATGAATAACATAAAAAATAAGATCATCTCCATAAAACGTTATTGTTCCACAGGCTGTTCCTTTGTTTTAAAGTGGCGCGCTTTTCAGCTCTCCTTAAAGCTGAGGCCTACACTATGTGACGTTAACTTTTTTGTGTGACATTTTTTTTTTCAAAAGCGTACTACATTTATTTATTTTCCAAACCGCTTTGTGTGTGTGTGTGTGTGTGTGTGTGTGTGTGTGTGTGAGAAACGGGCGTCACTCGTCATAGACATAAAAGGAGAGAAGTAGGCTAATTCCAGCTACAACGTTCTTCCACAAGACGCATGCAGTGCTGCTTATTAACTGCTAGAACGCCAAAAGTTGCAGACATTAGCTTTAATGTCTAAATGAGTCAAATCATGTAACTTGACATCTAATATATGTTTTGTTGTCTGTCAGTAATGTTAATGAAGCAGCTGGGGTTTTTTACTGTGGATATTATTTCATTTTTATTAATGTATCATGTGTGTGTTATATGGTAACACTTGTTAACAAGCATTCGTTAACTTTAGTAAATGTGTGAATTAACAATGAGCAATTAATTTTTTACAGTATTTATTTATCTTTAATAATACTTAATAAAAAAACAGTTGTTCATTTTTTGTTCGTTTTAGTTCTTTTTTTATTTTTACAAATGGAATAAACTGTAATAATGTAAATCTTGAAATTAACACTAAGATTAATAAATGCTGTACAAGTATTGTTCATTCTTAGTTAATTACCTTTAATGTTAATTTTGTAGAATTGTTACATTGCACAAACATCTCTAACTTTTTTTTTTCTTTCTTCTTTTTACAGGTTTGGAATGCAGTGTAAGTTTTGCAAATTTGCCCACAGTAGCAGAGAGGTCCTTTTGAAACACTACAGATTTCATCATTATCAAGGACGATCCTGGCAGCAGCCTTGCTTGTATACTGACTGCATCTGCACTTTCAAAACTGTAGGTGCGTTAAAATCACATTTGACAAGAGCACACAAACAGACTATTGCAGTTACAGAGCACTTTAATTTTTCGTGTGAGTTATGTGATTTTAAAGATGTTTGTCAGCCATCTCAGTTTTTAAACCATATCAGAAATCATTTGAAGAAACATGACACAGTCAAATGCCCTTTCAAAGATTGTGAGCTGACAACCAATGTCCTTTCAACTTTTAGTAGCCACATAACTCGTAGACATAAGTCTCAAGGTTTTAAAGATTTCATCTCTTCTGTTACATTTCAAACGGATGATTTGGAAAGCAACGAAGAATCATGGTCGGAAGAGACTGGAGATCATATACCAAATCAACAGTCAAATGTTACAGATAGCACAGTTCCTTTAACTCTTTCTGGACCTGAAACAAGCTCGTATTCAGAGCCTGTAGATTATACAAGGTTAGAGAGCAAGCTTGCATCATTGATCCTTTATATGCAGACAATTTTGCATGTTTCAAAAAGTGCAACTCAGGAGATATTAAGTTGGATGAGTGATATTGTTTCATTATCTAGTTATGCAGCAAAACAATCTATCAGGGAAATTTTAAGAAAATATGAAAGCCACATTGATGATTCAGTGGCAGAGGAGCTTACTGATTTGATATCAGCAGAAGTGCTTAAAACAAATCCTGTTTTTATAGCCACTGCAAAGAAGGGTACACTCTCAACAGATTATCGAAGGAATGCTTACTTTAAAGAACATTTTCAAGTAATTGATCCGGTGGAGTACCGTTATGATAGGCTACATCAAAATACCTTTGTGTATGTCTCAGTGTTGAGAGTTCTTCAAGTGTTACTCAACAGAGCAGATGTCTTGGAGAGAGCTGTTTTTGTAGAGGATGAGTTACCAGGACAGTACACATCTACTAGTAGCTGTTTTATCTCGTTTATTGCTGCAGCATTTTATGCTTGATACTCGAGCACTTTAAGACAAATATTGTTACTCCAGCACTTTAAAATAATTTGTGTTGTATAATGCCAGCACTAATTCTGTACCTCATGCTGACAGAAAATGTGCCATTTTGCAAAAGTTTTAATAAAGATGTTTTGTAATGTTGAAAGTCTTTGCATTGTATTTACAGTAAGCCCAGCATTTGGATTCTTATAATGTCAGGGCCATATAATAATTTGGGTGAGAAAATAGTACGTAAAATAAGGTTAGAAGAAAATTGAATAAAGTTGAGTTAACTTAAAAAAATTCAAAGTTGAGTTCACTTAAAAAAATTCAAAGTTGAGTTAACTTAAAAAAATCAAGCAACCAGCTGCAAAGCTTTTTTGAGTTTACTGAACTTCAGGACCTCTGTAGTTGAGCTTACTCATTTATTTGAGTTGGACTGGTAGTTGGATGAACTTCGACCACTGAGGTTGAGTAAACTCAAAAATGCTTTGCAGCTGGTTGCTTGATTTTTTTAAGTTTACTCAACTTTTTATTTTTTACAGCTTTCAATATGGAACTAGGCAAAGCTAGACAGACATTCTTATCTAATATTATAAACAGCAACTTAAACAACACACGCACTCTTTTTGCTACTGTAGAGAGACTGACGAACCCCCCAAGCCAGATTCCCAATGAATTGCTCTCAGACAGCAAGTGCAGGGAGTTTGCTTCTTTCTTCTCTGGGAAAATCAATAATATCAGAAAGGTGATCAGCACATCATTGAGCCGCACTGGGGTCAGACAGATCAGTCCACAACCTGAGAAAGTAGTTACTATGTCTAATTTCAAAGAAATTGATGGCAACATTTTGGAAGAAACCATACAGCTCCTTAAAACATCAACCTGCGCCCTTGACACACTTCCCACATCTTTCTTCAAAAGTGTGTTAAACAGCTTAGAAGAAGATCTCTTAGAAGTGGTAAATGCCTAACTTATCTATGGGAGTTTTACAAAACTCCCTGAAACCTGCAGTTGTCAAGCCCCTCCTGAAAAAGAGCAATCGTGGGGCTTTCTGGGATAGTCCTAAAATGGTTCAGGTCATACTTAGAAGGGAGAGGTTATTATGTGAGTATAGGAGAGCATAAGTCTGAGTGGACATCCATGACATGCGGAGTTCCTCAAGGCTCAATTCTTGCGCCACTCCTATTTAACCTGTATATGCTCCCAATGAGCCAAATAATGAAAAAGAACCAATTCTCTTACCACAGCTATGCAGACGACACACAGCTCTACTTAGCCCTATCGCCTAACGATTACAGCCCCATTGACTCCCTGTTCCAATGCATTGATGAAGTCAACAGTTGGATGTGCCAAAACTTTCTTCAGTTAAACAAAGACAAAACTGAAGTCATTGCGTTTGGGAACAAAGATGAAGTTCTCGAGGTGAACGCATCTCTTCACTCTAGGGGTCCAACAACTAAAAATCAAGTCAGGAATCTTGGTGTGTCTCTAGAGTCAGACCTTAGCTTCAGTAGTCATATCAAAGCAATAACTAAATCAGCATATTATCATCTGAAAAATATTGCAAGAATTAGATACTTTGTTTCCAGGCAAGACTTAGAGAAACTTGTGCATGCTTTCATCACCAGCAGGGTGGATTATTGTAATGGACTCCTCACTGGCCTTCCTAAAAAGACCATAAGACAGTTGTAGCTCATACAGAAGGCTGCTGCCAGGATTCTGAGCTGAACCAGAAAATATGAACACATCACACCAGTCCTCAGGTCTTTACATTGGCTCCCAGTTACATTTAGGATTGATTTTAAAGTATTATTACTGGTATATAAATCATTTAATGGCCTAGGACCTCAATACATTGCAGATATGCTCACTGAATATAAACCCAACAGATCACTCAGATCATTAGGATCACATCAGCTAGAAATAGCAAGGGTTCACTCTAAGCAAGGGGAGTCTGCTTTTAGCTACTATGCCAGCCGTAGCTGGAACCAGCTTCCAGAAGAGATCAGATGTGCTCCTACAGTAGTCACATTCAAATCCAGACTCAAAACACATCTGTTTACCTATGCATTTACTGAATGAGCACTGTGCCACTGCTCGTCCGACTGTTTTTACTGTATTTTATTTAATTTTTTATTCTAAACCGTTTTAATTATTCTTATTTCTTTTGATTATTTGAATTTCTTTATTCTAAACTGCTTTAATTATTCTTATTTCTTTTGATTATTTGAATTTCTTCTATGTAAAGCACTTTGAATTAACATTGTGTATGAAATGTGCTATATAAATAAACTTGCTGTCACAGTTCTGTCACCTTTGTCTGGGTTTTCTCTTGGGTTAGTGACAGAGCTGTGACACTCCCGGTTTGTCATGTGTTTGTGTTAGTCTGGTCTGTAGTGAGCACATGACTGTCTAGTTATTTCTTGTGCCATGTGCTCTCTTGTCTATTGTCTAACCCCGCCCATCTTGTTATCTCATTATTGGTTAATTTCCCCCACCTGCCCGCCTTGTTACCTCTTTCGTTTGTTGGCCTATTTAATCTCCCTGTGTCTGCAGTCCTTTGCGGATTTGTTGTACATGTTACGGGTTTACCCTCCCGTTTGTTTCTGAGCTTTGGAGTTTGTACCTTACCTGTCTGTCGTCCAAATAAACCACTCTGCAATTGAATCCATGTCTCTCGTCTCTCACACTTGCCTTGCCTATTGAACAGTAATATTGATCTGCATTGACACCATTTTGTAAACTATAGCTAGAATATTTTTCAGTCTTTTAATTATATACACTAAAATTTAAAAGTATGGGGTCAGTAAGGTTTGATTAATGTTTTTAAAAGGTTTTTTTTCCCCAACATTTTCAGCATCATTCCTCCAGTCTTGGGTGTCACATGATCCTTCAGAAATCATTCTAATATGCTGATTTGGTTCTTAAGAAACATTTCTTATTATTATCAATGTTGAAAATAATTGTGCTACTTCCCAGCTAACATTTTTTGGTTCCAGGACTGTTTTGGGAACCCAAAACTAACTAACATTCTGGGAATGTTCAAAACATGCTAGGAAAGTTTTCACTATGGAAATAGAATGTTTTGATTTAGGTTTGCAGAACGTTCCCCTAACCTTCCAATAACGTTCCCTGAATGTTCTATTAACCCTTTATTCACCATATTTATTTTACATATTCTCCCGCGTCCCATATGGTATAAACCAGCGGCATGAAAGACGGATGAGTGGATGTCAATAATCAGTACTACAAACCATGTCATGTTTTGAACAATTGTTTAACCAATAGAAAAAATTCAAGCACATACTAAACTGTCATATGGAGGATTAAATAAGATTGATTTAGGCCTGGTTTCACAGACAGGGTTTAGATTAAGCCAGGATTAGGCCTTCATATTTTAGTGGAAACCAATATACATTTTTAGGATTCTTTGATGAATAGGTAGTTAAAAATAACAGCATTTATTTGAATTTTATGAAATTATAAATGTCTTTACTGTCACTTTTGATCAATTTAATGCATTCTTGCAGAGTAAAAGTACTAACTTATTTAAATTAAATCTTACTGACTCCAAACTTTTGAATGGCAGTAAATTCTTGACAGAAATAGTGTGTAGTGTGTAGTGTAATGGATTGCACTGTCCACTATGAGGCGCTAGTGGATGCTGGTTTGTGATACATTTACGGCAGTCACAAGTCTCTTTCCTGTCTTTTGTGTCCTCATTGGCTGACCTGGCTGAAGGCCACAGAAACATGAGACAACAGATTGAGTCGATCTGACTATTTAAGGCACATATAAATGCTTAATTAGCAAGACTTATGATCATATTCTGTTACTAAACCTGCACTGCCCCTGCTGAGGCCGCAATTTATTTTTGTTTGCAATTTGTTTGCTGGGCCTGATCTATAAAGAGCTTAAGGACACCAATGTTGAAGATTTGTGAAATGTGGCTAACATTTTCTGATGATTTAAAATAATAAGGCCCAATATCATTCATCTCCATTTTAACACATTTTACCATGCTAAATCCATTCCGCAGTCTTGTGCAGATTTTCAACACAAAATCAGAGAAGAAATGACCAGTTTCTGTCTTGGCTTGGAAATGATTAATTCCCTCCTGACCCCAGAGTTCACGTCTCTATACAAATGTGCAAAATGGAAATTAAATAGAGGGATTTTTTTAACATAATGTGCTTTCTTTGAGCTGATTTCATTGGAAAATAGTAGACGAGAACACTGCCAAAATATATCTTTTTGTATTCCTCAAAAGAAAGAAAGGAACCGGTTTTGAACAACATGAGGGTGAGTAAGTAGTGTCAAAGGAAAAGACAGGACAAATTGAACAGGACTAATTCAGTTATTCACCTGAAAGACTGGAGCATCTGTCCTTTGACCAGCAGTGAGACAGAACAATGTTTTGGTACTTAGTGAAAGTTAAAGGGCTCGTATTGCACGCGCACACACACACACACAGAGAGAGAGAGAGAGAGAGAGAGAGAGAGAGAGAGAGAGAGAGAGAGAGAGAGAGAGAGAGAGAGAGAGAGAGAGAGAGAGAGAGAGAGAGAGAGAGAGAGAGAGAGAGAGAGAGAGAGAGAGAGAGAGAGAGAGAGAGAGAGAGAGACGTACACCGTACGTTGTACACTGAATCAGAGTCCAATAGAAGAACGGACCAACACAATTAGACCATTAGCAGATAAAAACATCCAATAGAGTGAATATAGACCTGGCTGTCCAGAAATAATGTGTTCATTTTATCTCATGCTGCAACTACACCAACCCTAAATGAAAAGTCCTGATCAGTATGTTTTCCACTTAAAAAAAAAAAAAAAAAAAACAATTTGGCAAGAGGGTAAAAAACTAATTATTTTTCTCAAGTAAATGTATCTCAAGGATGTTTAGATGTTTTCACTCAAAAAAACTAACAAAAAAGCAAGATTAAACATGGTCTGAGATCTGTTATGGAGAAATAGTTGATTGCTCCCAAACAATATAAAACTTCACTTGTGCAGAAACTTCATAAAGTTCAGTATAAAAGAGCAAGGAGTCAAATAATTTTAAAAGAATGTAAAAAGACATTTCACAGCAAAGGATACCTTGGGCAAAAGAGCCGGTGACCAAGCCGAAAATGCAGCTCAGCATGCTGGTCAACTCCTTCTGACAGTCATTCTTAAAGTCGTTCACCGCATCCATGTCTCTTGTCCTTCAGTAACGTCTCTCCAATGTCTCAACAGCTGATCGAACAGTCACTGTTAAACTACTGTAACTCACACAATGGAAAAAGTCCATTAAACCACCAGAATCAACAGAAGACAGACTAATCTCTAAAAACTGATTGACATCAAACTTCCTCCTCACTTAAAAGAGTTCCCAGATCACAGGTTTTTCTCAGTCGAGATCAAATTTAGAAGAGGAGTTTCCTTTGGACTGCTGTGATTGTCAAATTAGTCTTTATCCATTTCTTTCTTAATGAATCAACAATTCCATACTAACTTCCTGAGATCCAGTGCTGGAGGGTTTTGCTGCGAAGTGCAGAAAAGTCTCAATGTGACCCAATGTAGAACACACTGCTGATTTGCTATCTGGATAACGTTACATCTCCCAATTCAGAAGATGACAGTAATCCAAATCAAACAGATAGCGAGGTCTTCAGTGTCCTAACTAACAGAGTTCTGCTGTATATATCTGAACATATCCTGGACTGTCTAGGAATTAAAGCTATGAACAGGAAGTGTCACTGATCAGAGAGAGAGAGAGAGAGAGAGAAAGAGAGAGAGAGAGAGAGAGAGAGAGAGAGAGAGAGATGACAAGCAGAATGCTCAAGTTTCGCAGGAAGCATGTAGCCTACAGTATGCTGTACAGTCAGAAGACATCAAATAATCTAACAAAGTGGAATGTAAACAAATTAGGCTGCAACTTCATAATTTCAATTAGCCTACTTTTAAGTCAATTTCCCTGAAGTTCAAACAGGTGTCCTAGCAGAGTTCACATTAAAAATGAATTTGATCCATAAAATGTTGGCATTTTGGAACTTTCCAAATACCAAAATGTTTTTTACATATTTTACATTACAGCTCCTCACTCTCCAGTCTGGTTTAAAGGTCCTGTTCTTCGCGATTCCATTTTTCAAACTTTAGTTAGTGTGTAATGTTGCTGTTAGAGCATAAATAATACCTGTAAAATATAAAAGCTCAAAGTTCAATGCCTAGCGAGATATTTTATTTAACAGAAGTCCCCTTTCAAAGCCTACAGAGAACGGCCGGTTTGGACTACATCCCTCTACTTCCGTATTTAATGACGTAACTAGAACAGTTTTTTAAATAATCTCCGCCCACAGGAATACACAAAAAAAGGGGGAGTGGTCTTGTTGCGCTCCCACGGAGAAGAGGAAGAGTTTTGTTTGTAGAGTGTGTTTGTCGCCATGTCGTCGAGATGCTGTTATTTTCATGCCAGAGTCAATTCACCTTTGTTTGGCCTTCCCAGGGACGCTGTGCTTAGAGATCAATGGTTACAATTTATTTTTAACTCGGTTCCCGAAAAATACAATCCACAACTAAAACTGTGTGCAGCATATTTTGCTGAGGACAGCTTCCTCAATCTAAATCAGTTTAATGCCGGATTCGCACAAAGATTATTCTAGAAGGCGTTGTTTATGGACCACAACCGGTAAGTGTATTTTATTAACAGCCTCTGTTCTCCGGGTCTGATTCTGGCTCAAATTGATATGGTGATAATATGTTTGACATTTTTACCATAACAATCAGCACATGCATCTCCAATTTATGGTAAGAGGCGTGGCCTTACAGGCAACGTGCGATAAGCTGCTGTCGAATCACAACACAGGAACTGCTGGCACAATCAGAACTCGTTACGTATTTCTGAAGGAGGGACTTCATAGAACAAGGAAGTCATCGGACCGTTTTTTGGACAGTGAAAACAGCGGTATACAGATAAGTAAATTGTGTGAAAAATACTGTGGTTTTTTACACGCGAAACATGAACACATGTTATATTGCACACTGTAAACACAATCAAAGCTTAAAAAAAACACGAAGAACGGGAACTTTAAAGTATCTGTAACAGAGAGGGGTGTGCAACTGCCAAGAGGCCCCAAAGATGTTCAAGCAGTAGCAGCACCACTGCTCTGAATGTACCGGCTGATGGAGGCGTAAAAATGAAGTGACGTGAAGATTAAGTCTGAAAAGTTCAGTGTTTATTCCAATAGAATGTTAATGATATTTACAGTGGTAACCCCCCCCCCCCCCAAAAAAAAAAAATTAAAAAACAAAAACAAAACAAATAAACTGCTCAAAGTTATTCATCAACAAATTTTTGGCTATGTCAATAAATTGACCCAAAGTAGAGCAACAAATACCAACCAACTCACATGACATGTCCCTTCTTCACTGCGAGCTCTACTCAGATATTAACAATTACATCAATTTCAAACCATTTCGAGCCCGATTCAGACCCTGACAATGTTAACAAACAAGAGGATTCTTCTGAATGTATTTCAAGCATGGACTTTGCAAGCTTGGTCTTGCAAATTTCACAAGACGTTTCAGAGTGGTATGTTTTTTGCAATTTTCTTATAGATATGTTATTATCCACCATTTCATCATATTTGTCAGAAGACTATGGTAATACAAACAGTAATCGATCACAAAATCATGGAGAATGTTCCTAAGGGGCGTTGAACTGTCTTACAAAAGCAAGAGCTTACAAAAGCTACAGTATACACTACTACATCAATACTGTAATGTTTAGCTAGCAAGCTATTAGGCTAGCGGAGGCAAAGCTTTATATCACAGCTACCAAAGCAACTACATAAAGCTTATAATTAAAACTGTTAATAGAAAACACAACTACAAATAATAAGACATACATGCAAGTTGTGATCCATAAACAACAGAATGGCTCTGTCTTTCAGGAGAAGCTTGTGCGTATAGCCTGCACTGTACTCTCTTCTGAAAGCTGTTCTCCATAAAATGTGCAGCGCACAGACAAACTTTGAGGTTCACTGTTCATGTTCAGGAACAGTGTTAAAAATACATTTCGTCAAGAAAAAGTGTCAGCCTTAGGACAAACGTTTTCCGGGGTGTAAAAAACAGTGACAACTCTAGCCTCAGCCCAACATAGCCTCACCCACTTTGTTGCATGTTCCTGTGGGGAAGGGTTTATGTAAATTTGAGGGTTTGTGATGTCCCCAACCCAGGAGGAAGCTCGTTGTAGTTCTTACTGTTCCAGCTAGTCCTTAAAAAGTGATTTCTGTAAAATAAAATATCTCCCTTTGCATTGTCGTTACAGCGTCGTGCTCAAACAGCAACATTACACACTAACAGTAAAAAAAAAAAAAAAATTCTAATCAAGTGACCCCTTTAATACTTTTACTTGATATATTGCGTCTCTTGCTTTAATATGTTGCTATTTCATGATCTGATGTATTGATACATTTTTAAGTGTGGTTTAAGCGTCAAAATAGTTTAGGGCTACTGTAGATACAAGGCCACTAGTTTCTGATTCTGAGAGACTTCTCATCCTTCATCTCTTATTTCACTCTTCCTAATAGCCCTCTCTGATTTCCCCATTTGCAAGCCGATCTCTGGTTTCCTGATTCTGCCTATAGATAGCCACTTTCTTTTAATGGTGCCACAAACTGTTGCAGTGTTTCTTTCAACACTCTTATGAGTGATTCTCTCAGCTTTTTCAGCAATCTTGAGAGCAAAGGAACTATTAAATCAATATAGCATAATGACAAATATTTACTAATATATCACATATTAACACTTCATTAAATATTCATAAGCATTCGTAAAAGCATAATCTTCAAAAAACGATGTGTACAACATGATTAAAGTCTTTGTTTCATGAGCTAATGCATAACACAAATGTGTTTCCCCATATAACCACCAGACGGCACCAGCTGAGCACAGTGAAGAACACAATGATATGCAACGTCTGGCACAGCATGCACCTTTCGTGTGGAAAAATAAAGGACACCCTTGATTTTACTGTACATCATTTTAAAGTTCTTATTTAATGACTCTGAAAATGTAACCATCAAGTAAAAATTAATAACATAGTATCTTACTCATTTTTAAAAATGTTTTTTAATAGTTTTTCAATGTACTTTTTTCATGAATAAGTCATATTCAAATGTATTATCTAATACAAGACTTTGTTTTTGCAGAAAAAATACATTTAAATATTTATTAATATATATTATTTCTAAGAAATGCCAACACTGGTGAAAAAAACCATTACCAAAATTAAAATACAGTTATTTCAAACTACAACAAGTATACTTCAAATCCATTAACATATTTACTGATATATCACTTGAGACTTATACATAATAATTAAACTTTATTTGGAGTATTTCTTTATTGCACAATGTACATTTGTTAATATTAAGCCTAAAATTTGTTTTAATATCACTATTAGTAAGAATAGTATGACCACTGTATAATATCAGTCTTTAAATGCAAGATATTTTAAGTGTACCTAAAGTATACTTGCAATAGTTCCACTTTAGCACAATCAAATATACTTAAGCATATCTTTAGTTGAACTTCAGCACTATTTCTGGATAACTAAAGAAAAATTACTTGTTCCAATTTATCAGACTTTAAGTATACAAATTTAGTACCAAAAGTACAATAACAGGGTATTTATATTAAGTATATACATATGTAAATGTATTTGTAGCATACTTAGCATAAAAAATGCATTTCAAATACTTTTTAGTATATTTATTTTTCACTAGGTAAACCATTTAAATTATGTGTTTGTCTTTATTTCGATATCAGGACTTTATGACCCAAAAAATATTAAATGATGCTTTATCAAAATTTGGGAGGAGCCCGTTTAGATAATCTACCCAATCAGCAGAGTAGGCCAATATACAGAATATACAGCCGACTCACCTCTGTCCTCGACAGTTTTCCAGCATCCCTCCACCACCCCAACTTCCTATCCCAGCCGGGGATATCGGGGTAGTACTCTGGGTTCGGGCTAAAATTCTATGCATACTCTTTACTCTATTAGATTATATGTACTCGTGAAAATGACATAGAAGAGGTTAGAATAGTCACTGTAGAACTGCATGTCATTGACCCATAACTTAAAATAGAACTACACATTCACATTAAACAGAAAAACAGAACTATAACCCATATTAACAATACCAATTTACAATATCTAAATACACAAAAATACAAAAACTGTATACAAACCCTACTGTCAATCATGAAAATCAGCTCCAGATTATTGGAGCCATCAAGAAATGTAAGATACCCTAACCTGAACTGGCAGTATTACTGTATAGAAGCCAGACAACTGCTCTGCATTCAAAGCTGACAGTGCTAATAAAACCAACAAAGTTTAAACAAGCAGTACTTTTTATAAGCTTGGCTTTAACCCCTATTTTGATACAATCTCATTTATGGCCCACAGAGGGCTAGCTTACGTGAAGAGAGTGGCAACACAGATCGATCAAAACCGAATCAACCTGAATCCATTCCCTGTGTCATGTTCAACAGAGACACTTCTACTGAGGTCTGTTTGATCAATGTCACCTCTCTTGAGGTCAAGGCTCAACATCTGTGGTTACAAGCTGCCTCAGAACTCATTTACTAATGGAGATGGAGTGATTAGCAGGTGGAGGATGTCATGTATAAAGATGGCATGTATTTGCATGCATTCTCTGCTGGTAACAATAAAAATGCACCATGAAAGTATAATTAAAGTGGTTCGTATGACTCATATTCCAAGTATTTTGAAGTTTGAGGAAAAGACTGAAATGAGGCCCCACCTTGGCTTGATATACTTTTGGGAAACACGGACCTGAATGATTTGTTCATGAATCAGATTGATATGGTTCTTGAGTTCACAGTAGCAGCAGTTCTCGAGTTAATATCTCACATCTTTGTGTTGACATTGCACCTGAAAGTTTTTTATTTTATCAGACTCTTAGTTTTCTTAAAGACGGAATGCTTCAGTCATCATTCATTGTAACTGCATTGAAAAGGGCAGTACACAAGTTCAAAATTGTAGTAAGTAAAAATCTAGTAAATTTCTCTGCATTTCACTTGCATTTCCTCTATGTAATTCAATTTATGTTCTTTTTTGGACCGCGTGTGTCCAGCGTGTCCAGCATATGACGTGTCACACCGTCAAATATGCAGAAATACTCCATCAGCAGGACTTCCAAAAACCTCATTCCCTCCTGTGCCTTTCCCGCCACTTCTCTGTCTCACCTTGCTCTTTAGGTCCGGTACTGGCGATGATCCATTTAACCAGACAACACCTCATAAGGGCTTTCCGTGTGAAGCGAGGCCTTTGCCATTTGCCACTCTCCTTCTGTCGGCCTGTGCCAGGCTCCAGCCCATTGGCATCACCCAGCAGACTGCCATCCCCCAACTTGCCATCCTCCTGGGAGAGAAAAAGACAATTACAAACAGCCTATTTCTTCTCACTCAGCTGATCCAATCTTGCAAGATGTGTGTTTGTGTGAAATTAAATTCTACTCAGCGTGAGAACAGCAAATGGTAGAATGTGTCTTGCTTATATTACAACGTGGTCTTTGACTAAGTGTTGAAAGTACTTCAGAGAAAACATAATTGTCCTCAGGGGTGTGAATATTGGATATGTAAACATATGGCATTGCTGCGTTCAGAGGACAGATTTTGAAGATGACATCCCTCAAACATGAATTGATTTATTCGCTTTTGGGTTCCCTGTTTTTTTGGTTACAACTGCCAACAAAACAAATAAACAGAACTAGATTTTCATTTGCTAAAGAAAATTCTAGTGCTTGCAAGGCAGCCGAAGCATGAGGGAAGATTTGTGTTTTTCTTGAAGAAAAATGTTTAATAAAAGCGAAATGACAAATTATCACGAGACAGGTGCATATGGCAAACTTATACATGTAGAAATGTCTCATCGGCCTCTGAATCTAAACAAATATACAGGCATGAACCATAAAATAAGAACAAGGTCATGCAAAACTCTGTGACCTGCCATCAACCACACTGACATCATCACAGCGCACAGGGTGGCTGACTATGACATAATCAGAAATTATGTCACAAGATGATCTGTCATTGGAGATTTTATCATGCCTTCTTAAAATCCTGTCATTAAGAACAATCAAATCGAGATTTAGAGGAACATTTTAAATGTAAAACTATTTTAAAATATCTGATTTAAGCCTGAAACATTCTGACCTATAATAAAATATTAAATGATCATTTGAGCTCTGTAAAAAATAACAAAACTGTATCATAGCAAACATAGTTTCTGCCAAAAATGTCTTAGTTATTATTTTTGCAATAAAATTGGGGTAACTTGGAATCAGCCACAATTATCATATAGTTAGACAATTTACAGGTTATCCCATTTTAATTTAATATTTATATAGTAGGCCTTGTAACAATAATTGCAGTAACTATGGAGAAGGAAAATATGGTTACACTATAATTCAGTTTATGTTTCCTTCTTGCACAGCCTCTGTTTCTTCACTAATACAAACTCAAGCCAAGACTCATTTCAAACATCTCGACAAGTGATGAAAACCAGTTGTTCCTGAAGCCATATCAGCATTGCTTTGAACAATGATTTCATAAAGCATATTATTGGGTCCCATAGCCCTGTCGGAGGCCATGATTACATTTCCCACTGACAGAGGAATATCTTGTGACAGTAAAATCTCCCCTCCCAATCTCCCATACATACTTGTGAGCATACTAGTTTCTACACAATGATAAGATCCACAAATTCAACTGTCAAGCTGACCATTATCTTCACACTGTTGTTGCATGTTTATTAAGGATTGGACAAAAAAAAAAAAATCACACAGAACAATACAGAGGGATTTCACTGTTTCAAAATATATGAACTTAATCTTAAGTATTCATAACTCTTGCTGACTTTTCCACTGTTGAAGAACTGCTCTACGTCTTGTTTTGAAAGAACTAATGCTGTTTTCTCTCATGCTGGGGGTGCTGTGAAGATGTCTTATTTTGTTATCAATCATAACTCATTGTTTTGTGTTTGCACGCATAATGAACTTTTGGCGCCGCTCACTCTTATTGATGGTTTGTGTAAAGCCGAGAGAAACAAATGTAGCCTATCGCTGCATATTTCTTCATGTTTGGCTGCTCGGCTTAATTACTGAATATGTTTTGGTTTTATTGTTTTGAGAGAATGGATCATCGTTTTAGGAAAAGTACTCGCATTTTCCGTGTTCATTAGTTTACGATCTGTCTAACAGTCCTGTCTTACAGGTTATTAGATAGAACTGTTATACATAGAAAGTAGACATGCAGTATATGAAACGGTATTAGCATATGCCGTGTGGTTGATGTCCAATGTCGCTAGCATAGAAGAAATTCATAATCATGTTTCGCTTGATCCCCTCAAAGTTGTGTTGGATTTTCTCCTTAGCGTAAAGGTTAAGAGTTAGTTTCTGGAGTAAATATATAGGCTATAATCTGTGTGTTTACACAGCTTTTTTTTTTTTATTCTGGTGTAATGAGGCTATTTTTTGTGGGAAGGAGGAGGCTGAAACCGGCGAACATTCAACATATTTTAATCCAAAATAAACAAATCCAAAATTAAAGTAAAAGCAGCAGTCATCTGCGAGGTTATAAACAAAACATAACAAAATTAGTCCAGGCCTGGTCTTCTCTCTTTCTTCACTGTCGTCGCACCTCCTTTTATGCTTCCGTATCTCCTCCGTGAGATACAAGACCGGTGTGTCGTGCAGGGGTCGCTCACTATAGTACTCACGCCCCTCGCTGGTGATGTCACTGGTAATTCCTATACTGCTGGTTTAGACCCTACTCTGAAGTAGGAGCTAAATTAGTTCCTCCAAAAGGATTTCCTAGAACTAAAATTGTTCCTAGTTCCTGCGTTGCGAACACGTCAAAAAACGTGTCAAACTTCCGCCAATAGTTCTAGAAACTAGGAAATGGTTCCTCCGGTGCGAAAGCCCCTATTGTAACAAACAAAGCGGAGACATGATGTAAATAAAAGATTCATTGTGCAGTTTTGACGGATTCATTGATTAATACAGGAGTTTTCACACTCAATGAGTTTTTGTGGCTAACTGACTGACAGCTTCAGGGATGGAAGCGCTCTTTACTCGCTTTCTAAATTCATTCGCAATTTGAAGAATTTTTTCTTTTTTCATTAGACTGTAAATTTCCCTACATACATTTACATTTAACATGGTAACATTTAAATTAGTTAATATTTAGACTTTTGAAGTGCTGTAAAAAAGTTGAAAGTGGGACTGTCACATCGAGGGAGTCAAATCAAATGATGTCATCAGAGTCTACCATACCTTGGCTTTTGGTGAATTGACGCCACTGACATCACAGGAGTAAATTACATTTTAAAATATAGTAAAATAGAAGACAGTTCTTATAAATTGTAATGATATTGCACAATATTTTTTTATATTTTACTGTATTTTTCATCAAATAAATGCAGCCTAAAATAAGATTAAACATTTTGAATGGTAGTGCAACAGCAGGGTGAACTGAATTAAACAGCAATGTGTGCCTCTTGTACAGTCAGAAGAATATTTCTTATTGAAGAATAGTGACCGGAAGAACCTGTAATAACACTCCGCTTGATACCAGAATGACCTTTGCCAAGTGAAGAAATACAGAGAAAGATGAAAAATACCAACATTTGAGCAACTTAATAGGACAATGTGGCATTTCGCTGCTCCCATGAGTTATTTCAACCCACCGCAGGATCACCTGTATGGGAACCAACAAAACCTGGACTGGAGCAAACACATATGGAATAGACTGGATAAACAAACTGCCAATAATTGTAATTTGGTGGCGGAAGCGTTTCTGGATCATTCCAGATCATTTTAACCCCTGCCTTGTCTGTCATCGCTAAACTTTAAAAACCAGGAAGGGTCTTGTTTACTAAAGGAATCCCCCTGATACGCACTGTACTACACCTCGTTCGTCTTTCAGCACTCAATTATTCAGACTCTAACTCTATAAAAACCCCATCAATAAAAGATCGGCAGAGAGAGAGCGAGCAGGAAACAGTAGGACAAAAGCCTCTTTTACGAGCACAGAAAAGCATGGCAGGTAGAGGTTGGAGAGCCGCCTCACTCTTCATAAACTCACAAAGGAGCCCGTCATCATCCTAAGAGGGCTTTTATAGAGATAAACACAGACATTGATTAGGCTCTCAGGGAGAGGTTGGTTTAGGCCAAGCTGTAAATGCTGAGCAGCATGAGCCGGGTCGAAACACAATTGCTAGAAAGGGAGCTAAATGCCAGGTGAGAGAGGGACTGTCAAAGAATATGACACATCAGACAGCCACTACGGTGAGATGCTGGGAGGGGAGGGGAGGGGAGGGGGGGAGGCGAGGGCTCAATCCTGACAGTGAGTGTAATCGGCTAAATTAAAAATGGAAGAGCCGCTGTTCTTGCCGCATAAATGTCTAAGGAGACTGGATTAAAAGTATGGTTGGGATTAATGACTGGGTGTGTGATAAAAATGGCAAATTCGGTATAAGGCCGACTTTGAATTAGGATAAAGAGACACGTTTGCATCATATTTGTTCTGCTGAATTAACACATTTTATGATTCAGACATTTCCCATCTGGTGAGACATCATGTCATCTTAGTTTACTTAATTTACTTTTTACCCTTTCTTCTGTTTGCCATTTTTGTGCACTAGAGCTGGTTGATATGACCAACAATACCTCAATCTCAACATTTTTCAGTCTTTTGATCAACACACTCTGGGTTGCTGGGTTCAGCCTGTTGGGTTATTTTAAATATTTTTACCCAGTTTGCTGGGTAGTTTACCTGTAACTCAGTTGATGGGTTTTTACTGTCAATACAAATGATGAACCCCCTTACATGCATACCCAGCACTGGGTCAGTGTAACCAAATTACGGGTAGTCTGTGCCCAACCCGATTACACTAAATGCGTCTCTATAGCACGCAGTGTATTTATCGTGCAATTTATCTGCGAAAATGAGTTTTTACGTGCATAGGATACGCATGGGTTGGTTAGGGTAGGTTTAGTAGTGGTGTGGGGTGCGTGTGTATTATACGCATGGGTAGAATTAGTGGTGTGGGGTGCGTGTGTATTACACGCAAATGAACTGTGTATCAAATGCACGCGAAAACTGCGTATCATATGCACGTAAAAACTCATTTTCGCATAAATTACACGATAATACACAATGCGTGCTATAGAGACGCATTTAGGTGAGAACAGGCTGCTGTGCCAAACTGGTTAAAACTGGATACATTTGTCAACAGTCATTTTGTGTCCTGTTCAGAGAGAAAACTCCTTGAGGGGAAATGTCCTGAATGAAATGAAGGATTCTATTCCTGACAAATTATCACTGTACAAATAGGAAAACGTCTGTAGTCTCACGTTTTACTTTTTTATTTTACATGTAAGTCGTAGCTAACGTCTGCTTGGAACGCTAGCCCTCTTCAAACACAGCATACACCTAAACAAAAACAAATATTTTGTTTTGAACAAATACCTCCAATTAAAACAGTAGGTAGCACAATTTGACAAAGAAAAATGCTACCTGTCAGATTGTGCTACCAGCATTATTATTAATGTCTATACCAACCCTATGCCCAAATAACACAGTTCAAGATATACAATTTGTATCTCCATGCGTGTCAAGTCACCTTTATTTATACAGCCTTTTACACAATACAGATTGTATCATAGCAGCTTTACGGTGATAACAGGAAAATTATGCAATTTGGCTGTTGAAGTCAGTTCAGTGTTGATTCAGTTCCATTGTAAAGATAATCAATTATTATATTATTTTATCAATAAAACAGTTCTGCAAAAGAAAAAAAAGAAAGAAAAAAAGATGTCATCGCCTAGCTCAGTTCTCATACAACAGCGTCAGTTGGATAAATAATATTGTTGAATATTGCCTTGGAATCAAACCTAGTAAAAACCAAGGCAATTTTCTCAGTTTCTAACTATGAACACATGGATGAATGTGTAACAATTCCCAAATATATAAATAAATAAATAAATAAATAAATAAATAGCAAATTTGACTTACTAAAACATTTTAATAAATGAGAATTTACCACTTGGTGACTTCCGTGGACATTTTTGAGAGATGAACCAGTTGAAATGATTCACGGAAATGAACAGAACTCTTATTAATGCTGTAGGATAACAGAACAAGTCTAATTACAGTTTTGTAGAGACCAAATGTTCAAATATAAAGTGCGGAATTCACAATATTATTCATGATATTGCTTAATTTAATACCAGTGGTAAAATCATTGAGAATATATTGAGAATATGTGAGGTGAAAATCTTGCATGTCCAAAACTTTTCAGGAAATGAAAAAAAATGAAATATTTCTTAAATAATTAAACACTGTGATGTCGAAAGTGTACATTGTGGCTTTATATCGCCAGACACTTGCTTGAGTCATTTTTATTAACATTTTACCAAAATCAAGCTCAAATGTATGTGTGTTTTGTTCGTCATTAGAACGGCCACATCTGAGGCAGCAAGTGCATTTCATTACGTGTTTCATTACGCTCAGTTTCTCTCTCTCTCCCTCTCTCTCTCTCTCTCTCTCAAAATCTCTTTTAGTACAGTATTGGCTATGAATTGACGTCAAATGCTAAGACGTAGACTAAATTCTGCTCCTCAAATACATAAAACATTAGCCTTTATATATATATATATATATATATATATATATATATATATATATATATATATATATATATATATATATATATATATATATATATATATATATATATATTGTATAGAGTTAGTTGAGTAAAGAAAATGCTGTACATATTCAAACAACCAGTTCTTTATTTACCCTTGCATTACAACCACACAGTCATGCTAAAAAAGCTCATTTGTATTTGATATGAGACAAATCGTCAAGAGAGGCGAACCCATGAAAAATGTGTGGGGCATTCAGAGCTTATTGTAGCTCCATCCATCCCGTTATATTTTTCCCAAACCTTCCCATGATGCCTCGGTCATAGAATAATTGCAGAACTACTTGCCAATGATAATCTCTCTTGATCCCTCTAATTGACCCAGCACTGTCTGACTCGCGGACAATGAGAGGACAAAATGAAAGAGCAGGAGAGGAGGATCCAGGTTTGTTTTCCTAAGGGATGGGAACTAAGGATGAGAAATATGGAGAAAAGGAGGAGACAAATAGAGGAGTGTAAACATTCTGACCAAACACTCCCACCACGCTGAGATATAAATAGAAAAGGAGGGAGAGAGAGAGAGAGAGAGAGATAGAGATAGAGAGAGAGAAGGGGCAAGGGGGGGGGGGGGGGGGGGGGGGGGGTGGTAGAGGGAGAGAAAGAGAGAGAGAGAAGCAACATAACAGATAGAGTAAAATAAAGAAAGAAATCCACCACTGGATTTTGTTTTTAGATACTCTGACACCAATTAGCATAATGAGCACAGAAATACAATGAAAGAAAGGGAAGACAGCAGAGGAGTGAAGAAAACAGATAAGAGGGAAAATGAATGGAGGGTTATTGGAAGATATAGAGATGATATGAAATAATTTTGGAACGGGGAAAATCTGCATAGCTATTTCTGTGGATTTCATTGGGGAGAGACAGAAAGAAAGAGACAGAGACAAATAGAGAGCAGGGTTAGAAAGAGAAAGAGAGAGAGAGCAATATAGGAATAAAGTAAATTTAGAATCTAGTTTAGTCAAAACTATAAAGCAAACAGAAAGGAAAAGTTCACAATGTGCTTTACTCTTCATTATGCCTTTAATTGAGAACATTCATCCTATTTTCACTATAAAATGTAACAGCCATTTAATGTTTTAATATGTTTGTCTTTCTCAAGTTTATATGCAGTAATAAGGACTCTTTCATGCGTTATAAAATAGTGACTTGTTTAATTAAATGATTTGTTAAGATACGTTGTTTATTCGGTAATGTTATGCAGTTTTGATTTATTATGCTGTTGAATGTTTGGTTGTCACTTTAGCTTGTGCATAAATAACTATCCACCCCTTGTGGTTTTCAGAGATCTTCTTCTTCCCTTGTTTTTGAATTTTGCGATGCTGTACTTTTTTAGAAGTTCTGCAACAGCGCCCCCCACCATATAAGACTGAAAACATAGATTGCCAGAAAAAAACGACAATGGCAAGGAAGTGTTGTGTCATAAATGACGGGAAACCTTGTCAATGGCAGGGCAAGAGTTAAGAAGAACTGGTCACCGAAAGGTTTATTTTTATTTGTAAGAGTGCATATCTACTTTCATGCAGGGCATGGCATAGAAATTTTCACCTGATTCATGATCAACAGTCAGTTCATGAGCAAGAGGGGTTTTGTTCAGACTCAGAACAGTGACTCGGTTAGTTATGATGCCATATTCATTAACTAATGAAATGCTCTTTTACAGCCTGCACTGGAATGCTATTTGCTCACACATTAAACATGTTCACTTAATGAACAGGTTGTTCCCTTAAAGGTTCACTCGAAAGTTACACTAATAGCACTGTTCTGGAAACTACCGACAACAGAATCATGCCAGCAAGTTGTGCACCTCATCTCCATTTCTTCAGAAAACATAAAAATGTGTTTATCTTTGATACTTTTACTCAATACACACACATTCCAGCCACTCTTCCATTCAGTCATCAAATATACAAACATGTCCTTGTTTAACATTTAATGCCAGAGAAGCAGACAGAGCTGTAATTAAAGCCTGAGGGAAATTATTTATTTTCAGATGGACGGGAAGATCCATGTGTTAGATCAGGTACAGAGTCACAATTATAATACAAACTAAATCCGCTCACGTTCCCACACACAAAGACACATTTAAAAACAATGTTCCTGATGTAGCTCAAACAGTAAAGCATTGCTCTAGAAACACCAAGGTCATGGGTTTGATTCCAAAGGAATATATATTAATTTAAAAATATAAAATCACCTGACAAATGCATAGTGAAAAAGACGCAATCCACCAAAAACAGAGACTAATGCATGTTGTGTTCAGAATAGGATACTGAATACAGTGCAGTATATACAGTACAGCCTACTATTGTTAACAATGTGAAACAGAATGTATTATGCAATAAAAATGGTTAATACTTATTACTCTGAAAATGAAAGGTGAAGTCGAGCGCATGACATTGTCAGAGACTGTGGTTTACTGCACAATTGGTATTCTAAGCATACAGGATATTAACAATTTTAGCATGGTAGTATGCTACTCACAAAACCCCAAGACACTGCTGATTAACGAGTGCTTAGTATTGATCACGGATAGATTAAATGCTGTGAAAGCTACATAATTAATGAGAGTGGAGTCACACGTGTTCTGGGGAGGAGGACCAAAACGCTAGATAAGACATTAAAACACCATCAAACATGTATAACGCTCTCTGCCCTTGAGTCTGCTTCCATGAGCGACAATAGACTAAGAGCATGTAAGAGGTTTCCTTTTCCTTTCTCTTATGATATAATCAAATATAATATCCTTATAATCAGTGTTCCTTGGCCCAACACTGCTGTATAGAAGGAAAGATTAGCTTTAAGGAAGAAATTCATACATTCCTTTTCTGCAAAGATAGATTGATAAACTATAGTGTAAACTAGGCCTATATCATTTTTTTTAGTTCAGATTTAATATTCAATTTCCAGGTGGTAAAACTATATATTTTAAACAGTAAAACCCATAATTCTAAAAAAGACCTCCATCAATCAGACGAGTTGTTGGCTGCATCCGAAATTGCATACTTCCCTAATATAGCTACAGTAGTAGGCGGAAAACAGTAAGAAGTATGTCTGAATTCATAGTACTCATAAAAGAGGAAGCAAAAAGTAACCGGATGACCTACTTCTGCCGGGATTCTGAAGTGCATACGGTGGACACTTTGCAATCCCAGAGGATTTATGAATGGCAGTGAAGTGAAGTAACTGTGGTTGGTAGGTCACGTTAGGGTTGACATGGCAGATGTAGTTCGTCCGGATTACATTCACACTAAACACATTCATATTATATAATATAATTTTTTAGTAGTTGTAAAGTAATTACTTATTCAAAATAAGAACCTTCTCAAGAGAGTATGTGATTTCGGACGCAGCCACTGTTACCATGGAAACGTCCACCCACTTCCATGAAGCTCCATAAATGACTGAGGTCACGAGCACACTGCAGCTAAATTCGGTTGTCAATTCATCCTTTAGTGCTTAATCCTGTTCTGTACACACAGTTCAGAAATTTACAGGGGTGACAACAGCATTTTGAAAAATTCAGGTATTTACAACAGCATTAACAAAGTTCTATGCAGTGTGTTTATAGAACTAAACTGATCAACTAGTTGTTAATGATGTATTTGTGTGTTTGTGTGAGAAAACTACAGGAAAAGAAGTACAAGCTTTGACGTGTTACCAGGTCTTGCTAGAAAAAACAGCAAACAAGAACAAGCCCATATTATACATACATCCAAAAGCTTTATTTTGGAAATAAGACCAATATATCACGACCTGCAACTCTTCACTTTATTAACTCCATAAACTGGAATGCAATATGAGCCAATCCCAAACAACAATCCCAAAAATGCTTATAATAAATGGACATGGCAAATTTTTAAGAGCACGCTCTGTGAAGCCTTTAAATCATAAACAAAACAAAAACCTTCTGTCAATGGTGGTTTGGTTAAAATAGCTGAAATGAATGAGTCTTTGGTCGCTGTAATACTACTTTGGCATAAATAGTAAATGCGCAAGATCCCAGAACATTGCTTTACAGTATACAGTATATCAGTGCCACAGTGTCAATTATCATTGTCATTTCAGGAGTAAGTCAAGTTCCATAAACACAAAACACCAATTTGGGAGAGTCACTCCCATATTTAAATGCAGTTTTCACTCCTGAAACAATCCTGAAAAAAGTGTGTGTGTGTGTGTGTGTGTTAAAAGCAATAAATATACTGTATACTGTAGAACATGAAAAAAAATAATGGCTGGAGGAAAAAAGTTGGTGGTCATTGTTGGCCTTCAGAAGACATTACTGTTAGGTGTTGCATCAAATGTAATCATGCATGGCGAACCTGATGTCTGATCATGTGAAATTAAAGGTCGTGATCAACCATGTCCTTGAGAGGAAAGACAAGCCCTTATGTAACCACTTGTCAGTTTGTTTATATTTGTACAGCAAAAAAAAAAAAAACTAAAGATGGGCTGAGGAGGCTAAAGAATACAGTGGTGAGGGAGATAAAGAGATAGCTCTACTCTGCCAGGCGTTATCAGTCAGTGTAGCTCATAAGAGGAGGTTGGCTTTTATGTTCTGTCTTAATGCTCCACAGCCCCTTGACTCAAGACAAGCCTAAAGGCTTCAGTCTTCAAAGAGATGCTATGACTTTTACCTATCAAGTACTGAGGAAGAGAGAGAGAGAGAGAGAAAGTAAGGAAGGGATGTTGCTAGATGAATCAATAATTTAGTACAAGTCAAGAGACCTGTGATATACAGTAAGTGCTTCTTCAGATCATGCATGAGATCCACCACCCCCCACACAAACACGTGCAGGCAACCATACAACAACACACGATTCCTCATACTGTACTATAAGAGCTTGTCCTGTCGCTAACCATGTTTAAAGTTGGCATGAAACTGAAGTTGTGATAGACTTTTCTTCTCAATTGTGGAGTATATCAGAGTGAAACGGCTTCTCAAATTATAAAAAAAATGTAGAGCCAGACTTGATTTTGTCCATCGGGAATTGATTGGATTGTTGGATCATTGTGATTTTGCTATTGCTGTGATCTCATGTGAGTGACAGGTTGTCCCGCCCTCATGCCGCACTGTAAACCCTAAAGCTCAAAATAATTCATTGGTTTGAGCAGAGCAAACTTAGATTAAACAAAATAGATAAACAAATCAACTTTTATGAGAATTCAGAACTTTCTTTTTCTTTTGAGTTCACGAAACTGACACATTATAAGTAATCATAATTTGTATTTTGAATTAAGTTGTTTCTTTTCATTTAGACTAACTTAAATGTAACTGAAATGGGGCTGGGATTTTTATTTCCCTGCCTATGGCGGGGAGAGTAAATGATAAAATTAAGTTTTACATAAAAATCGAGAGCTTTCTGACCCTCGCATAGCCTGCAACGTAATTGCCACTTTCAAGGCCCAGAAAGGTAGTAAAGATACGCTAAAATAGTCCATGTGACTCAAGTGGTTCAACATTAATTTTATGAAGCGACGAGAATACTTCATAAAGCTGTCTAAATTTATAAAAAGTATCTTAATTTGTGTTCTGAAGATGAACAAAGGTCTTACGGGTTGTGAACGACATGAGGGTGAGTAATTAATGACAGAAGTTTCATTTTTGGGTGAACTAACCCTTTAATATTAAGTGGGAGATTTAGTAGTGTTTAATGTTTTGTTATAATAATTTAGGAGATTTTTGGTTATGTTGAGTTTTTGGGGGGGTTCCATCATGGTGCCAACTGGAGCATGAGCCTAATTTGAGAAAAGGTAAATGTTAAAAGTTCTATATTATCTAACTCATACAGCAATTGCAATGTAAAATCAAAAGCTGTGCTAAATCAAAGCATTGTGTTACCAATTAGCATGTAAGCGTTTACGGAAATAGCTAGTTATAGTCACAGCCTCAGACGGCATGCCCATAGATGCATCCCAGCAAACACAGAACGTTCCCCTAATGTTCCCGAATGTTTCCCATGTGGTTCTTTTTTGGGAACCAAACAAGAACGTTCTAGGAACGTTCCCTGTAGGTTATTTTTAGGTTATAACCCTAACCTTAAGGGAACGTTCTAGAAACGTTCTGGGAACCAAAAGCTAACGTTCCCAGAACGTTCCCAGAACCTAAAATTGTTAGTTTGGATAAGCCACACAAAATAGGAAAGACTTCAGGAGTTTCAAAGTCGCCATCTGATTGGTTGAATTGTACAGGATTTCCAAGAGATGTGTGTCGCGTTCTTTAACGATGATGCCAAACCCCCTCATGAAATAGAAATCTGTCATGTTTACAACTGTGACAATGAGCGCTTATCAGAAACTAAATGCACAAAAGTATGTGAATTATGTGAAGTTCGCATCATATACTTTAAAATATGTCCAAGAGTTTTACACGCTGGTCTGTTATTGTAGGGACATCAATATTATATTTTCAAACCCCTAAACACGATTGTTACGTGCTTAAAGGTGTCACGCTGATGTGGAAGGAGAACCCAGGCGCAGACAAAGTACACTAAACACACATATTGACAAAAACAAAACCCACGAGGGGGCAAAACAGGACTGGAGGAAGCACACCTTGACTTAGACAAGATGACAAATAAGACTCTGACTTGACAGGAAACAAACAGCAAAACAAACTCACAATTCTCATTAAACTGGAAACAGATGAAACAATCACAGAGATTAACACGCAATGTTTGATAATGTACCGACACCGGACAGAAGACATGAGGAGATTAAATAGGGAACCCTAATGACAAGTACAGGTGAAACTGACTAGACAATAATGACAAGACGGGAATAACAAGGGGGCGGGGTAACGTAACGAGACAACACAAGCACATGGCCCAAACAATTGGCCATGCGCTTGTACACAAAACATGGGTCTGTCATGATCCTGCCACAATACTAGGAAAAATCACGGACATGATGGCAGAATCATGACAAAAGGTGTTTAAAGGGGATGATAACGCAACATTTATGTGAGATGTAATTGGTGTAATCACAACAACGAAACCACATCAAACAAACCCTTAAGGTTGTTCGGCTTGACTAAGGACACCAGTTGTGAGTGAGGTCTAACACTGATCCCTCACTACTCATTCATGGTGAACAGGGCCTTTTAATCTACCGGCACGCCAGTGGATTGGTCGCGCCGGTCATGACGTAGAGCGTCCTGACGTCACAGGTATGATGGACAGCCAGATGATCCAATGATCGCAACCTAACAAAAGAGTTTAAAAACACAGAAGAGAAAGAACAAAATACAAAACACACGTGGAACTTAACAAAGATGCTGAACAAAAAGAACTGTGATCGGTGGATTTACATGTCTGTCAGACGTCCTATTGGGCGGCCCTTGGCCAATAAAAGCAGTATTGAGTCCATACCTTCTGCCGTTAGCGAGACTAAGCTAGTTATCACTACTAAAAATATTTAAGTTAGATTACATGATAATTTTAAGTTAAATGTATGAGTTAGCTTACTTTAAATACTTTAAGTTAAAAGCAATTAACATGTATAGTACAACATTAAAAACTGCTAGTTCTGCTTAAACTTTGTTTTTCTTAACTTAAAAAATTAGAGGTAACTGATTACCTAAATTGTTTTAGTTTTGCCAACTTATTTGTGTTTACAGTGGGGTGAGCATGTCATCAGAGAAAAGAAAAGATGTCGCTGCAAGAGGCTGGGAAAGTTAATTTGATTAAATTTGATTTGATTAAAGATTAAGAGGGTATGTGAATGTTTAAAAATAATGATGTGCATGGATACATAATTTATAATAAATACTGTAATATTCCATTAAAAATAAAAGAATGGTCAATTTTGATTTCATGGTGACTTTAAAGGGTGCATGGTGATCAATTGATAAAATGACATATTGAATAGTTTGTTAGGTTATTAGTAAACCAATCGTTTTTGATATTACTTTCAATATAAAAACATTAAGTTAATATTGTTAATAAGGTAATAATATAATTGAGTAGCTTATATTTTAGACGTAATATTGCCAGTTACCTTTCCTCCATCAATGCAACTTTAACAGCGTGTTTTCAAGAAACCAGTGACATTTCGTTCTGAATGATTTTGTGTTTTTAAACGAATCGCTTGGGTGAATTATTCAATGGCCCACGTTTAAAACACTTTAGTTCCTGAAAGATTTTGAATGAATCCCTTTACTGACTCACTCATTACTGTAACACTGTCACTTGTCTCCACATATTGGCGTATACATGTAACCTGCAGAAAGATTCATTGAAAAATGTCCACATCTAAAAAGCACCAAGTCCCAAATGCTGTTAAACTAATTCTGACATGCTATCGGAAATGTTCTATGTCTCACTTCTGAAGTCATGATTATGAGCTTAAGTGCTTTGTTGTCAGAAATAATCCAAATCATGGAGGATTATTCTTCAAATGGTTGTTCATATATGTAACTATCCACTACAAGGCGATGTAGCTGTTGTGGAAAAACTTTTAAAGAATATCAGTCACAGCAGCAATCATTCTCCATTCTGCTATATGTGTTTAAAGTTTATGGAAGACCCAACTCGGAAACTAGGGTATCAAAATTACCGGGAATTAGTTTCCAAGTAGTACGACTTGAGAGAATGTCATGTCCAACTTCGACTAGGAAACTCAAATATAAATATCAGCAATTTAATGAACAATTTAAATTGAAAAAGAATTAATTGAATTATTGAAGTTCAACCATTACAGTATGTAACCATTATTTTTGTCCAAACATTAATAGGAAGCAAAAAATAAAAATATTCCAGTACAAAAGAATATATGCCATCAAATGTGTTATCCAAAAAAATTATAGAATTGACACATTAATTCACACATGAATGTATCTAAATGTGTTTAACTACAAAACTTATGAATTGCAAATATTGATATTGAAACACTGAATTTATTTTCAGCCCTAATTTCATCAGTTGCTCAAGGCTGTTTATTGGTTGTCTAAGCTGGCATGAGTATCAGCCAATTTTCTCCCCCTTAAATTAGCTAAAAACAGTCCTTGCTGATAAATCAGTCTATCACTACTTGCTGTGATTGGCATCTGGTCCTGACTTGTTGCAGCTTTCAAAGAGAGGCCTTTGAGCTCCAGAACGAGTCCCAAAGACACGGGGGAGTTTATTTTTAGCTGACACCTCCCTGTGCACATTCTCCCCTGAGACGGAGAGACGAAAGAAAGGCCCTGCAATGAGCTCACACACCTGCTGCTCCTCCATCCCTCCGTCAGTCTCCATACTGTAAATGATACACTACGCTTATCTGCATTCTGCAGAGACAAACTCTCCCACACAAAAATATAGCTGAAAGTAAAGTATAATCTCTCCATCTTCCACTATCTATTTCTCTCTCATTTATATACCTGATACCTGCTCCAACTCCATCTGCCTTTCCCGCTCCAACTCCATCTGCCTTTCCCGCTCAATATCTTTTGCTGTCAATCTCTCCCTTCCTCACTTCCTGTCCTCCCACGCCTGATGCCATATCTCTCCATCTTCCCCTCTTCAGCCCTCTCCAGTAGTTTCCCTTTGTATTACTTTTCCTAAAAACAACCTCCTGTCTCCTTTCCCTTGTTACGAAATGAGAGCGACACATTTCTCGAAATATCAAAAGCAGAATGTGTGTTGACTTTGTATATCCCATATCTTATATAATCCCTATGATCTACCACACGCGCACTGCCATGTCAATCATCCTGGATCAGGACTTCTCAACCAATAACATATATATATATATATATATATATCATTCTTCCTGAGAATAAAAATTAAACAGCCAGATCTTCAAGAGAAATGCATTTTAGAATTAGTTTCCCAGAATTCCCTAAACCAATTAGGGGGGGGGGGGGGGGGACAGTTTCGGAGCATTTTCATCATGGCTTTTGCAACCTGTAAAATCCCCTTACGAAACATTCGCTCTGTTATACAGTGCAAGTCTATTTCACCCTGCCTCTGTCCTTCAGGATTAGACCAAATTAATCGACATGGAAAGCCTCTAAATCCTGGTTGTGGACTTAACTTAACTGATCACTGATAGATTGGACTGGGAGATGTCTGGCATTGTTTCACAAGCCTAAATGAGAGACTGATTGAAAAGTTGGACAGAAACCAGAGAAAACAGGCTCTGCTGATCACAAGGTGAAAATTCAGAGGCACACAGATGGGGACAAGGGGACAAAGGCTAGAAAAGAGGATTGATTTCAAAGCTTCCTCTCCTCTTCAGGAAATTTTCAAACATTCGGATGCCTCGGCGTGCCCGTGTCTCTGGAGAAATGCCTCATCCATGATTCCACACAATGGGAGTAATGACCTTTTCAGAGCGGATCCATCTTGACGTTCCTCCACTCTTGTAATAATGGACTGGTGTATCTACAGTAACCCTTGATAGTCAGCAGGAGGGGCGTTGTGTAGCCTCGGTGCGTTGAGGTGCCCAAGATGCTATTTGTGGCTGTGTGTCTCTGTGAGGGAAAGAAGAGAGCGCATGCTTCTCTGTGCTTTATGGAGCTGGTTCAACTGTGAGTGGGTGGATGGCGGCTCCATATACATGTCTGGGTAGGTTGGCAGGTCTGCTAGAGGAGAACATCTATTTAATACAGTGTGTGTGTGTGTAAGTGTGTGCCTGACTGTGTGCGCTCCAGGGAACAGTGGGGGGCAGTGAAAGCAATTGTTCAGAGCAGTGTATCTTGTTTGTATGCACAAATGGCTCTAAGCGATTTCATCCATTCGTGCATGCACGTAATCCTCCAATGTGTTTCAGCTTCTCATTTATGTCTTTTAGAGATCGACAATATAGTGCAAAACAAATTCAATCCGCATGTGTGACCTGCGCGTACACAAATCAGGTGGCACATGTACAGTAGCAATGGGTTATCTGTCGATATTGGACTGTTTTTCATTAATTATGACGGTTTTATATTTTACATTTAGATTACTTTTGCCATCATAACACTCACTTAAAATGACCTTGTAGTAATACTAATTGTTGGTTTTAACACTATTTGTTTTAGTGTTGCAATTGTATTATTCAGATTATTATTATTTAAAAACCGATACTTACCTAAACATTAGTCTATTTATAGAATCGAGAGTTCAGACAGACCATGGTGAGTGGATTCTAACTTAAACACCTCTAATTGGCCTTTGTGATAAAGGAAATCAACAGATATGTTTGGGATTGTCTACATTACTCAATGCTGAAAAAAAAAACAATTTTTGTAAATAGAAACCTTTGACGCTATCCAGAGCGCAAACACAGATACAGTACGCACTGGATCGCTTGCCAAATCTGTTTCGCCAATATGCTTTAATATCCTAAACCAGCAGTTACAACGCATTCTCATCCTAGGGCGTCATATTCTGACACTTTGCCAAAGCGTCTAAATCCAACGCACATGGAACCCTTTAGCGTCAATATAACACGCACAGATATGGGTAGGTTTAGGTATGGTGTAGGGTTAGGGTTAGACCGCTAGGAGGCGCCTTCTGCCCCATATATATCTGCGTCTCATATTGACGCTAAAGGGTGCCATGTGCGTTCGATATAGACGTTTTGGCAAAATCGTCAGTATAAGACGCCGTGGGATAAGAACGGCCTGGCAGTTATGATTAGCTTTTCTCTCTAAAAGCAATTAGAAGCAGCAGAAGGCAAGGGATGGCTAAAGCCCAAAGGATACTTTGAATAGTATGAGCGTAATGTAGGTGCGTCACCCGGATTCTGTACACGCAGGTCACACGTGCGCAGTGAATTTGTTTTCCACTAATCAACTGTTCCACAAGGTGGCAACACTTTCACAGTAGCAAACTAAAGACACGGAAGAATACAGAAAACAAAGACATTTTTATCTGTCATAACTTCTGGAGAAAAATAGCACAAACACTAGACAAAGATGAGACTTTCTAGAGCACGTGTGTTGAACTCCTGCCTTCATATCTATCAAATAGAGTTGAGTTTACTTTGGGCTTAAGCCTTTCCCAGCCTTACACACGCTCCAACTATGCTTGCGCATGTAAATCATTTTTATTTTATTTTAGGTGTTCTTATTGCTTTTGTGCAATAGATGAATAATTTTTTTTTTGTTTTTATATATTTTAGTTTTAATGATCTATTCCCCTATTTTGCATTGGAATATTAAGTCGGGTCCCACGGAGGTGGTGTGTATGTGTGGGATAGATAGATAGATAGATAGATAGATAGATAGATAGATAGATAGATAGATAGATAGATAGATAGATAGATAGATAGATAGATAGATAGATAGATAGATAGATAGATAGATAGATTTTTTATATTAGTGCATCCTGAACGTCAGTCATATTTGATCACAAAAAAGTCAGAGCACACATTTTTACATGAAGAATACAAAATGAGCACATCAATTTGAACTCTGCATGTTTGATGCAAAGCAAATGGTGCATCTCTGAGAAATGCTGTTTATTGAATAACAGTAACAAAAAACCTGTTTTAATAATGCTTTTGGCTTGCTGTCTCTAGCTAGCTGTACGCGCAAGTCTGTTGATAATGGGTCTACGGGGACAGGTTAAAGTCAATGGAGAACAAGCACCATTTCTCCTCTACTGCTAGTCGGCAGATTTGTCCTCCTACATTAAAAGACTTTTTACATTAAGAGATTTTTATGTAACTTTAAAATATGAGACATTTTATTTGTTTGATCCAAGTACAGTAGCGACTTTTCATAATTGGTGACACATGGCTCATGAAGCTCCACTCATATATCTCTGTCAGACCATCAGGATAGGGAAGGAGAATGCTAATGTAGTTGTAATATTAACTTGAGAATATACTGCATGTATTTGCCATATGCATGCTCTGGCTGTGCAATAAGCACATTATCATCATTACTGTCAATTAACGGTGAGTTGCATCTTTGAGTTACTCTACAGTATTTCTCATTGAATAAATCAACATTAATTCACGAGGCCCTCAGGACTACACTGCACAAGCGGATACTACTTTTTGTATTCTGTCTACATTCTTACAATTTAAGTTTCTTGTTTAATTCAGGACGGTGTGTATCGCTGTTCCAGGTTCTAAGCTTTCACTGACTTAAAATTCAGAACCACAGCATGATTAAAACTCAGAGAAGCAATGCCAAACAGTACACTGCAGCCAGCCAACTCAGTTACGGGTGAAGCAGGCCTAAAGAAAGTTCTCTTTCAGTTTAATCAAAGGACTACAACATTGCTCTCCTACTTCGTGACTCTCAAATAGCAGATTGCAATCTTTTATGCATGCTTGTAAACTGAAGGAAAAGCACTGACCTCGCACTGAACACTTTCAATCACGCTCATCAGAGGATAAATGAGCCCTGCCGGTGTCGGCCGCGCCAGCTCTGGTTCACTGCAGCACTGTGTTATTCTGTTCCCCTTTTCCAGGCATTTCCTTTCCCTTTCACTTTAGCAGTAGTGTGGATTACACACCACCCCAAATTATGTATTATTCAGCTTCTCACTCACCTGGACCCTATTGAGACCAGGCCACTGTGCGGTTGTGTGTGTGAGGGGACATTGAATTACCCTTAATGAAAGAACCTAATCTATACCAATTGATTTGGTGCGAATAGCGGGAGAATGGTGTTTGGTTTCCATATAACTGAGGGCACCACGGCCCTGACATCCACTTTGTTTAAATTTAATGGACACAAACTAAAGAGGTTTTGATTATCGATATTGCTATGAGAACATAGCTGTGATTGAGAAAAGACAAAAACAAAATCTAAAGAATCACTCACAAAAGACACAAAGTTATATATTTAACCAATAGCTGGATATGGTTTAACTCTTAAAGAAACAGTTCAAATAAAATGAAATATGCATAATTGGTGTAGTGAACCAATAGATTTTGGCATTGCTGATGTCAACCCCCCCCCCCCCCCCCCCTTTCCCTTTTTGTGCGAATTTGATTCTGTAAAAATGCAGCATGGATATTCTTCAAAACATCTAATTTGGTGTTTCAAAGAAGTCATGAGGATGAGTAGATTCTAGAAGAAGAATTTTGATCTCAAATCCAGTAAGTGAAGTTTTGACGAAATCAGACAAGTCAGAATAAAGAAGTAATGCTATTATTTAGAAAATGGCCATACTTGATGACTCACACTTGGTTTAATATGAACATTTTGCCATTTATGCACCCTTCAGAAAAAATACAGATGTTTCAAAACATCAGGAAAGCATAACACTTATTCTCATCATGCAGAGAACAATGAGCAAATCTAGTTTTTATATTCAGATCAAACACAGTTAGATCAAGGCACTGGGGAAGTGCACCGGACTGCCCCCCAGAGTACAACCACTCATTTGTCAAAGTGAGGACAGGATTCAATCCATGTAATTATTTCAAAGCTGACATAAACTACATGAACCATTTAAATGCCAAACCTTTCATGGTGAGTGAGAAGGATTCTCACAGCTTGAAGCCATCATAGACAACACCGTTCAAAACTCCATCTGACTCATAAACACGAGTCAACAGCATGAAGCCACCCTTCATCATATTAGATATTGCCCCCAAGCTAAATCTGCAGATCACCCCAATAGTTGAAAGATGAACAATTTTGATTTTAGTCGTTCAAAGCATTAGGTGTGCTCAGATTACCCAAACCAAGAATAGATGAAAAAGGGGAAAATAAACAAACTGAAAATAAGCCTCTTATCTCGGTTCGCGCGCAATGTTCTCTAAATTTACGCGACCTCACTCGACCTGGTCGTGCGGTTGTTTCAGCACAAGTTTTCATCCCTTCTCACTCCCCGTGTTTTCCACTTCACTAAAAGATCATGTATTTTCATTTGAAGAGTTTTTTTCACCCACGAGTATTACATCAGTCTAAATTACAGGGGCACTCGGCGGGTTTGAAGCGCGCGCGAAAAACATCTATTCTGTAAAGGTCTCTAAGTGCGGTAGAGAGTCCTTCATTGTCACTACCCGAGCTGGTAATGGTATATTTATTAGGCTATATGTAATAAAACGCATCATATATGGCACATTAAGTCACAACAACGAGGACGATATGATTGACAACGCGACCTCTCGCGCTCTAAGGACGCGCGATCTACAGTTCGAGTGAAATTATGTAACTATCATCAACTCTGTCTCTTGCGCAACGAATGGTCGTGTAGAAGCCACAATTATGGAATTTAATTTTTCTCATTTATTATATTCCATTGTATCGTATTAAACGTTGTTTTGAGATTCGTACTTGTGGCCCCCTTGATGCAACGGCGTTTATTTTTCAATTTTGTAAAGGCATCCGTTAAGAATAGAGGTGATATGATCGATTCCTCACCTGCATTGTGTTCTTGTGATGAATCCTCCCCAAGCGCTGAGGAGAAATGTCTGTCTTGCACTCACTACAGGAGCAGCAGCCTCAGCGCGCAGATCTGTCAAGTGGAATGTGAGGGAATGCCCAAGCCAGCCTCTCTCCTCTCCTCCTCTGAGTGAGTGTGAGTGTGAGTGTGTGTGTGTGTGTCAAAGAGAGTGGGCGCTCAGACGTATTGGATCAAATGTGTGTCTGTGGCTTTATCCATTTTAAATCCTTTATTATCTTTGCAGATTAAAAAACCCCGCATAAACCTCCGTGGGCAGATTAGGATAATATGAGGCTGCTATGTCGAGACCGCAAAGTGCCAATAAACGACCTCTAAAGTTAGAAGAGCTGATTTTTCCACCTCCTGCATTAACTCCATTAGTTTTCCTGATTGATCAGCATGGTATTAGCAACGCCATATGTCATGGTTTCAATTCTCAGAAGGAACTGAATTTTTTTTTATCTTTCAGTTTCTTGGTTAAAGCCATGCACCATGAAAACAAATAAACAACTCTTGTTTTGTATGGAACATTGCAGTAGGCTATTTAAAACGATTTATCCATGCACATCTTTTTTATTATTATTATTAATGTACCTTATTAATCTTGATTCTTAAATTAAAACATCTTACCCTACCTCTTGCAGCGCCATCTCTTTTTTTTCTCTAATGACGTGTTTACTGGCATGGGGCGGGGGAACATTGTCCATCACATGAAATAACAGCAATAGCAAACCACAAAAATACAATAGTCCAAACAATTCCCGACGTTCAAAATCACGTCCCGCCATATCTTTTTTTCTAGTTAGAGAGTTTCACAGGGATAGGCTATACGTCACAATATGGAAGAGAAAGCGATCGCAACTTCCTTGTCATGTTGATTTTAAATAGAGCTTGCTCACTGAATACTGCACAGTGTATACTATAACAAAGAAAACAGCTTGCCTTAATCTTCAATAGACTTCAAACATCAGTATAGTGTTCACATGTTAAGTACACTTGTCACATGACTGATCTTATTGCATGTTTAATTCAGCAAGCGGCCTCCAGTTAACATCTTGGAAATAACAATAGCTGTTTACATTTTTTATCTTTTATCTTTTGTCCAAATGTTCAGTCGTCACATAAATCATTTAAGAATAACAATATTACTAGTTTATATATCACACTGGAAATGGAAGATCAAGTCCATTTTGCAGTGTTCATTCACTTGAACTAGAAGAGTGCATTGTGGGGTGCAGTTAGTTATATAATACTCTTTTTTGGCAAGCCATCAATATATATTTTATGCATAAAAAGCATACATCTTGTGCATAATAGCCTACATCTTGTGCATAATATACTCCAGCAATATGTATAAGGTGATATTCAGTTTCCTTTGTTGACTACACCATTGACCAAACAAGTGGCAAGACCAGAGGCATTTCTTGAGGAGATACCTCTGTGCAGTAATGAGTCAGTGAATCAATTCGCATTGCCTCTACTAATAGCATGTCTGGATGCTTAGACATGGCTGTGGATCTGCAGTCCGTCTTACACACTCTGTGATGTTACATGCACTCCCTGTCCTCTGGGACATTTCATGCACTGTCAGCCCTTGTGACATCACTTGCACTCTCTGCCAAGGAACAAAAAGAACATTGCAGTCAGTTCATGTTTGCAGATGAAAAAGCAGTAAAATGGAATAGCAGAGAAATATATACATACACATTCATTTTCATTTTGTTCATGAATTAAATTTGGGCTAGAGAAATATGTTTAATGTTATATGGGTTATCTATTTACCCATACAATCATCAGCATCACATTTTCAGCAAATGCATGACTAATCCAAAAATGTCACAACCCAGTAATCTGTGTCAGTCTATCACGCCAGTGTCATATTTTGATGTTACATATGATGGGAGCTGTATAACACATTCGGCATGTTTCTAAGTATAGGACAACCGGAAACATGTAAATAGACTTCTATAACCAACATTGTTATTATAATTTGGCAAATAAGCAGATACTTTGGGGCTTCTGCACCAATTAATCACTTTCTCTGTCTCATCACACACAATAACACTCAAAGAAACACACATCAAAATAAACTGACAAATAAGGCCAATGGAAGTGTGTAAGGAAGTAGCAGTGCAGGGGTTAGTAGATTATATTAAAAGATTTGGCCTGCAAACAAAAATGTTGCTGAACACAATTAATTCTGAGTAACACAAGGCACTATAGCTTCAAGGGGATTTTCAGGTTGAATCTGACCAATCCTGACAGTTTTCCCCTTAAATAGTAAATAGCAACATAACAACCACATCACTTTTCTAAATAGCTGCTGTACCTAAACTGCAAAATTCTCCTGTTCTATGAGATCAGCATGTGCAAAGTCAAAATGATATGGAAAATGATACTTGTTAACTTTATTTCAAGTTTTCTGAAGTCATACAATAGTATTGTGGGATGAACAGACTGAAATTAAAGCTTTAGTGTAAGTTATGCCAGGAAGACTAAATCGTTACGTCACTTATTGCCTTCACATCTAACCAATCATGTTCTAATACTTGCAGTATAAAAGATCGGTACTTACGCATATCTGAGTTTGCAGATGCTGCATGACGCAAAACAATTACATCTATCCTCCCCACCACCACCACCAGAATGGTCCCTTCCCCTCCATCCTCCCCACCACCACCAGAATAGTCCCTTCCCCTTCCATCCTCCCCACCACCACCAGAATGGTCCCTTCCCCTCCATCCTCCCCACCACCACCAGAATGGTCCCTTCCCCTTCCATCCTCCCCACCACCACCAGAGTGGTCCCTTCCCCTCCATCCTCCCCACCACCACCAGGATGGTCCCTTCCCCTCCATCCTCCCCACCACCACCAGAGTGGTCCCTTCCCCTCCATCCTCCCCACCACCACCAGAATGGTCCCTTCCCCTTCCATCCTCCCCACCACCACCAGGATGGTCCCTTCCCCTCCATCCTTCCCACCACCACCAGAGTGGTCCCTTCCCCTCCATCCTTCCCACCACCACCAGAATGGTCCCTTCCTCTCCATACTTCCACCACCACCAGAATGGTCCCTTCCCCCTCCATCCTTCCCACCACCACCAGAATGGTCCCTTCCCCTCCATCCTTCCCACCACCACCAGAATGGTCCCTTCCCCTCCATACTTCCACCACCACCAGAATGGTCCCTTCCCCCTCCATCCTCCCCACCACCACCAGGAGGGTCCCTTCCCATACCTCCCGGGGGATCGGTTGCGCCCCTGGCTTCGTCTTCAGGCAGGAAATGCATATTCTGCTACCCTCGGATTGTGCGCTACGGACGGGGCCTACGTCAAAGAATTTTATAAATACTTGCTTGCTGGGCTATTAATAAATAAATGCTTTTGTTACATAATTTTATCTCCCGAATCTTTCTGGTAGAACTGTTATGTTCACAAAGGCAGCATTTATAACTGAAAATAATTCATTCCTGTAATGGAAAAGCTGAATTTTCATCAGCCCATTACTCCAGTCTTCAGTATGGTCAATTATGTTCTCTGTGATTGTCCCTGTACTTTTGTTATACTTCCTGTTTCCTGTTCTGTCTGTCACTTTTGTATTTCTATTGTAGTTTTTCATGTTGATTAGTTCCTTGATTGTTCCCAGGTATGTTTTGTTTGCCTTGTTAGCCCTTGTGTATAATTGTCTTAACAATTACACAATTTATTTGTACAAAAACGTAAATGAAAAAATGGTTCCTACATCAATTTGTAATAAAAAATATATATTTATAAATTTCCATTAATATATAAATTATATTTTCCTCAAGATGGGATTTTACCTCTGTTGTACCTTATATTCAACTTCAATAGTTTCAAATTCAAACTATGGTTTACAGTGTAAAATAAAACCACAAAAGCTTCACATCGTCCTCATTAAGAAGATTGAGTAAAAATGAGATTACAGCTACATAATGTGGTTTTGGAGAGTGTAGATGGATTATATGGTGTTGTTATAGTAAAAGGAAATTACAGTGGTAGCAGAGGTGTTGGTACCTAATTGGGAATTCAAGGATAAAATTCATGCAGATTGTCAGATACTGCTGACCTGTGAACTGAAGAAAACTCTGTCACCATTATTACCTTGAGCCAGCCAATTAACCTCAGGTTAAAGAGGGACTATTCTTGCCATTAGTGTAGTTTCTTTTGATACTATGACATTTATATTAGTGAGTAAAAACAGACAAGCAATACTTCCTGTTAGAGCCATGGCCCAAAAATTGTGCAGTAGCACTTTGAGCAAAAATGTAAGCCCTAGCTAAAAAATCTGCCTCCAGAAACCAATGAAATAAATCCATTGGATTAGTGAAGAGTTTTTACATCGGCTTGACAAACTCCTTTTAACTTTTAAGCTACATCCACCAAACTCAGCACAGAGCTTCATTCTGTTCTCACTCATGTTATTTGATTTTTTTAGTGGAAGATCAAACATCCTATAGACTTCTATTGATGATTTCTGACTGTAATATTTCTCAAGCTATGTCCATCTGTCTTATCCAACTCTTAATGTTTTAAGTCCTAGGCTATACCTTCAAGGCTTTAAAAACTCTTTAAAGGGGGAAAAATTGTTTCATGACTTTGTCAGCAAACATCAAGTTTGAACATCAAGATCTTGTCTAGTTCTGGGTTAGACTTCCTGCACTTCCCAGTCCTTCAGCCCTCTCCTCACTGTCTCACATCAGCCCTGTGTCTCCTTCCACGCAGCCTGTCCATCACATTGTGGATCAGCCTCGAAATGTTAGCTCACCAGCTCAGCCGTGGGATCTCGAATCCTGAGCTCCACCTCGAACTTCCAGGCCCGTAACTCCAACTCGGACTGTCGAGCAGACATCTCCGCCTTAGCTCTCCCTCCATCAGCTACACCTGGGACCGTCGTCCCTGCGGCTACGCCTTGGTCAGTCGTCGCTCTGCCTGCACCACGGGGGGTAATGTAAGGGATCCTCTGTGTTTCATGTCTGTTTGGGTGGGTTAGCACGTGTTTAATTCTGTTTTCTGTGTTTCTGTTAGTTTCTATGGTTTCTCATTGTTTGATTTGCACCTGTTGTTCATTTTGTTGATTGGTTTGTCTGTGTTAATTTAAGCCCTGGGTTTCGTTCCGTTCATGGTCAGTTTTCATCATGTGTATATCAGTTGTTTTGTTTCAGTGTTCTTAGTGTTTTGAGGTTTGTTAAATATAGATCCACATTGCTACGAATAGATCCCTATCCCAGATATTCATTCATTCATTCATTCAGTCAGTCAGTCTGTTACGTCTTGTTTTGGTCATGTCTCATGTTTTTGTCATGTTTCCTGTTGTCATGTGATTCCCTTTTATAGTCATGTGGTCCTGCCATGTGTTCCCTTGTCTGATGTGTCATGTTGCCATTGGTTCGTTGTTTCATTTTTCACACGTGTCCCTTGTCTAGTCATTAGCCCTTGTGTATTTAAGCCCTCATGTTTGCCGTGTGTCCTTGTCAAGTAGCGTTTCGTGCACTGCTGTTGGAAGTGTTATGTAATGTTCTTGTTTTGCGTTTTATGCCACGCCATGTTTTTGTTTGATCACGTTTTTGTAAATAAACTACACTTGGGTTCTCAACATATTAGAATATAATATAATCTTTTCTCCCTTCTTGTTACTACATACAATCATCATACAGCTCTAAAAATGTTCAGCCAATCCATTATCATTCTTGCACCAGCACATGCAACATCTTATTGACAGGATTCATGATTCTTGACAATGATCCATTTCTATGAGGTACTGTATGGTGTTAACAGAGCGCTAGTCTGCAGCTTTGTCTGTTCTACACCATGACATCTCACTGCCCTTTACGCTGTGTTTAATGAGTCTGTTGGACTGACAGAATGAGCATTAGTTTTCTCCCTCATTCTCTCATGCACTCTTTCTACTGCCTGAATGAACATTGCTGATTAAACTTTTTCTCAGGGCAGCCTCACTACCTCAGGTGCTGCGAGCACAATTCTTATGATGATCCTCATGGTAACAAGTGGAAACCATAAATTCGAAGAATATCCTGTTATAAAAGAAAAATCATATTAGCTTAAAACATATTTAAAAATGCGTTCAAAATGCACTACCACTCAAAAGTTTAGGGTTGGTACGTTTTTTTTTTTAAATGCTCATAAAGACTGCATTTATTTGCTCAATTTTATTACAATCAGTAATATTGTTACAATTTAAAATAACTGTTGATGGCAAAGCTGAATTTTCAGCAACATTACATCATGCATTCAAACTACAGTCTTGCATAGCCAGATCTATAGTCTTAAATAAACTTTATAATCAAACCTATAACAAAGCGAATGCAGGAAAGAGGTATTTTAATAAAACAAGAGGAAATCCAAAAATGAACAAAACACAAGGAAAACAAGACAAAACATCCTCGCATAGACAACGACTGACAAAGACAAATAATGTGCTATTTGTACACAGAAAAGCTAACAAGGTAACAAGACATACATGGGACTGCAATCAAGGAGACCATTGCAAAAATAGGACAAGAAAGTGACTACAACATGACAGGCCCGGTTCTACGGGGGTGCTTGAGGGGGTGCACCCTCAAACAAAAGTGAAAGCACCCTCAGATGAAATTATTAATAGCACACATGTAAACGAGATTTCGCCGACAATAGAATCACAGACGGATTTCACACACATACAAAATAAATCCATTAACACGATTTTTCAAATCAGAATTTATTTAATTATGCTTTCATGTTTAATGCATGTGATTGGTTGTGTCCTTTTGCGATCGTGATACGCAAAGGTGAAGCTGTCTCTTGAATTGCCCACTTTGCTTGCGTGTGTGCGTCCCGCTCAGGAAATGCGTTCGCTGACTTTCTTAGACGGGGCTTTAGGTAGCCTAAAAATATGAATTGTCCATTTTTCATCATGAACATAAGATATTGGCTCAAGAAAGCTCAAACCTCTAGTACATCACAAGATGAGATGACACCGCCTGCCGAGGACAGCAGCGAACCCCCCCGAACCTCACTCTCACCGCTTGACACCCCTGCAAACACCGGCGACAAACCTAGTGTCGCGGCCGCTGGCGACGGCGCCGCCGCCGAGTGACCTTAATCTTTAAATCAGCTATTTCGTTCAAAAGAACTGATTCATTGTCGTCAGAAACTAAATGTTTAAAATGTAAGTTACTTATATTAACTTCATCAACTCGTACAGGGCATTCCCCCCTATTTTGAATTTTGACCATTCTAACTGCATTTAAACCATGCAGTAAATCACTCTAAATGCATCCCCGGTCTCCCTACTATTTTCAGACTGATGACGATTGGGAGCCATTTCCTATGTTTATGTAAGCAGTAAGCACCCTCACTATTTTCAGAAGCACCCTCAGTGATTTGGTTCTAGAATCGGGCCTGCAACATGGCACTAGAAACAGGAAGTAAGACAAAAGTCCCCACACAAGACAGGGGAACACAGTCTGGGATCATGAGGAGGGAGGGAGGTGAGGCGGATCCGGGTGAGGGACGGTGGGCTAGGTCCATGATGTGGAAGCAGGTCTGGATTTAGGTGGAACGGGAGGCCAGGGCGGAGCTGACGGGGCTGAAGGACATTTCTTCTGAGCTGAAGATAATTTCTGTGGAACTGAAGACCACCACAGCAGAGCAGACGGGACTGAAGATCCCCATGGGAGAACAGAAGAGAACAACAGCAGAGCAGACGGGACTGAAGAACAGAAGAGAACCACAGCAGAGCAGACGAGACTGGAGACCCCCACAGTGGAGCTGAAGACCACCAAGGCATAGCTGAGGACCACGACGGTGAAGCAGGCAGGCCTGGAGACCACCAAGGTGTAGCAAAGAACCACCAACTGGAAGCAGGTGGAGCAGACAACAACCACGTCGGTGCCAAAGACCCTCAGGGCAGATCTGGTGGAACTGGAGACCACCAAGGAGGAGCAGGAGACAACAAAGGCTGATCAAGCAGAACTGGAGCACAGAGAGGTTATGGTTGGCCTCAAGGGCCATGTCAAAACAGGTAGAGTGTTCGGTTAAAGCCTCCGTAGCCATACCAGGGCTGACAGGAAGTTCACAGGAGACCTCCATGGTCATGTCAGGGTCGACAGGAAACTCAACATCCGTGTTCACAACAAGGCAGACAGGAAGTTTACGGTCTGGAACCAACACAGGACTGAACTCTGGGGCAGGACCTGCCTCTGGAGCGGACTCATGGGCTCGAGTGGGTTCTGGAGCAGTCTCATGGGTCAAAACACACAAAATGGCTGCCACCTTGACAGAGAGTACTAAGGACCAGGGAACGAGGACCAGGGTCAGGCAGCGTAGAGAACAGCTGGCTTGAGAGCACTGCCTTGGTAGCTTCCGATGCAACGTTCATGGTGGCTGTAAATACTGTAGTGGCATCCGTGATGGCTGAAGATTTTGGCGTGGTGTCCATGATGGCTGTAGACTCTGGCATGACATCCATGACGGCTGGATACTCTGGTGTGGCTTCCATGTTGACTGCCTTCAGTATGGCAGCCATGATGGGACGAGGCTCTGAAGTGAGGACTACTGCCTGAGTGCTGCGTTCCTCCTCCGCGAATCCCACAGTATATGCAGAGCTGCTCAACTGCAGTGCAAGATTGATGTAATATTCCAGCGTCCAGTCAGGGGGCAAACATTGGCATGCACAAACTCAGCGGCTCTGATAATCGGCATCTGGATGTTCATAAACAGTATATTTCTGCAAAGGTATTTCCAACTTCTTTTTAATTAAGCAAAGAAGAGAAAAACCAAAAAAAGAACTTCAGTGTGAATATATTGGGACCTTAAGCATGTTCACTCTCTTGTATGTTACGTGTACATGAGTGCGAGCACGAGCAATACGTTTTTGGCTGTAGTTCACTTAACGGCTACCGGTGTCGCTAAGAACAAGGCTTTCTGAATTCTACGTATTGCCCCTTAAATGCATCTTTGCTGAATAAAAGGTTTGAACGGTGGTGTATTCGCAAACAATCTTAATAGATCTTAGTAAACTGATCTTGTTTTAAGTATGTATGGATTTTTTTTTGTTGTTGTTGTGAAAAACACGACAGTATAACAAAGTGTTTAGGAAGTGCAATATGATCATACATTTGTTCTCTTCAATTGCTGGTTGAATTGCATTGGTCAATAGCAGATGCAAGCTTTATTGATGATGAGATTGTAATGTACATTGTTGTGGCTGATGCCCCCCTCTCTCTCTCTCTCTCTCTCTCTCTCTCTCTCGCTCTTGCTCTCATTATTATAGGAGCTTTAGTATGCCCATGTCCAGCTGGGGACAATAATCACAAAGGCGAAAGATTCTATTGTTCATCCAGACTGTGTTACGGTATGTGTTAAGAAGGTTATGTTCTTGAGTATTCAGTACAACATTGTATTGTGAAGGAAAATTAAATGAGAATCAGAAGAACAGCTCTCTTGTTGCGGTAATATGGTAAATGCTGTGATGTTTGTCACTATTATGATGATATAACTAATGTAATTCAGTTAAACTAGCCTACCACTCAATTCAATGTACGAAGCACAGGTGCTGCATTGATATCATTTGTTTTTAGGGAGAGTTGCACATCTAATTTTAGATGCATTTAAAAATAGCACACTTTTCACAGGCACGATCTGTATTCCTCACACTTGATGGCTGATTTGCTTTCTCTCTGCAGACATAATCCAAATAAAATAGATCTCATACATTGGAGATGACTTTATCAGTTTGCAAACCAACACTGTAAACCACCTTAAACTTTTTACTTCATGACACAATCAGAAGGTTGAGGGTTTGATAAACCCTTATAGCTAAACACAGTCTGATAATAATGAAGAAAAAGAGAGGCGAAGTAAAACAAGACGAGGAGGAGAGGGCTGCATTTGTTGTCTTGGAGACTGTTGCTAAGTATCAATATCAAGAAAGCATAGTTACAGTGTGAGCTAAAAGGGAGAGACACTTTTTTGAGATTGTGATTTTAAAAATGTCCAACACATTTAAGAAAGGTAACATTGGTAAGCTTTCCTGTAGCTTAAACAGTAGAGCGTTGGTGCTTGCAACACCAAGGTCATGGGTTTGATTCCCAGGGTAGGCAATGTAAGTTGCTTTGGATAAAAGCGTCTGCCAAAATGCATAAATGTAACATGGCAGGAATGGTTGCACACTTTTAAGGATATGCATAGCTCTTGTGCACTCATGAGGGTGGGAGTTAAGTCTAGACTTGAATGACCAAAATTATTTTTAGCCCACCTCAAGCAGTGAGAGACCCCTGGAGAATGGGAGCATTAATTATGTGTGTGAACGTGTGACGAAGAGAGAGCAAGACTGATTTAATCAACAATACGCGCAATTAGCTCAAAGGACATATACAGCTGTGAATTAATTTGAAATCAGAGAGACTATTCACTTTAATTTATCCAATGGTGGATTAGATTGCTTAAAATATGTAATAGAATACATAATGTTGTGTGTTCAGCTGTGACCGTCATCCCACTTCCACCCAAAAAACCATCCCCAAGCTTATAAGTAATTTATGGCACACCTGAGGATATTTCTTAATAAAAATTGACACTGACTCAGACATTTACTGTATTTGAACTAACATGCAAATCACAGACTGTGTTTTCAAATATATACTTTCTTTTTTTATTGATATATTTTATTCTATGTGTACTATATGCTATGTTTTGTGAAACTAAACTAAAAAGAACACGTCAGAGGCGATCGTTCGCGGGCATTTTCTTTTACTGTCTATGAGTTCGACACACTCTTCTACAGTTCATCATCGGACCCACCTAGAGAGATAAAGTGCCACATTGTGTGGCTGTTGGTTGTGATGCCCATTCGAAAACAAACGAGAGCGGTGATTTGACCTTCCACTGTTTTCCTAGTTCTGATGCAAAGAGAAGAAAACAATGGGTAGATGCTTGTGGGCGAGTGAAACTCCCCAATTACCCGCGGCTCTGTTCTCGTCAGTTTAGCCCTGTATGGCAAGCCGTTTTAGCTTAAATTGTACCCAGCCTTACTCGTCGTAATTGCATTTTTACTAGTAAGAATTCAATTGGAGAGCTCTACAATTCAATTCTTACTAGTAACAATTACAATTAGAGAGCTCTCTAATTCAATTCTTACTAGTAAAAATACAATTGGAGAGCTCTCTAATTCAATTATTACTAGTAAGAATTACAATTGCAGAGCTCTCTAATTCAATTCTTACTAGTAACAATTCCAATTAGAGAGCTCTACAAATGAATTTTTACTAGTTATATGTCTCCATTGACTTCCATTCATTTTTAATTACAGAGCTCTCTAACTGAATTGTTACTAGTAAGAATTACAATTAGAGAGCTCTACAATTGAATTCTCACTAGTAAGAATTACAATTAGAGAGCTCTCTAATTGCATTCTTACTAGTAAGAATTCAATTAGAGAGCTCTCTAATCCAATTCTTACTAGTAACAATTACAATTAGAGAGCTCTCTAATTCAATTCTTACTAGTGAGAATGCAATTACAGAGCTCTCTAATTCAATTCTTACTAGTAAAAAAACAAATTAAAGATATGTATAATTGCAGAGCTTTGTAATTGAATTAGAGAGCTCTGCATTTGAATTCTTACTAGTAAGAACTGAATTAGAGAGGTCTCTAATTGTAATTGTTACTAGTAAGAATTGAATTGTAGAGCTCTCTAATTGCAATCCTACTAGTAAGAATTGCATTAAAGAGCTCTCTAATTCAATTAGAGAGCTCTCTAATGCAATTGTTACTAGTAAGAATTCAATTAGAGAGCTCTCTAATTCAGTTTTTACTAGTAAGAATTGGATTAGAGAGCTCTCTAATTGTAATTCTTACTAGTAACAATTGCATTAGAGAGCTCTCTAATTGAATTCTTACTACTAAGAATGCAATTGCAGAGCTCTGTATTTGCATTAAAGAGCTCTGCAATTACATTCTTACTAGTAAAAATCGAATTAGAGAGCTCTCTAATCGTAATTGTTACTAGTAAGAATTGAATTAGAGAGCTCTCTAATTGTAATTTATTACTAGTAAGAATTGAATTGTAGAGCTCTCTAATTCAATTCTTACTAGTAAAAACGTAATTACGACGAGTAAGGCTGGGTACAATTTAAGCTAAAACGGCTTGCCATAGCCCTGATTCATTTGAGGATTTTGATCGCCGACAGCTGATGAACGAGCTCATGGGGGTTCGTGGTTACAGTCGAGTACTTAAACCGAATGCAATACCCACGATTTTTCCTCACAAGAATGCTAAACGTCCGCGTATTTCAAGTGTAAATAGTGAACAGAAACGGCTAAGGCAAGCGACGCTGGATAGCGTGTTAAGTAGCACTAGCGCTTGTGTCTCCACTTGTGCAGAAGAAATCATGGACTGTGTCGAACCAGACAACCATGCACTTGTCGAGGCTGTAATGGAAGATAAAAGCGTCCGGTGTTCTCCAATTAAAGTTGATGCAGAGACTCAGACGCATTTCGGGCTATACCAATTGGATGCAGCTGTACAGTGGCCAGCTGACGCACACTACCAGGTGGCGACCGACCATAGTAGTTACACACGTAAACATGAGTCGGTAGTGGAGGATGACAACTCTCAAGAGCTGTTCTTATCAGATAATGAACCCAGCGATCTCTCTCAGTCACAGCGTAGTCTATTCGATCCGGATTACACTGCAAGTGCATCAGAGTCCTCTCAAAGTACACAGGGCTCACCACCTTCAATTAATTCGTAGGAATGTTGAAGGAATTGGCACTAGAGTTTTTCTAGTTTGAGGAGCAGTTACAGCAATTGCTTCGACATTGTTCAAAGTGTGGCTCCCTTATTGTTCAGGAAGAAATGAGAGAGCTACACAATGATGGATCACAATTGACATTAGAACTCGCATGTATTAATGGCTGTAGTTACAGATGGCAAAGTCAACCTCCTGGAAAACACTGCAAAGGGATAGGAAACCTGCTCTTATCAGCGTCAGTCTTCTTCAGTGGGATCCATTTTGCAAAATTTGAGCACTTCTGTCACAATATGAACCTAAAGACAATAAGTGCTGATACATATGCAACGCTGAGGATGAGGTACGTGTTTCCTGTGATTGAAAAAACGTGGAATAACGAGCAGAGTACTGTTTACCACAATGACGAACCAGCAAGCCAAATCTCAAAATCGTCCTACGGTGTGACGGTAGACAAAATTATTTCATAAATATTTACTTTTATAACTTAATCTTAATGAACACTCCTGGCATAATTGTGCAAGTGTCTATTTCACTAAGTGGCCATCACTTTTCCTATACATACATTTCTAAAAGTGTAGGAATTTCACAAGTTTGTCACAGGAAGAAAATGTCCTTTGGTGTTATGCAATAACCAGATATTAAGTTATTTTCCCTAATTGTTTTTAAATAGGCCGTTTATCAAGATGGGGAGAGCGTGGGTGAACCCAAATTCAAAATCGCTTGGAGCAAAGTCCACAAGACCTTCAGAGCAAAACCTGTAATGACAGAAAAGGACTACAGCATGACTGCCATGATGGAAGATGTTCTCTCCTCTAATTACGATCCAAACCAGGCAGTGGACATAAGTTTCAACCAAAGACACATCATGGCTCCAAAGGTGACACTGTCAAGATCACAGATCATTTTGCAATCATTTCAGTATTCACGCTTCAAAAAGATGTGAATCTCTGGCACATGTGTTTGTTTATTCAGGTATCAGTGATGTTGGAAAGCAAACCTGTATTTATAAATATCTAAACCTGTAAATATGTACATAACTGTGTTCAACAGTTTGATTTGGTTTGTCTTTGTATATCAATATGTTGATGTATAAACATCTATATCTGTAAATATGTACATAACTGTGCTTTATTGTAGTAATACTGAGAGGCATGTCTGCCTGAATTCCCCCCATATGCTAGTCGAGGCGGGTTGTGTGGACCTTGGAGGGAGGGGGAGCTGCTGATTGATACACACAATATTATTGAAGCAGAGCTCACCTGCTTTTGTATAGGGAATAAATTGTGATGGTCCCAAAGTAATTCTGGTCTTGAAAATTATTTCTCTTCATTTCACTGGAAACTTCTACTTTGAGTATGGGAAGTGTGCACTGTTGACACCTCTGATAATACACAATGAACACACCATTGTAGTTTAAATGCTCAGCTGCTTTAATTTTGAATTATTTTTAGCCGTTTGTTTTTTGCAAGTTCAGTCTATGCATAGTTAAAAATTCCTCCATGCCTCTACTTCTCCCAGATTGTCTGCATGGTCAAATCCTGTATAGGCTCCACTTGGTTCGGGGTAGACATCTCTTATTTTGCTCACTGCACACGAGGGAATGACTTTGCGGACTCTTCTCCCCAGCCAGCCATGCATCCACCATGTAAACTGGCGATAGGAAGAATATCTGTAAGACCTAAAGCCAAAAGTTTTACACCAAATGTTATGAAATGATGAATCAAGGTTTGACTCAAGCCAATACATGCCAGCCAATAATGTTTGCGCTGTATTATTGTCTAGATTCTTTATCTAAGTTACTAAGTTTAAGTTACTGGAAAAACTTTCAGTGTTGGCCAAACTAAGTAAGGGATAATGTATAGCGAGACGGTTGTTATAGCGAATACAACCCCAGCAGGCTGATGCGGGAGCCTGACGCGAAGCGTAGGGATCTTGAATCAGCCTGAAGGGGTTGTATTCGCTATAACAATCGCCTCACTAAACATTATCCCTCTTATTACATGGCTAACTACCAAATAAATCAATAATTGGACACAAAATATTGATTTAAAAACAATTGTATTGCTTCCGCTAAAGAAAATAGTCCGTTCCGTCTCTGGTTAGAATTCTGCTGCGTCCATAGCAACACGCTGTTTTTCATGGCAACGGTCTGTTATATGTCGCAGCGGTTTGTTATCAAGAAATAGCACACCGTATTCTACACTGGAATTCAGCCAAGCCATGTAATAATGTTATATAATTCTAAACAAATATGTTCTTGTGTTTGTGGCGGCGCTGGGACCAGTCTACGTCACGGCCCAGAATGCAATGGGTAAAAACAGCAATGGCGACTTACAGGGAAAAACTTTATTTTAAAATATCTCACTTCAATGAAAACATTGCGTCTGTTATTATATCATGTTTGTGGCGCAAATGGTATCGCTAACCCAATAAGACTAAGTTGTCAAACTAGCCGGAGATCCTTTTAAAGCATTTTTTGCATTTTCCTAATTTGGCATAAAAATCATTATTCTGTTTAGTGTTATTTTTAAAGACTGGTCACTGTAATCTTAAAGCACCAACAATCCCATAAACAGACTACCATCTATCAATAATGAGAAAGACAATCCAGTTTATCTTAAAGTCCCATTGAATAATAAAAAAAGTAGTACATTTTCATATCTTTTTTTTTTAAGTCATTAGAGAGTACACAATGGAGAACTCTAAAATACACTGGAAAAATTGGAGTAGGAAACCAATCATTTTAATGCTAATATGCATCTCATTTAAATTACAGAGTAATGTTTATTTTAAGGATTTTTTTAACATAACCATTTTTTAAAGCATTAATACTGATAAAGTGCTCAATATCTGAACATTAGCCAATTGTAACGTCTGGGTGGTAGTTGAAGGCACAAGATGAAGATGAGGGTAAATATAGTCTTTACTGAAACAAACCCAGGCAGGACAGAGGGGTGGACGGAACCCTGGGACCGATCAGTGGAGGCGGAGAAATTGGCGGAACAGAGAGGCTGACGGACCAGGACGACATTGCAGGCCTGGAAGCTTGCCACTGAACTGTGGGCTCACGGGACTGAGGTGGCAACAAGATCTGCATGACCAGGGTGATGCTGGAGCGAGTGAGGATGACAGGGTGGTCGAAGGAAGAGAGGAGTCCGATAACATTGTAGGGGTGCAGGGTGTAGACGCAGCCGGAATCCCAGAAGTCCGATGCGGAAGCCGGAGTTTCTGGGCAGACCGGCCGAAGAGGGGATGGAGCGGCGAGCCGATGGTGACGGGCTGACAGGCCAGGGTGGAGATATGGATCTGGAGGCCCGAGGTGCAGCCGGGGGCTCGGCCTCACACCAAGCTGGTGGAGGGGAAGCCCGAGGCGCAGAGGAAGAATCACACGGAGGAGCTGGACCTCACCAGTAGTGCCGATGGATCAAGGGAACTGGCCGTGACCAGCGACTGAGACGGAACTGGGAAGTCAGGCAGAGATACAGGCATTCCAGACGGGACTGGCGAGGAAGATGAAGACTTGAGGGTGGGGACTTGGGAGGGAATTGGATCCACGGACCACAGGTCTATTAGGTCCAGGTCCGCTCCTGACTCGCCAGGGTGGTAGTTGGAAGGACAGGACGAAGATGAGGGTAAATATAGTCTTTACTGAAACAAACTCAGGCAGGACAGACACAATCACAACTAACATTAACTAGTACCCACAAGGGACTGAACAGAACAGGGAGTATAAATACATGAGGGAACTAACTAGACTCAGGTGGAGGAAGATGAACTAATCAGGGACTAACAAGACAGGTGCAGACTAGATAGAACAAAATTGTGACACCAATAACGTTGACGATAACACGGCCATCCTTTTTACATTTTTATTCAGTGTTTGGAACAAAAATGTAAGAACAATGCAATTAAATCATCTGTCTGCAAAAGAACATAAAATAAGGTAACTGCGATCACACACACAGTATTGTATAGGTTGTGCAGTGCGTTAACACAATTTACTTTGAAAATTTCACTTCATTCAGGTGAATCTTCATTTTGAGGACATAAACCAACGTCTTGCTCTTCCTGCCAAAACAACACAGCACACACACACACACACACAGAGAGAGAGAGAGAGAGAGAGAGAGAGAGAGAGAGAGAGAGAGAGAGAGAGAGAGAGAGAGAGAGAGAGAGAGAGAGAGAGAGAGAGAGAGAGAGAGAGAGAGAGAGAGAGAGAGAGAGAGAGAGAGAGAGAGAGAGAGAGAGAGAGAGAGAGAGAGAGAGAGAGAGAGAGAGAGAGAGAGTGTTTTTGGTTTTGTTTTCTCTGTTTCCCAGTGTGTTTGTTTAATGATTCTTTTCACCTGTTGTTTCATTGAATAATCTCACTAGCTCTTTTGTTTGCTCTGTGTATTTAAGTCCTCAGTTTGACTTGGCTCCTGTTATTTCCGAAGTGTTTAATAAATAAAAAATCACTGACTCCTCTACTGAAAAACTTTAGTAGCTTTCATAAGAATCAATGTAAATTTAATTAATGTGTTTTTTTTATATGTGTGATTATTCAATTTCTGTATTATTTCTTATTTGAATACTACTCTTAATGTAGGCCTACCTGAGAACACTTAATGTTATTTCAACATTTACTAATACATTATTGAAATCAAAAGTTGTAGGCCTACCTGTTAGTAGCTATTTATTGGAACTGAGCTAACATTAACTAACAATGGACAGCTGTATTTTTATTAACTTAAATTAACAAACAATACATGTATTAGATTAGTTTCTTTAATATATTACAAACTCCATGAGGTAAAAATTATGCTAAAGGTATTGATCTTAGACATTTAATGAAGTTCCTAAATGTAAGTTAGGTAAGAGTGAACAAATCTAATATTTCAATCCACAGCCTGAGTATATAAGTATATAAGCTTACCTCTCTCTATTATTAACTAATCCTGGTCCAGGCGGTATATGATGTTCTTCCCAGCCCATCCAACCTGCACTGCTGGGGCTTGGCCGAATCACCAGCATGCCCCCTCTGCCAGAAGAACAAGGGGACCCTTGAGCACGTATTGAGTTGTTGCCCAAAAGCTCTGGGGGAAGGCCGATACCGCTGGCGTCATGATCAGGTGCTCAAGACTATTGCAGAGAGCATCTCTAGTGCTGTTTCCATCTGCCGAAAGTCCAGACCTAGGAAGCTAACCGTCAGCTTCATTAGAGCCGGAGAAAAGCCAGGAACAAAGAAAGGAACATCAGGGCTTCTCCAAACAGCACAGGACTGGCAGCTGTAAGTAGACCTGGGCAAGCAGGTTAAGTTCCCCCAGCATGTAGTTAAGACCTCACTCAGACCTGACATCATCCTGGTATCTGATCCAACAAAAAATGTTGTCATGCTGGAGCTCACCGTGCCATGGGAGGAGCGAATGGAGGAGGCCTTTGAGCGGAAAAAGGGGAAATATCAGGACTGGACAAGGCTGGAAGGCAAGGTGCTTCCCTGTAGAGGTAGGGTGCAGAGGCTTTGCTGGACAGTCCCTCTGCAGGGCATATACTGCACTCGGCATCACAGGCGAAAGGAGGAGAAGAGCCATCTGTAGCAGCACAGAGGCAGCGGAGAAAGCCTCTAGGTGGCTCTGGATTAAGAGAGCGGAACCGTGGTTGAGCTGCCAGGGCACAAGCTGAGGCTTGATCAACCTTAGCTGGGTCGCCTGAGTGAGGGTGTCCGAGAGACCCGAAACACCCGATGACCTCAGGATACATCACTGATGATGTGCCCTGGCGCATCAGAAGATGTATTAGTACAACAGCATCCCTCCACCTCCCCAAGTTCCACCTTCATCTTATTACCTTACCCCTCATGATCATATCCTTCATTTAGCCACTGTGGGGGGTATATCAGAGCTTGAGTTGAAGCTGCTTCATCGAGCCCCTCATCAGTGGACAGCAAACCAAATAAGTTCAACCTAACATCTTAAAGATTTTATGGGCACACATACTCGTTAATGTGTTGTACTACAACTAACCACTATTCTTGTACACTATTAGAAAGTGATGGTTTATATTGTAAAACATTTTAAATATTTGTATATTTCTTTCACCTATTGTTTAGCTTCAGAAGCATTTACCGTCATGTTCACTTTTGTGTGGTTTTTGAAGCATCAACTTTTTGAAGCCAATCCACTTGCACTATATGGACTCGTAGAGATGGATTGCTTGGTAAAAATGTACAATTAGGTTAATTTGTCAAAATCAGTTAACTACATTAGTTAACATGAACTAGCAATGAACAATATTCTACAGCATTTATTAGTTGATGTTCATTACAACATTTATTAATACACTTTTAAAACAAAATAGTGGTATTTGTTAACATTAGTTAATGCACCTGAACAAACCCTCGATTTCCTTGTATGGTGAAGTGAGTGACTCGTTGCCACGCCCTCCTCATTACGTATATGACCAATGGGGTGCCGCCCCTTGCGTATATAGACTCGTCCTTTATGCTCTCTGGGATGCGTCATTGCTGACAGCCCGCCCTTGTCGTCACTCAATGAGACCGCTGAGGTATGTCGCTGTGCAGCTGGCTGTTTTGATTGTAGTTTTGAAGTGACGTTGCATTATCTCTTTTGTTTAGTGTGACACTAGGCCATCAAGGCTGTGCGTGTTTTTGGAAGGACATCCACATTTAGGTGAGTTTTAGTGTGGTGCCTTTGTAATCTTTTAGGAAGTTTGTTTGAGTGATCCGCAATACATTCTAGTGTGACGGAGTTTACATTGGTGGGGCACCCCCTAATAGCTGCGTCAGAGCACCAGCTGTTGTGATTCAATTCACTAAAGGACGCCTCGTATGACTTTTGTGCGCCTATGATTTACGTGTGTGTGCCGATGCTAAATCAGGGTAAGTTTATCGTAATTTTAATTGTTTTTAATTAGATGGTTAATGAATATTTGTGCTTAGAGTTCTCTTTGCTCGCGTTAAAGCGAGGTTGAGTCGCCACCTTAACTGGCTGTCAGCAATCCTTGCGCTTTGAACCAGTCTGCTGCTTTGTGGGGAGCTGTTTGTGGGCAACTCGAATTAATTACTGCTGTAACCCCACCACGTCTGCTTTAGGCAGTTCTTTTTTGTGTAATTTGGTTCGTCTTGTCACTAGTCCTTAGCGGCATTATAGTCACTGTTTAATCCGGTGATGTATGGATTGAGAGCTGCTAAATTCTCTCCGTCAGCTAAGTAATTTCTATGACCGATTGTGTGTCTTGTGATTGTGATCATGTTGTCTTGAATGTGTAACTTATTTGGCACGAAATATTTTCTTTTTCTTTGTTTCAACTGATTATTGTGTTATAAACTGAATTTGTCTTTATTGTTTGCCTTGTTTTCTTTTCTCTTTTTCTTGTGTTTTTTTTTTTTTTGTATTCCGCAGGTGCAGGGTGTCCCAGGAAGCACGCTGGTGATTGCGGCTGCACGGGCTTTACTGATTAGGGTTGTTTCACTGTGTGTTATCTTTTGATCACTACTTGTAGTGGAGTGTGATTACAGGTCCTTCTAAAAAAAATTAGCATATTGTGAAAGTTCATTATTTTCCATAATGTAATGATGAAAATTAAACTTTCATATATTTTAGATTCATTGCACACCAATGCAATGCAGGCCCCTCCTGAAAACTGATTGGCCCCCCACTGTGCCCCCACCCTTCTACTTGTCTGTCACTCAATTCAAATAATCTTTCAGCTTGTAGCGTCGGACCAAGAATAGTGAGCTGTTTTACAAACGTTAAAAAAAAAAAAAAAAACACACACAGTAAGTTGATCTATTTTATACAGCTTTTTTTTTTTTTTTTTTTCAATTAGCCAGTTGTTGCACAGTGCTAGAGTTTGGTAGGCTACCGTCTTTCAGTATTAGGACAGACCAGGCTCGATGTATTCTCTCTTAGAGGAGACCAAGATAATGCTAATCCGTATATACCCGAATATAAGATGAGTTTTTTTGTCCTAAAAATAGGCTGAAAAATGGGGGGTCGTCTTATATTCGACTGGAGGAATCGATTGATAGCCTTTTTAAAGGTGCTATATGTAACCTTTCTACTAAAACAAATCCTTTTTTTTATTGCCTGTGTGTGAAGGGGTTGTAATCACACATTACAATATCCATTTGTCGAGTTTTGCTATTACCTCTGAAGGCCAGTATTCCTATTTTTGTGAAGGCTCCGGGTCGGATTTACCACTCGAAATTTACATTTATTCATTTAGCTGACGCTTTTATCCAAAGCGACTTAATATTGCTATATGTCAGAGGTTTGCGTAATAGACGGTATTGCCTATGAGTTTGAGCACGAGTGCGCTTGTAAAAATTGGTTGCAATCTGAAACATCGCTAGAGGTCGCTGAAAACTACATATAGCCCATTTAAACATTTCACCTGTTTTTAGTTTGTAATTTTCCAGCTTTTCTAGTTTTGCTATGCTGTGTGGCACAATCAGGCGAATCAAGTGTCAAGCAAAGTGAATAAAATGAGTCTCAAATTTGGAGTGTACTGTGTTCACAGAAGTGACAAAAGTCCTTTGACGTCCAGAAACATTCTCAAATAAAAAAAAAAAAACATAATGCATGATTAAATGGCAAAATAAATAATTAATACTAAAATAACACTGGATTAATTAAGTCATTCTAAACTGTTTTTATGATCCACATATTTTACGTTAAACTAAAGCTAACTTTTCGAAAAAGTAGCTATCTAACAAAGTATTGATATATGATATTTTACAATCAATATGCTCAAGACTATTTAGCTTTCCTTGACATGAGTAGATTTGGTCTATTCATCAATGCAAATTTACTGCAACTGCTGATATGCAAAGTGAATAGTATGTTGAAAAAGATTTATTATATACAATTTTATTACAGTTCTATGAATTCATTAATTGTGTATTAAATGAATAATATAATTATGCATTTATATAAATAAGGCTGTTCTATTATTATTTGTGAGTTGTACACTAATAGATTGGATTATTTTATTTATTAGTTTTTCTTTCACTTTTGTAAAGTGAAAAGTTAACATAAATTGTATTTTATTGTTTTGATTTAGAGCAGTTAATAACTGCTATTAAAAGATAATAGGGTATCACTGTTTATTGCTGATTTTAAAGCTTACTGAACTTGAAATAATTTGGATAGCTACAGTTCTACAAAAATACACAACATAAGAATGTCCCCTCTGTAATAATTGTGGCCCCTCTTGTGCCCCCCAGTTGAAAAAATCCTTGAAAAATTATTTCCGCATTCCACACAGCATTGCATTAAGGCCGCTCTCGAAGCATCCTGGGCCTCCATAACACCTCAGCAGTGCCACAGGCTGATTGCCTCCACGCCACATTGAAGCAGTCATTTCTGCAAAAGGATTCCTGACCAAGTATTGAGTGCATAACTGAACATAATTATTTGAAGGTTGACTTATTATTATTATTTTTTTTTTGTATTAAAAACACTTCTTTTATTGGTCGGATGAAATATGCTAATTTTTTTGAGATAGGAATTTTGGGTTTTCATGAGCTGTATGCCAAAATCATCAGTATTAAAACAAAAGACCCGAAATATTTTAGTTGGTGTGCAAATGAATCTAAAATATATGAAAGTTAAATTTTTATCATTACATTATGGGAAAATAATGAACTATCACAATATGCTAATTTTTTGAGAAGGACCTATGTAAGCTTGGCCACCGACCATAGAGTAAGTGAGTTCGTTTGGTAGAGGCAAACCACATGGTTGAACTGAAGCTTCCTACTTATTAATCTAAAGTAATTTGTTGAGAACGCTTTCAGTTTTGACTCAACTAAAGGACTCTTTCGCATGTTCTTTATCATTGTGTTCCTCGTGTTAAAACTAATTGGATTCATCTTAAATCATCTGCTGGATACTGGAGACATTGAATCCAAGTGCAGTTCACATTGGAACGTGACCTTAACCAACGCAACGCTAAGGACAACGACCCACAGAACATTGTTGACTATGATCATTTCTCACGTTGTGGATTATAGGACTACAAGCATTGCGTCGCACTCAAATAACCTTGTGGATTGTAAAACTCATTTCATCTTCATAATCAATTTAATTCATCAAAAGTCTGGACATTCAAAGTTTACCTGATCTCATTGACATATTTTAGAGACAAGAACCATTGAGATTGCTTTCCTGCTTATTTAATGACTTTTTGGCACATGTATATAAGCACTGATGGTAAACCTATAAAATAGTTTTCTTTTGTGTAGACAACAATGTTTTGTGAAGAGCTTTATTTAGCATACATGTCGAAATTCTGTTGAACCCCTCAGAGTAACATCTAAAGAAAAAAAGTGTTACAACATAATACAAAAATAACCAAAGATGGTTTCTTTCTTTTGTGTTATGTCTTAGAAAAACATCAGACACAGCCCAGCAAACACATTTACGACTGTGGTACATTGCATTTCTACTATGGCAACGTCGCTGTCAACGTGCTCGCAACATTATAGCAATGTAGAATTGTAAGATGTGACAGGGCTAGTTCACATTGGCTTGACCAGATTCAGAAACGGAATATTGCGTTGTTGCGTGACATTCAGCAACTGAGAGACGACATTCTGAAAATTATATATTTTTTTATGCTAGATTATCTAGCATGAAAAAAGAATTAATTGTCAGAACGCCATAGCCTACTACGTACCAAAGTTGTATTTCCTGGATGTCCAAATCGTGAGAAAACGTAGAAGTGCCTTACCAATGCCGCAAAAGGAAAGGCTTACCTTTAACATTTTCCCATCAACTGATCGTGAGCATCATCATCTCAGTTCTCACGCATGTGTCGTGGCTCTCTCGTGAACTCACATCAGAGGTCCACACTGAAGAAAATGAATAGTTGAATAAAGTCGTTTTTTTTTTTTTTTTATAAACTTAAGGTTGAGCCACTGTAGTCACTTGGACTATTTTAACGATGTCTTTATAAACTTTCTGGGCCGGCAGATGCAATTACCTAGCAGCCTATGAAGGAGTGAGCCAGCTCTCAGATTTCATCAAAAATATCTTACTTTGTGTTCCGAAGATTAACGAAAGTAGTATTAGGGTTGGAACATCATGAGGGTGAGTAATTACTGACGGAATCTTCATTTTTGGGTGAACTATCCCTTTAATTTCATTAATGAACCTTAGTGAAGAAAAGGTTTGTTCATAAAGGCTTTTAAAAAAAATGTTTTATCAACGATTGCGAAAACAAAACAACAAATATAGATCATGATGATAATTAAACGATTCCTGAATAAATATTTGTATTCTGTTCGTCCTAAAAGTACAGTAAAAAACACAAAAGCTACGAGTTATTTAAGCGGGTTCGCAGAAGCCCCGCCCAACAATGAACCTCGGCAAGCAGCATTGGAATGTCATTTGGAATGTGATGTCACAGTAATATGCGTGTATAAAAAGGCTCACTTTGCTCAATCTCCATCACTTGCTGTTGCTTTAGTGGTTTTCACTTTGCAATTCTTAACTTTATCACAATTCTTACAGCCTACAGTTTTAAACCAATTTAAAATGGTACTGCTTAGATTACTGGGGCTAACTGCTCTACTTCAGAGAGAAAGGAAAGTCAAGACCAATCAAGGACCAGATGGAAATGTGGGCCAGAGAGATGTACCACCCAGTGGACATCAATCTTTGGACCACCATCGTGGACTCTGGACCCTGAATTTCTCTCTGCTGCAGAGGAACCTATCACCATATCGGTGGCTGCTATATATGCGAGGACTTAAACCTGACCTTGCCCAGCGAGAGAATGCCCTTCTCCAACAGCAACGAGAGAGATGGGCTCTATACCTCTATGTGCGGACTGATTGGGAAAAGTTGGCTAATAAATTGGGAACCATTACAGCTGATTTGCGGCCTGACTGGGAAGAGTTGCTGAAAAACTGGGGAATTACAGTTGAGAGAGCAGCTGAGAGGAAAGGCCCTGCAAAAGCAAGGAGAGAGATAGGCTTACATGTATGTGCAAACTTATTTGGAAGAGGGGCTGAAAATATGGAGAACCATTACAGGTCTCCATACGAAACAAATTCTCCATCGAAACAAAAGGCTTGTTAATCAGCCACAGCCATACCACCCTCTAGGCCAAGACTATTAAACAATTCAACGCATTAAGCATTTGTGATTTTACTGTGTGAAATGTCGTTGAATTACTGTTTTGAAAAAATGAAGCTTTTTACACTTGAGAGTCTCACATTTTACAATGTTTATTACATCACAGTGCTATTTTTCTACTCAATGACATAAATTCCTCTTAACATTGCATGGAAATTTGAGGAACAATTAATTTGAATTTGCAACAGTCAATAGTGAAAACTGCTTTAAAACATGGCTTAATTAAAGATTGCCATTCCTCACATTTGTCAGTCACTCACTCACATTTGGACACATTGATTTGCATTCACTTACATACAAATCAAGAATTTAAAGTCAAGATCGTAAACATCTTATTTGTAAAACCTAGATAAATAAATTGGCCAAAAATAAAAAATCTCCTACTATTTGCTGTAGATAGTTTCTCCATCTTCATTTGAAGTTTCTGTGTCCATCCACAGCAACCGTTAAAGGGATCCAAAAATGTAAATTCTCTGATAATTTACTCAGATGTACTATATATGACTTACTTCCTTCAGAATAACACAAATCAATTAATTTTTTTTAATAATCGGTAACACTTTAAATAAGGTCTCATTTGTTAACATTAGTTAATGTATTAACCAACAGAGAGCAATGTATTTCTTACAACAGTCATTAATCTTTGTTAAAGGCACACTATGTAATTTTTCACCGCTAGAGGTCGCTTATTCAAAACAAAGGCATAGCTTGGTGATGCCTTGATTTCGCGGAATCATGGGAGTTGTTGTCTTTAAGATGAAATCACCTCATGGATGGCCAGTAACGTATTAAAGATATATTAATGTTACGAAAGCCGTTGGAGCGGAACGAGCCACTGGAGCGATTGCTAATGAGAGACAAGCACGACACCAAATAGTTGCTCACCTATCTAATAAAACACATAATAATATATTAAAGGGTTTTTGGTGTTTCCCAGTGTAGCAAAGCGCGGCTCGTCTAGTAGCGACTACGCCACCCCGGAGTACCGGGGAACTAATCTAATAAAGAAAAGGACACGAGTTTGTTTGCTCAGGAGAGGCAGGAGGCATGAGTTCACAGTCAAACAATAAGTTTATTAAAGAAAACAATTAAAAAAGAAAATAAATCACAATAACTGGTCTTGATCCAGAAACAAAATAGAGAAAATAATTCACTGCTGGTGCTAAGGCTCCCGAAAGACAGGCTAGCTGTAGCTGCACATGGCCAAAATAAACCCAATTTGGAACTACAGGACCTTCTCAAAAATGTAGCATATTATGATAAAGTTCATTATTTTCCATAATGTAATGATAAAAATTAAACTTTCATATATTTTAGATTCATTGCACACCAACTGAAATATTTCAGGTATTTTATTGTTTTAATACTGATGATTTTGGCATACAGCTCATGAAAACCCAAAATTCCTATTGCAAAAAATTAGCATATTTCATCCGACCAATAAAAGAAGTGTTTTTAATACAAAAAAAGTCAACCTTCAAATAATTATGTTCAGTAATGCACTCAATACTTGGTCGGGAATCCTTTTGCTGAAATGACTGCTTCAATGCGGCGTGGCATGGAGGCAATCAGCCTGTGGCACTGCTGAGGTGTTATGGAGGCCCAGGATGCTTCGATAGCGGCCTTAAGCTCATCCAGAGTCTTGGGTCTTGCGTCTCTCAACTTTCTCTTCACAATATCCCACAGATTCTCTATGGGGTTCAGGTCAGGAGAGTTGGCAGGCCAATTGAGGACAGTAATACCATTGTCAGTAAACCATTTACCAGTGGTTTTGGCACTGTGAGCAGGTGCCAGGTCATGCTGAAAAATGAAATCGTCATCTCCATAAAGCTTTTCAGCAGGTGGAAGCATGAAGTGCTCCAAAATCTCCTGATAGCTAGCTGCATTGACCCTGCCCTTGATAAAACACAGTGGACCAACACCAGCAGCTGACATGGCACCCCAGACCATCACTGACTGTGGGTACTTGACACTGGACTTCAGGCATTTTGGCATTTCCTTCTCCCCAGTTTCCTTCTTCCTCCAGACTCTGGCACCTTGATTTCCGAATGACATGCAACCACTGAGCAACAGTCCAGTGCTGCTTCTCTGTAGCCCAGGTCAGGCGCTTCTGCTGCTGTTTCTGGTTCAAAAGTGGCTTGACCTGGGGAATGCGGAACCTGTAGCCCATTTCCTGCACACGCCTGTGCACGGTGGCTCTGGATGTTTCTACTCCAGACTCAGTCCACTGCTTCCGCAGGTCCCCCAAGGTGTGGAATCGGTCCTTCTCCACAATCTTCCTCAGGGTCCGGTCACCTCTTCTCGTTGTGCAGCGTTTTTTGCCACACTTTTTCCTTCCCACAGACTTCCCACTGAGGTGCCTTGATACAGCACTCTGGGAACAGCCTATTTGTTCAGAAATGTCTTGCTGTGTCTTACCCTCTTGCTTGAGGGTGTCAATGATGGCCTTCTGGACAGCAGTCAGGTCGGCAGTCTTACCCATGATTGCGGTTTTGAGTAATGAAACAGGCTGGCAGTTTTTAAAAGCCTCAGGAATCTTTTGCAGGTGTTTAGAGTTAATTAGTTGATTCAGATGATTAGGTTGATAGCTTGTTTAGAGAACCTTTTCATGATATGCTAATTTTTTGAGACAGGAATTTTGGGTTTTCATGAGCTGTATGCCCAAATCATCAGTATTAAAACAATAAAAGACCTAAAATATTTCAGTTGGTGTGCAATGAATCTAAAATATATGAAAGTTACATTTTTTATCATTACATTATGGAAAATAATGAACTTTATCACAATATGCAAATTTTTGGAGAAGGAGCTGTATATCCTATTACCTCCAGGCAATAGCGCCCTCAAGCAGCTCCTAGTGGTAATACATGTGACCCAAATACATCACGCTAGGAAATCAACAAAAATAGAGTAGCTTAAATACAATAATAAAACAAGTAACGTTTAGTCCCTTACAATATATAGAATACAAAAGATAATATATTTTATAATATATATATATATATATATATATATATATATATATATTTTTTTTTTTTTATTCTTTATTATTATTATTATTAATATTATTATTATTATTGGTATTATACAGTGTAGGGGTGGCCGGTTCACTTGGTCCGACTAAAACAAAGCTCATTGGGCTGCCTATATAATGTTGAGGCACAGCATTCTTGGACCTCATAGTAATTGAAGTATTTTGGCCACTAATGCCAATGAATGTTGGCTTTTGGTGCCTACTGGTTGAAATTTTTAATTATTTTTTTATTATTATTGATGTTGAGTTCAATGATTTAGTAATGATTTGATAAATAAACTTGTGGTCTTGTGGCATTACGTTTCTGCTTTTTCTTTGTCATTTAGTTCCCTATTTCGGGCATTTGTAAGCTGATCAGGTCATGATCACATAAAGTTATACTCCTAGATTCTGAAGATTCTTTTTGGTATATATACTGAGCAAACTCCAGCAAACACAAAAGAGCTGCTACAAAAACATTCATGTCCACATTTAATAATACATAGCCTACATAACACATCAATAGAGTAACGCTTAACCAAAAAGTGCACAAAGTCAACATGCACTGAGAAAAGATTCTGGGTTCATCTTCGCTGTACTACGAGAGGATAAGATAAAAATCTGCATCTCCACTCGAGCACTCCAACTGATCTCCTACATACCTGTGCCACTTTAAAGACAAGTAACGTGAACTGCAGATTAATAATATAAATGTATAAAATAATATTTTAATATTGTTGCAATGTTTTCATTTTTTTTTTTTTTTTTTAGATTTGTCTTGATCATGCTTCTAGGTTGCAATATTTTTCTTAGTGGAAGTTTTAAACAATTTACAATAATTGAATATATGCAATTCGGTTCATTTTATGATCATGACTGTCTGACTGTACATTGTCATTCTTATGAAAGAGGTTTGTTGAGAAACATGCAGACTATTTCTGGTGTCTTCCATTTAAATTATGCAGTATAATGCATGTCTCATTGAAAGGTGTAGATGTCGCAAAAGACTATTATTTAAAAAGAAGATTGTTTCTAAAAGAGGACATTCTTGAAATTGAACATTCTTTTCCCTTCTGGCTTTACTCCTGCACTCACCCACTGCTATAAAATCTATACAGCTCATGACATTTTGCTCTGAATAAAGAACCATTAGTATAGATTTACATTTATACCATTACAACTACATGTCAAACCTACAACAAAGATCACTGAGCTCTTGTTCATCGTTAAATCAGTCACAGAAGCAGGTTCACAGTTAATCTTTATATGTTAAATATTTATATATTAAATAATATAGTCAACATAATGACTTTTACACAGAAAATTATTTTGTTAAATTTACAAAATGCATTATCTTTTATGAAGTACTGTATAAAACACAAGCTGATCAAGAACATTGATTTTTTTTTAATCTTCAAACTTGGACAATTGCTTGGACAGTTTTATTCAGTGGACAAAACCTACAGTATTACACCACAACTAGGAAGTTACAACAGGTCGGCTTACTTTTAAATTCACTCTTCCACTCTTGTGCTCATTCTAACACTGCATAAGGTCTTTTTGTCTGTGACCTCCATGATCTACATTGCACTCTATGTTTCATTTCAGTTGACTGTATAAGGTGCTAACTACAAGCACATTACACATATCACAGAGCAAATCATTTCATGAGCTAGGCCTTGACTTTATTCATAGCAATATATTCCTATTCACTAATAAGTTAGGCCTAATGGATGAATATCACATAACATAAATCATGTTTATGACATACAGTTTATATGCTAGGTGTTGTACTGACAACCCTTTACAACTTTAATAACACTGATGAACATTAAATTGACTGACTAAAAATGTCCTGACTAAATGAAATGTTTTCATTTCAGAAATCTGATCACTCTAAAGTACCTTATTGTTCACTGACTGAGTAATCGTGCTACATGACTCAGTGTGAGGGATCTGTCCGAATGATTCCAAAGAAACACAAAACAGTCCATATCTGGCACCTGGAGTGCCCATCACATTTTAGGGGTGGATTTTGTCTGTGCTGCTGGTCTTGTTGGAGGTTGACATTTTTCTTCATAATTTTCAGAGAAAACTGAACTGCCTGTGCATTTTCTTGAAAAATATCCCGAGTCACATGAACTGATAGAGTCATTTCTAAGTACTGTGAAGGAAAAACGCGTTCAGATTAGCATTTTTGTCTTCATTATTAATTATGAGTAATACATCTAATGCATGAAACCTTGTGGATGTTTTGTCAGCCTATACACTTTATACTCAGTTTACTTAAGTGATGTTTTATCATTGTCAGTTGAATACTCACACAAATGATCAATAATGCCCTCATCCCATTTTGCATAGAATGTCTTCTGTTTTTGGTCTTCTCTTATGTTCTCTGTGAAAATTGTTGATTACAAAAATTTCTCTGAATGCAAATTGTGAAAGTATTTATTGCTTGTGTCAATGATGTTTTACAAATATGCCTTTCAACATATTCATTGAGTAACTCAGATGAAGGACATTCACTCACCACATAGAACACAACACTTTGAGTATAATTACTGTTAATTACTTAATACCATTTGCAATGTCATACACACCAGATCCAGTTCTTGAACATGCAGGATGTAAAATCTTAAAGTCACCTGACATACTGGCATCTGTTATTGGCACTGATGTTTCACAAGGAAGGACTATAGAGAAGAAGAAGAGACACAGGACTGATGAAAGATAATCTTTCACTCTTGTATAAACTTCTACACTGGCTGTATAATGTCCAGTACATAAGAAAAAATGTGTTCAGACACACGTAAACTATGTATACTGTCTATTGGCTTTTATTAAAGTGTTAAATATACTGGCCTCTCTTTTTTTGCACTGAAAAAAAAGAGACACAGTAGATGAAAGAGAATAAGTCAATATGTTATGAACTTTCATGTATTGTATGACTCACAGTTATGAGAATAGTCCATGCTCTGTCTGGTATTGTTTTGGGGCACATTTTCATCAGTGTTCTCTGCCATCATGTCCACATTGCAGCTCTGTGATCCAGCTCCTTTGATTAATTCTGTTAAACATTGTGTATTGTGAAATATACAAATAAATTTGACTTTTTTTTAGATTTTTGAGCTTATCACCGATTTCTCATCCAAGTAGTGCATGAAACTATATATATATATATATATATATATATATATATATATATATATATATATATATCAAAATATAGATAAAGCGCATATTGAATTTCATTCTGTGTTTCTAAATTATTTATGTATAATATATAATAATGTGTTAACATAAATCTACTGTCCCTTCTTCTGGTTTGTGTAAATACATCTTCCACAACACACCAGAATGACCTGGGCTGTGTTTTCCACGACATGGTAGGCCTAAGCAAATCATCAATGGCACCAATAGTCATACAATCCACTAGCAAAGAATGTAAAACGAGGCACATATTACTAACGTTAACTGACGGTAAAAGAGAGTACACACACACTTCTGTTGCATGCTCTTGACTGCTGATCGCACATTTTTAATCATATTCTTTTGGTTTCTCTATCTTTATTTAAAAATTACAAACAAAATGAAAATACAGATATTGGTATTGGTATTGGCGGGTACCAAAAATGAAAGTATCAACATCGGGCTTGTTCTGGAAAAAGTGGTATCGGTGCATACTTATGATGTTTTTTGGGAAATGCAGCCCTGGATGATTAACATCAACTTATTCAACCTCTCCAGATCATTAATAATATAGAATACACATCAAAAAATAAATAAACTATGTAAATATTCTATGAAATATCTAATTTAACATGAATAATAAATATTACAACTCTTAGTTTAACTGTTTACATACATTTCATATCAAATATAATTAAACATATATATTTACTTTTTTTCATATCAAAAGATACAGAGCAAGACCTTGAGAAAATTCTGACTGTACATTAAAAATCACAATATTAATTGTAACACACATAAAGTGTTATAGTTCTTTACTATGCACACTAAGAACAGCTGAAATGAATACATATTATTTCATAGAAAACACTATAAAGTAACTGCCAAAATGCACCTAACATGACACATACTGTGTCCTAACTCAAAACTGAGGATTAATTTCATACTCTTTAGCTCTTTGAAGTCTGTTTATTTCATTAATGTACAGCAACAGTAACTACCAACACAGTGAATTTGTAGTGCAATTATATTAAATCCCTTCCAGATGTCTTCATTACAATTTAATTTATAACAGTGTTAACGCAGACATAAAAACTATAGCTATTACTGTACTCATAGACGGAATGATACCAATGCTCATATTTTGCAAAATACGTATTTTACATATGAAACTTTCTATTTGTTAATATAAAATGTCTTACCTGACATTAATGCCACAGTTCCCATCACTCTTCTGAGTAAAAGGAAATGCAAACCGAAAAAACAAACTTACTTCTCATGTGACATAGTAGGCCTACTTGTTTAGCAGGAAGAAGTATGCATGAAACACATGAACAACAAAAACAAAACAAAAAATAAAAATATACTTATTAGGTGTTTTAACTACAAGTGGGTTGAGGTGGAAGGGATGGGTCAACAGTGTAATTATAGATAGAAATTAATGCATTACACTATAATTTCATGCATGTATTTATATAAGTATGGTAAAACATGTATATGTACACAATAAGCACATTGTATCATATGTATTTAAATGTTATCACATAGTAGTAAAGACACTTAATATAAAGTAAAGACCAAGTACACTGTCCAAAAGTAAAATCAAACCTAAAACATGCTTCATCTAATTTGGAAGTCAAAAATATGATTTAACATGACTAACTCAACTTGGCTTCATTAGCTTCCACCAACAAAGGTCAGATCAAGCAATTGTTTATTAAAATCACAACTACCCACATTTACTTTTAAGTACTTACAGTCATGTTCTGAAAGCCTGAAAGTCATGATGCCTTAGAATAAATATTCAGCAGCTCAAAAAAGTATGATCAACATTCATGTTCTTTTGTGTATTTCAGGTACAATTGCATGAGTACATGAACTTCCAGGTACAATTACAGTAGTGTCTTGTGTAGTCAGTAGAATTAGAGAATTACTGAATCTCCTTTAGATACAACCAAAAAATATGATGACAACTCACCAGACACTACAAAATTTCAGTTTGACCTGAAAATTCCAATGTTTTGATATTATTCAAAGAAGAAAACAAGGGAAAATCTCTGTGTTTTGTGTTTTCACTGAACGCGTGGATTAGTTTGTTCTCAACACACAACACTATATATACATTCCCAAATCCTATACTGAAATGACTGTTAAAGGAATTCTGACATGAAATGAAGAAATGGAAGAACAATACAAGAGAGGCAAAGCTTTGCCTTTTAAAAGATGGCAAATTAAATCTTGTATTCTGTTTCCACAGTTCAGACCTTAAATCCGTGTAAAAGTCATTTGTATTTAAACTATGTAAGTGTATTTCTAAAAATTGATTATAAGGTCCTGGTTTGTGTATTTATGGTCATAATCAGAGTGTTCTCTGTCCACCTCACTGGTCTTATTCTGAGCTGCAGCTTCATTCTCATCCTCAAAGGGCTGCAACATTAGCAGAGAAGCGGAAAACTAAGCTGTCCTTGCGGTCTCTTGATTCAAATCAACCACATCCTGAACTTGAGATATCCTGACAGAGAGTTACAGGTGTCTGAGGTTTTCTCCTGCCTCACTGCGTGTGAAGGGAGACACATTCAAAGGTGCTCAGATAAGTATTTATAAAAATAATTGAGGAATGAAATGAAATGTGACCTTGTACATGGTTTGACTTACACTCCAGTAGTTATTTTGTGTTCAGTTCACTTGTTTGATTTGTTTTTTGGTCAGTTGACTCCTTACACGTATCACTAGATGTTCCCTCATCCCATCCAACTTTCTATTTCTGTTTTCTGTCAGAAATTAGATGGTGAGGTGTGATACTGGATTTCAATGCTATCATTGGCACGATCTCATCACCTACTGGAAAGGAGAGACACAGACACATGAGTGGTTATCAATTAAAATTAATCACCATGCTTTGAGCTTACTGTTATTGTGTGGGGTTTTGTTGTGTCTTGTATATCACGTGATTCCTTGTGTAGGGTGCTGCCCCTTTAAGGACGTCGATTCGGTGGGCTCATGTGATCGCCTAGGAAAGCGCAGAAAAAAAAAACTGAACTGAACCGAACTGAGTGAGAAAGCAATGTTGATGCTCATATGCAGACTTTCTAATGTTCTATAACAATTACAGATACAACCTTAGTCTAAACTATATATTCCCAGCATGGTAAGTAGCATGCTGTTGTTATAAGTATATTAATAAAAGCACACTGTAGATCGCTATTAAACGCCTAATGCTATTAGTTTATTATGTTTGGTTAGACATTTACAGTTTAAATTGCCTATTAAAATATATATGCAATATGTGTAGCATTTATTTGTTAAACAAAGTTTGATACAGCTATTGGTTTAGAAGCCTATTACACAATGTTTCATGCTAATATAATAATATGTTTCTTGTATGGGATATCTTTGATTTATAAGCATATGCATATTTTCTTAAGCTGATATTACACCGCTATCTCACGACCAATTCGTACGAATTCGTACGAGTGATTAAAAAGTGGCTAATTCGTACGAATTCGTACGACCTCACTGTACGAATTCGTACAATTTGTCTAAACCCACGTGATGGGTAGGTTGAGGGGCGGGGTCAGGGATAGGTCATTCGTACGAATTCATACGAATTGGCCAAATCGTCAAATATGTACGTTTTAGCCCAAATCGTACTAATTCGTACGAGTGAGGTCGTATCGGGTTGGATATTATAATGTTTGGAGTAATGTATTGGGTGATGTAAACATTACTGGATACTAATTGTAAATTGTTTTTGTCTTTACAGTTTGACCGCATACAAATGTGCACATAAATATTCCTACTACAACTAAATTGCAACCAAACCTTAATGTGTACATTGTGAGTTCTGCACAAGAGGAATAAAAGAAAAAACAAACAAGATCCAAGTTAATGTTATCATTTTATGGGTAACACCTTGTTTGTCATGTGATCCTGCCATGTGTCTTGTCTTTTGTTTGTTGTTGTCAGTGTCCACAGGTGTTCCTCGTCTATGTTTATTAGTCTCCCAGGTGTTTCTTATTAACCATGCCCCCTTGTTATCTTGTTTAGCTTGTTTGTCTGTGTATTTAAACCCCTGTGTTTCAGTTGTTGGCTGTTGGTTGTTGTTAAATGTTACTTGTTTCCTGTAAGTGTTCCGTGTCTCGGTCCCGAGTTCTTTGTTCTGTATTTCTCAGTGGATTACCTGTTTGTTTAATTAAAGTGCTTGCGTTTGAATTCTCTCTCCGTTTCGTTCCTGACCGTATGTAACAGTTATGCATTTGAATTGCTGTTACTTAGCTTTTGACTCAATGGAGAAAATTCCATGCTGTTTGTATGATCATGTTTGTTGATTCATATTTTTTCAGCATCCCCATGCTTCTATAAACAATTAGCTAGATAAAGCTAGGGTAGGTAGATATCAATTCTGACGTGTCTATAATTTATTTAGAGAAACAAAGTTCTTGATGGTCAGGTGGATGTTCTATCTGGCTCAAAGTTAGCTAACCACATGTAGGTTTAGCTGCCCCCCTCTACTCACTTTCAAAATTAGTTTTCTTTTTCATTTTTTTTGTTTGTTGCCTGTCTTTAGCTTGTGTGAGATGGCCTCTTCTGGTAAGACCTTGTTTACTCCTTGCATTCAAACATAATCCACATGGTTTCTGGGGCAACATTACAGTAGATATTGGAAATGTGAACTTTTGAATGAGGATGAACACATAAAGAGAACGATTAGGATTACCGTTCAACTGTTGTTGGAAGCGACAAATGGATCTGAAAGACTGGCAGAACTGGCATGATGGAAGGCAAAAAAGCCGTAGCAGGAGCACCGCCGATACATGTCGCACAGGCTCAGTTATCGCCACATATTCCATTGAACCTCGGAGTTTCGAATTAGTATGCAGAATACAGAACATGGAAAGACTCTTACAGTTTCTTTGAGTTGGACAGTGGAACTATCAATGCTGCTGATGTGGTAAGAAGCGCTACTTTTTTGCATTGTATTGGTGCTCCAGTGCAAAGGATTTTTGCCAATATCCCGGGTCCAAGAGATTGTGAAAAGACGGAAAAATGTTGTGCTAGAAAGACACAAATTCAGACTGAGATCTCTAATGAGATGAAAATGAAAATGAGCTGGAGCAAAGACTGAGAAATGTTTTTCAAAAATTCCAAAAAAAGGGACTGACCTTGAATAAAGAAAAATGTTTCTTTGGACTTAAGCAGATTGAGATTTTGGGTCATGTTGTCACAGCGGACGGAATAAAACCAGCTCCATGAAAGGTTGAAGCAGTTTGCAACACTCCCAGACCTGAAAATGTTGCAGAGTTACATTCATTCCTAGGCACTTGTGGATTTTTGATGAAGTTTGTTCCCATTTATGCAAATCTGTCTGAGCCTCTCTGAAAACCAGACAAGGACAAGAGTGGCAGTGGTCATCTGAAGCAGAAAATGCTATTTTATTTTTTTTTTTACAGTCTATGGTGGGAACACACAAACGACACATTTATAATAGGCATATATGTATATATGTGAGTAAATTTCTCTCTCTAAGTAAAGAGTTGAACTGCACACTCACTCAAATATTTTGATTATTTCTGTAGTGTAGCGATATCACGAGAACGGGGTGGGAAGAGAGGAGTGATCACGAGAATCAGGAGAGCGATTATGTTGTTGAGAGAGTTGTTAATAAAGTGGATATAACAGCAATAAAGACAGGTTATTAAGACAAACAACACAACAATTTCCAATGTCATACATGATAAAACCCACATTGAAAACTTTTCCCATATGGTTTGAGTGTAGGTTCTCTGCACAGTCCATCATCAGTGGCCAAAATAAATCAAAGTGGCTAGATGCTTTTTCCAAAAGTGTTCAACCAACAAATGCCTGTGCCTTTGAAGATCAGGAGCAAATTGATGCAATCCACACTCACTTGACATCAATTCTGGGCAGCACACCCACACGCAGCCACAGTGACAAGATCAAATTCACCATGGATGTCCTTTTTTATTTTTTTAATGTTTCATTTTTTTTATCAGTGAGCAGGAGCACTTTGACAGGAGAATAGAAAAACAGTTAAAGAAGAGTGGCAAGCCATAGGGGAGTCATCTACGGGAGTCATCATAATTCATAAATGGTGTTAATAAATATATTTTTTTTTTGTGAACACAATATTGTCTCTTTCTTCTAAATGGCCCTTGGAATTTTAGAAAAGGGATCAATTGTTTGTCTTCATAAAATGCTATGTAGGACACTGTTTTGTAGCTTTATGACGACCAATAGAGAATAGTCCAGCAGATATTTCATCGAGGATCCATATGATTACACGGTACGTCTAATGGGCTAAATATGTTATATATAAATTAACTTTATATAAATTCACAACAACATATTTCACTAAGTCTCCTGTATAACCTACGGTGAAAATAACTATTCTACAGTAGGTCATATATCATTACTTTTCATCTGATCCAACTGTGTGTGTTATTAATTTTTTAATTCACACAAACAAATAGTCTTCTGTAGGCTGAGTGAAGAGAGTGAAGCCCAACTGGTAACGCTTTAGATTACAGCCCGGAAAGTACTGCATAATTTACAGTGTAAGCGATTACAGTAAGCGATTTTACAGTGTAACTTTCTGTAATTATAGTGTACCTATAAAGTACACACATGTAAGTATAAGGGAACAACATGTAAAGTTTGGGGAATAAAGGGATAACAACCAGGAGAATAAAAAAAATATTTATACTGTAAGGGGTACTTAAATGCATACTTTCCAGGCTGAAATCTAAAGCGTTTACGCCCAACTGAATATCTACAGATATTTTAATCCGAAGTGCAGATCTACTGTAAAGTTTATATTTAAATGAACAAAAAACACAAAATTGGTAGTCACAGAATGGTTATTAATGTGTACGTTTCGAGCGTTGATTCAATGATGTTATTTCGCAGTATATCCCCCTACTGGACGCATCAGTAACAACAGTGGGGGCGTAAAAGTGCCTGGGTCGTACATCTACCGGCTCCATGTCTGCAGTCTCCCCATCTAGGGTGCTTCTCAATTCTTATTTGTGCATCCTCGTTTCCTTTCCTTGCTTCCTTTCCTCGCGTCTCAGCTCCACCCCCTGTAGGATACGAGGCAAGGCTGCAAGGAAAGAATAGGAGGACGGAGGAATCGAATGAAAGCTTTTTTATATACATTGGAATACTTGATCACTAGAGCATCACTCCACAGCGTCATCAGCAGCGTTCAAAGGATCTGCCCTTATGTTTGTTTATTTAAGAAATTCATAATAAATAATAATAAAGCAAGATACCCTGTTGAAGAGATGTGTGGTTTATATAAACTGCAAAGGTAAAGTATAAATTAAAACGATTGTGACCGATGTGAAGGGGAGGAGAATTTATACGTGCGTCACGTGTAGTCAATAAAACACTTCCTCATTGAATACACCTGTGTATCTTCGCTCATAACTCCTCTGGAAGCCTCCTCTTTCCTCGTTCCTCTCCTCCTCACGGTGCAATAAGAGAATTTAGATGTCCTTCAAGATGGCTGAGCTCGATCGGTTTTCGGGTCATAGGATGGAGGACGGAGGAGCGAGGAGACGAGGAGGGATACTGTGCCTTTCTCAATCTGTGTTCTTGTGAAACGTCATCTTTTGTGGCCCAAGTACACAAGTTTGCATTTTGGCAAGAACGGTTAAAAATCCCGGAAGTGTTCTTGACACGCCCATTTTACGAGGATGCATCGGTAGATAACTTGTGTGAACTTGACGGCAGAAATATCCCAGCATTAATTTTGGCATTCGAGGAAGGAGCGGGAAGCAGAGAGAGGCAGGACAATATAACCGGCGTTTTTTTCCTGACGTTGGCTAGTGATGTACACAAACAAACTACAGTAGCAGAATGAAAAGGAGACAGGCGTTGCTTTATTGTTATGAATATACATTACATTGTAGTGTATAGTTGTAGAGTAATCCCTTGAGCTGAGGGTAGGCTTGGGCGATAAAGTCTGGCTGTTATCGTCAATAATTCTCGTTATGTTTGGGTACTGCAGACGGCGTCTGTGCGGGGGTTTATTGCGCAATACACATCGTCTCAAACTGACAGCAGCGTTCTGTGTGCTCATCACCTTCTGAGTTCATTCTTCCAAGAACGACAAGAGCATTCTCCCCAAGATCACAAGTCTGTTCTTTGCATTCTTGGTTTTGAGAAACACCCATTGAGAAGCACCCATAGGCTCCATTCACAAATCCTCTCTCGTGGCCTCATGGGATAGTAGTGTCCATCATATGCACACTTCAGAATCTAGGCCATCCTGTTATTTTTTGCCTATTCTTTAATGAGTAGCCTACTGTGAATTCAGACATACAACTTTTGTCACAATACTGTTTTTCGCCTATAGTAGGGAAGTATCAGTATAGCCCCTTTCACACAGAGATTCCGGAAAATAGCCTACATGGATAAAGTGACCCGGGATTTGATCCGGGTTCGTTTGATTTTGGTTCATTCACACTGCCAGTGATTTCCCGGAATCAGAGAGTGCATTAAAGACACGTGACATCGATGCGACTTGTAATCTCAGCAGCGAGCTGCGATCTCTCTCTCGTGAAACCACGCTTCTGCATGTTTTCTCTGATTCGACCATAAACTTGCGCTTTACGTACCATTTCACAGCTGGCGAAGGATCCCGGCTTCAGCGCCATCATTACCACACGGCATTATTACGGCTTTTGTTCACACAGCGCGCGTTCCGGGACTGAACACGGCAATGTTACTAGGTCCCCGTCCCGGCATCGATCCTGGCATCAATCCCGGGTCGACTTTGCGTTCACACAGAAGTCGTTCTGGCAATTTGCCGGGTTCAAAGCGCTGTGTGAAAGGGGCTTATGTGATTTCGGATGCAGCCCTTTGCTGCGTTTTAATTCACCTATACTACGCCCTAAAAGTATGTAGGCTAGCCTACTCTTTTTGTGAAGAAAAATATACTTTTCAGTGTGTAGCAAAAGAAAATAGCCTACACAAGCTTTGCTTTGGGATATACTATCACGTCATACAATTGTGTCTTTAATGGTTGCTCTCTGTCGCATCCACAGTAAACTGGCCTGCCAATCATATTGTCACAGTAAAAATCCTCCACATTTCATTTCATTTAATTTCCTACCGAATCGGAGAGATCGCGTTTCTTTCATTCGGAGAATACTCCTCATATTAATGTATAATGATGCATTTAAAAGTTAATGGCCAAACAGATCTTTATAAAAGTCAACATTGTTATTGCAGATTAAATATAACACGGATAACAATATATATATATATATATTATCGGGTTAAACTGTAGTCACTCAAACCTCTCACCGTCGGTCGCGCACATCCGCCATGTTTTGTAGTTTTCTAACACCTTTTACTCGTGTTTGTAGTTCCTCCTCCAAAGCGCAATGGGTTGTGGACAATAGGCTATTAGCTTTTAGAGTGTGCATGGATCCAAACTTCGAAAATCTACTGGAAATAGTAGACCATCCGGGGACTTTTGACATACTCTTTTCAACATACTATTCTTTGGGACACACTTATTCTAATCTCACATTTAGAATGGGTAGTATATAGTATGGACATAGGGACGCAGGGAAAGTCTTATTTAAAAAGAGTATAATGGCCCCCTCTGCTGGCTACAGTAAACACCTACAGGAGACCACCATCTGCAGGCCACTTCCACAGCATCCATTTATAAAACAAAACAAATTACAAATAAATATAGATATAAGACATTGCATAAAGTGACTTTCACTGTATGGAATACATTTTATTTAGTAGTATTTGTATTTAAAGTTATCGGCTAGTTTGTGTGTGAAGCATTTTGTTTATTATTTTTAGATATGTCTTAGACATACTGAATGCAGATATTATATAACCAATGTGTAGCTGATTACGCGTGTGATTATGAGGGTAGCTGAAGTTGAGGCTGCATTAAACCAACCTGAAGAGGTCAGTTGTTGTATCATACTTATCAGGCGATGGTATGCTTGTGGAAAACACTAAGTGTCTTTTAACTACTTTTACTACAAACCACTACACATACAGTACACAGCCTTATATATATATATATATATATATATATATATATATATATATATATACACACACACACACTGTGCAAATATGTTTATGTAGGCTATGTCTTTGTGAAAAAGAAGTGCACTTTAGAAATGAAAGAAGTAGGCCTACACTAAATAACAAAGGTAAATAGACGTTATCAGGCTTACGTTTGCCCACTACATGAAGCGTAGGCTACATTTATAAATATGTGTTTTGCCGTTGTGAAGTAAATGACTACAGTCTGCTTAACTGACTAAATATGGGAGTTGTCACGTTCGTACTTCACCCACGCAACAGGCTTAAAGGAAATAAAAAAACGTTTTTGCGTGATCAAGCCAAGCGTCAATCTTATCATCGCCCAGAAGGGGGCGCACGGACTCACTCCCCCCTCCACACTGTCCCAGTCTGGCGTACCAAAACAAATCCTCCATCCTTCCGTGCAATGCGATCCCATACCGCCTTCCGGCTCCCTCAGCAAGTTTGTGTGAGCCAGCCAGTGATAGTGTTCATAGAAAGACGGCCGTTTATACAGCGGTGCAGGTGTAAGGAATGGTGTCCTGGTGCGATTCATGCGGGATAAAGCAACCAAATAACGAGGAACATTAACAGCGATCAACAGGACGACGCTCGCTCGGGTCTATCCCGACAGACATCAGCGAAGTTTGGTTGAGCTCAGATCCCAAACTGCTCACAGACAGCTCGGACAGACGGACGGTTATTTGAAGTTGACGAAAAGGTGTGTAAAGTGAAACGTTGTGCTTTTATCACGTTGTGTATGTTTTACCTGCTTTATGTCACACTGCTTCTGTTGATCTTGAGACTAATGGGGATAATAAAACAGGCTAGTCAAATCAGCTAACAAAGAAACTCACACGCGAGCTATTTACATTTCTGACCATTACAAAAATACCATTGTAACCATTGTTTACGACAAAATACTTTATTGTTAATGCAACTAAACTTGAACGTTTTCATAGAGAACTTATATGTATTGTCCTATTAGTTAACAATGTCAACACAACATACAAAATTGCAAATATTATGAACGCAGTTTAAGGGGACCATGATCCCATAATTGATTTTCAGTCGTTATGGTAACGTATTCTGTTTTGGTACTGTGGTATTTTAAGTGTCTTTGTGGTTTAATGTCACCAATATATGGATGGACATTTCCAATAAGCTTGAACTGTGGTGTACTTTAGCCTGCATTTCTGCCTTTTGCCATTTCTACATTTGTATGCCTTATTGTACAGTGTACGATGCAAGTTAGTTAAGTCATGCTTGATCAGTTTTTTTTCCCAGTAATATATATATATATTTTTTATCATCGTTATTGTTGCCAGGATAAACATTATTTGTGGTGTATTTCTGGTAGTTGTTAATCGAGTTTTTCTCCATTCAGTCAAGCTGTGGATCTGTAGTTATAAATGGCCTGTGATTCTGTGCTTGGTATTGTAGCACTTTATGCATGCGTTACAAGTTTCTCAGTTTGTCTTGAAATATTTGCATACAGTACATGAGTTTGTCTTTTAAAGAGGACGGTATCAGCTACACTGCTTTTTAAATGTTTGAGGTCAAGTATATTTGGCCTATTCTTTTGTTCAACAAGGATTCGTATCATACATTTTACTGATCAATGTAATTATAATGTTACAAAAGATTTCTAAATGCTGTTGTTTAAAACTTTGTATTCATCAAAGAATCCTGAGAAAGGTGTCATGATTTCCATACAAATATTAAGCAGCACAAGTGTTTTTAAGATTAATGATCAATTTAATGCATCCCTTTGACTGTTAGTGTAATAGTAATTCCTTGAGCACCAAATCAGAATAATAGATGTGACACTGAAGACTCGAGTAATGATGCTGAAAATTCAACTTTGCCATTACAGAAATAAATTAATACATTTAAATAATTTAAAATATTTTCAAATAGAAAAGTTATTTTAAATTGCAATATTACAATAAAAATTTTGTATATCAAAAATACAGTAAAAACAGTATTGTTAAATGTTATTTAACATTTCACGATACTGTTTTTACTATATTTTTGATCAAAATATGCATATAAAAGCTGTTGATCAACGTAGTTCAGTTGAATCTTAAGAAGTCAACCAAATACAGGCATATTTATATATCCTTTCACTTTTTAGAATTCAGAGTTTTCTTTGTGATTCCACTTTCCCAGTATCCTTTTCTGACAGGTTAGCTTGTCAGGTGATTTCCGCAAAGATATGAATGGCGTCAGCTGTAGTTTGTGTGCAGGTGATGGGCTTCATCATGTTTGTGTATGAAGCCCTGCCAGTCATGCTCACTCATTGCTGTTGTTGCTCAGGTAGAGCATGGAAAGGATTTTACAGGGTTCCCACGGGTCCTTGAAATCCTTAAAAGTTTGTGATTATGAATATGAAAGCAAGATTTCAAGGCCCTGGAAAGTTTTTGAAAATAAACATACGTACATATACAGGTCCTTGAAAGTGCCTGAATTTATTTTGTGCAAGAGGTTTTCTTAAAAAAATTCCATATTATTTCCTCCGCTCCTCTAATGTGTTATTTCGCCAACACTTCGTGGCCTATGCGCACTAGCTCGCTTGATTTTTGTTAGTTACGTGCATTTACGCGTTACGTTAAGTGTTACCCTGATTTTACTTCTGCCAAACTGGCTGAACCAGAGTGTCAGTTGTGCACACATACACACACACACCATGAAAAAAAGACAGGAAACACTGTGGCGTAAAAAGGCTTCAAGGCAATCAGTTTGTCCTTGCCGAACTGGGTTTTTGCCAGATTAGTTGAAAGATAGTAAAGACTGAAGTAAACAGTTACATTCCAATCACCTGGGCTGGCTACCTTTTTTATTTTAAGAGTATGGACAAAAGTATTTTTAAAAGTAGTTTGGCTTGTTTTTTAATAATTATTTTGGCTTAGAGATTCTCTTTGCAAAGTTAGCTTGAAAAAGGTTGATGTTATAATGGGTTATTGTTGTCCTAGAACCTCAAGTTAAAGTATGGATACTCTGTCAGAATGTACTCAATAAAAAGTCAAAGTATCTAAACATAGCCTACTTGAGTGAAAGTAAAATAAGAGTGTGTTCACACTTGGCATGTTCAGTTTTATTAAAACGAACCCTGGTGCGATTGCTCCGTTTGTGCGGTTCATTTAAAAATGCTTGAACGCTGACATCCGAACCCTTGTGCACACCAAACAAGCGGACCAAGACCGCTGAAAAGATGGATCTCGGTCCGCTTCCAAAAGAACTCTAGTGCGGTTCAAATGAAATATGAATGCTACGCGGTAGGGCTGGGCGATATGGCAAAAATATCATATCATGATTTCTTTCTGGAAAATCACGTTTTTACCACGATTCTTTTTCATGTTGGTTTTATTATTTTACAAGTGACTGAGCATTACAGCCAAACTAATGTCTCTATTTTAAAAAGGAAAGCCTTAGGTAACAAAATATAAAATAAAAAAGAATGGCAGACGCTTAGGCCAAAGTGGTGAAGATACAAATCTTTGTCATTATTTTCTTTATTATTAAAAATTAAGAACAAAGATACTCATTACACATACACAACTTAAAATGAAATAAAAAGTGCTTTATTTCTTCAGCTACAGTAGGTGTATTTAACAGTAGCATTGAAGAAAGTAATTAACATATATGAAAATAAAACAAACAACATAGACTTCAGTCTATAAATTATACATGGATTCTTATTAAAGCGGCTATTAAAGTTCTCAGTCAAGAACAGTGAGTGATTTCTCCCAAAAATTTAAATTGTCATCATTTTCTCTCTCAAGTTGTTTTAAACCTGAATAAGTTTCTTTATTCTGTTGAAAATAAAGTTATTTGGAAGAATGTGGATAGCCAAACAGTTGATGTACCCCAGTGACTTCCATAGTATATTTGTTTCCTATGGAAATCAATGGGGACCAGAAACTGTTTGGTTAGCCACGTTCTTCAAAATATCTTCTTTTGTGTTCAGCACAAAAATAAATGAATACAGGTTTGGAACAACATTAGAGTGAGTAAATAATGACAAATAATGATAATTTTTTATTTTTGGTTGAACTATCCCTTTAAGGAGAACCGGCAGCATGTTTGCTATTAGGCTACTTTCGCTTTAAGACCGGCACGCAACGCATCTAATATACACGCATTTGACAAGCAGCTTTTCTCTCAATTTTCTTTGTTTGCTTTCACTTTAGACATAACCAACTGTGTAAACCTTGTGTGTATTTGACAGTATTAGCACAATGATACTTGAAAGATAACTTAGTTGTAATTAAGTTCACACCGCAAGTCTTAATGCTAAATTTGGATTTTTTTGCTCAGATCCGATTTTTTGTTTGGCTGTTCACATTACTTTTTAAAATGTGGCCTATATCAGATTCCAGTGTGAACTGTTTGCGGTTTTGAACTGACCCGCATGCGCAAAAGAATAAAAACAATGACATCAGACGCAGCACGCTGTTGCACTAAAGTTGGGGAGTTTATGGAGGAAGTAAGCATTTTCGCTTTTATTTCAAAGTTTTTGTGTACTGGCAGCTGTAACATTAATGAGCAGGTGCTGAGGAGGAGAAGAATGAAGAGAAAGAGAGCAAAATTGGCTATTTTGGCCTTTTGCGGGGTTATGGCTGCAAATTCACTACAGAGGTCTGTGTGGATGCGGAGACGAAGCCAGGAGTGGTGGGAATGTGATGTGAATAGCTTCACAGAGACGCTGTTTTTTTAAAACTTTCGGATGTCGAGGGCAATTTTACTATCTGTGTCTAGGGCTCCGCCTTGGTTGTTCACACTGCGGCCACATTGAAAAAAATCAGACCTGAGTCTGATTCAGGACTACATATGTATGGGATTAAAATCCTGCCATGATTCAAAACTGAAAATAAAGCTCTGAAAGGTTGAAACTAAATGTTCAAAACGTCAATCTTACAAAAAAAAGTTTTGCAAAATCGAAAAATAAGATTTGCAAGCTTGCAAAATATAAAAAAATAAAAATATCTGCAAACATTGTTTTTTTTTTTTTTTAGATTTCCTACTTCAGAACTACAACATTTTATTTACGATGTTGCGCAAACAAATTTGCAGAGTTTCAAATTTTGTCACTGTTCTCCCACGGTATTAGTTAGTTTTCCAGGTTTGAAACCTCGCAAATGGTGATCTGAAAACTGGTGTGCGAATGAGTGAAAAACAGGTTTGTAACTCTGAAAACATAGTTTTGCAGGCTTGAAAATTGGTTAAAAAAAATAAAATCTCTGCAAGCATAATTTTATTTTTGAGTTTTCCCTCTTCACAAGTGCAACACTCTTTTTTGACGGTGTTGCACATTCATTTTTTCAGAGTTTCAAATTTGTCAGTGTTCTCCCACTGTATTTAGTTTGTTTTCCAGATTTGAAACCTTGTAAATGTTGATCTGAAAACTGTTGTGCGAATAGGTGAAAAAAAGTTTTGAAACTCTGAAAACTGAGGGTCGACAGGGTGAAACTTATTACATTACATTACATTTGCACTCATTTGCAGACTATTTTTTCAGAGTTGAGTTTACACAACACTCACTTCGCGGAGATACGTCCTCACAGTTGCGAGCTTGCGACTCACGTGATTTGTGGCAGCGTTGTCACGCAGCTCTGCTCTAAAACTCTGAAATTCAGACTGAGCGCAAATGAAGCATCGCAACCTCGAAACTTAAAAAAAAAAAAAAAAGCCTGGAGGGCGGGCCTTCTGCTCTTGGCCAATGCTTCGTTGTCTGCTGATGTACAGTCCAATCACAAGTCGTATTTACGGGAAACATGGGATTGACCGACTGCTCCGCCAATCACGAAAGCGCACAGGATACTCAATCAGGATGCACGACTCAGAGGGCGGGCTGAGAGCCGTGACGTAGACGCTAAGCGCAGAGTTTTACATTGTAGGTTAGAGAAATCGAAAACCGAAACGACCGCAGAAAAGGGAAACAAGACACAGAATGCAAGTCGCTCTGTTAAGGAGAACATTCCGGGGTTTTTCAATCTGAAGCAAAAGTCTGTGACCCCAGCATCTCCATAGGCACTATGTTAAAAGGATAGTTCACTTTAAAATGAAAATTCTGTAATCCTTTACTCACCCTCAAGTTGTTTCAAACCTGTATGAATTTCTTTCTTCTGCTGAACACAAGGGAAGATATTTTGAAGAATGTCAGTAATCAAACAGTTAACTGGAAACCATTGACTTCCATAGTAGGAAAAAAAAACATGGAAGTCAATGGTTTCCAGCTAACTGTTTGATTACTGACATTCTTCAAAATATCTTCCCTTCTTCAGTATTGCAATGGAATTATTTTTGGTGAATAATGTTATGCTCTCACTCCCTATTTTCTTCTAATGTGATATACTCCCAGAGGTGAAATTGAGCTCTAATCAGTGGTTATGAATCAAAGCAATATTTGAATACCTTACTGAGACCCAGATTAAAATGCAAACATAGGTTTTTGTCATTCCTATCACCTGAGTTGTCTACATTTTAGACAACTATCCAAAGGCACTCAGATATATAAAACAATTGGTTATATTGTCCTCTTCAGCCACCAATAACTATCTTGTTTGTATCTGTGTGTTACGATTATTGCAGATTCTGGGAAGAACCGCTTCTCAGATCAGACAGATGAGAAAGGGCTTAAAAGAAACAGGAGTGTGGTCAATACTGTCAGAAAGAAGAGATGTGGCTGAAGCTGTCTTCCCATGTGAAAAAGAAGTGATCTGCAGCCCCCAGGTAATACTCCTATAGGCTATGTGCACAACCGTAGTTTCGAACTTCCGCTTTTGTCAGAAGTCGGCATATCAGTTTCCGGTCTACGACTGGTCATCCGCATCCACTAATAAACACACAAGATGAGTGCTGCTGTTGTACGAAAAAAAGGATCTAACGTCCGTTTCACACCCGTCCGTTTCACAACCGTTTGCAGTGTGTGTTGCGCTGCAGGAGCGTGCTGTTAGTGCGTTCACATATTATGATGCGTTTGCACAGTAAATAACTGATCCGCGGCTGTACAACAAACACATACTATATATTTTTATTTAAAGTCCAGAAGTTATGCTACAACTTATTTTTAAAAACAAAAAGTTGTTTCAGCATTGCGATTCTTTGTATGCACATTTAAACACAATTTAAACAATGTAAGTTAGGGCTATTACTCCATGCATTACTTATAAGTTGCTCAAGCAAGTGGTCAAATATTTGCTATATTAAAATCGCAAGTTGCAGCATAACTTCTGGACTTTAAATAAAAATATGGGGTGTGAAACGGACGGGTGTGAAACGGACTTTAGATCCACCAACAGTTCTTAGAAACTTAGATGTCTCTTTTTTTCGTACAACAGCAGCACTCATCTTGTGTGTTTATTAGTGGATGCGGATGACCAGTCGTAGACCGGAAACTTATATGCCGACTTCTGACAAAAGCGGAAGATCGAAACTACGGCTGTGCACATAGCCTATAGGAGTATTACCTGGGGGCTGCAGATCACTTCTTTTTCACATGGGAAGACAGCTTCAGCCACATCTCTTCTTTCTGACAGTATTGACCACACTCCTGTTTCTTTTAAGCCCTTTCTCATCTGTCTGATCTGAGAAGCGGTTCTTCCCAGAATCTGCAATAATCGTAACACACAGATACAAACAAGATAGTTATTGGTGGCTGAAGAGGACAATATAACCAATTGTTTTATATATCTGAGTGCCTTTGGATAGTTGTCTAAAATGTAGACAACTCAGGTGATAGGAATGACAAAAACCTATGTTTGCATTTTAATCTGGGTCTCAGTAAGGTATTCAAATATTGCTTTGATTCATAACCACTGATTAGAGCTCAATTTCACCTCTGGGAGTATATCACATGAGAAGAAAATAGGGAGTGAGAGCATAACATTATTCACCAAAAATAATTCCATTCCAATACTGAAGAAGGGAAGATATTTTGAAGAATGTCAGTAATCAAACAGTTAACTGGAAACCATTGACTTCCATGTTTTTTTTCCTACTATGGAAGTCAATGGTTTCCAGTTAACTGTTTGATTACTGACATTCTTCAAAATATCTTCCCTTGTGTTCAGCAGAAGAAAGAAATTCATACAGGTTTGAAACAACTTGAGGGTGAGTAAAGGATTACAGAATTTTCATTTTAAAGTGAACTATCCTTTTAACATAGTTCCTATGGAGATGCTGGGGTCACAGACTTTTGCTTCAGTTTGAAAAACCCCGGAATGTTCTCCTTAACAGAGCGACTTGCATTCTGTGTCTTGTTTCCCTTTTCTGCGGTCGTTTCGGTTTTCGATTTCTCTAACCTACAATGTAAAACTCTGCGCTTAGCGTCTACGTCACGGCTCTCAGCCCGCCCTCTGAGTCGTGCATCCTGATTGAGTATCCTGTGCGCTTTCGTGATTGGCGGAGCAGTCGGTCAATCCCATGTTTCCCGTAAATACGACTTGTGATTGGACTGTACGTCAGCAGACAACGAAGCATTGGCCAAGAGCATTTTTTTTTTTTTAAGTTTCGAGGTTGCAATGCTTCATTTGCGCTCAGTCTGAATTTCAGAGTTTTAGAGCAGAGCTGCGTGACAACGCTGCCACAAATCACGTGAGTCGCAAGCTCGCAACTGTGAGGACGTATCTCCGCGAAGTGAGTGTTGTGTAAACTCAACTCTGAAAAAATAGTCTGCAAATGAGTGCAAATGTAATGTAATAAGTTTCGCCCTGTCGACCCTCAGTTTTCAGAGTTTCAAAACTTTTTTTCACCTATTCGCACACCAGTTTTCAGATCAACATTTACAAGGTTTCAAATCTGGAAAACAAACTAAATACAGTGGGAGAACACTGACAAATTTGAAACTCTGAAAAAATGAATGTGCAACACCGTCAAAAAAGAGTGTTGCACTTGTGAAGAGGGAAAACTCAAAAATAAAATTATGCTTGCAGAGATTTTATTTTTTTTAACCAATTTTCAAGCCTGCAAAACTATGTTTTCAGAGTTACAAACCTGTTTTTCACTCATTCGCACACCAGTTTTCAGATCACCATTTGCGAGGTTTCAAACCTGGAAAACTACCTAATACCGTGGGAGAACAGTGACAAAATTTGAAACTCTGCAAATTTGCGCAACATCGTAAATAAAATGTTGAAGTTCTGAAGTAGGAAATCAAAAAAAAAAAAAAAACAATGTTTGCAGATATTTTTATTTTTTTATATTTTGCAAGCTTGCAAATCTTATTTTTCGATCTTGGAAAACTTTTTTTTGTAAGATTTTGACATTTGAACATTTAGTTTCAACCTTTCAGAACTTTATTTTCAGTTTTGAATCATGGCAGGATTTTAATCCCATACATATGGAAGTGGTCTAAATCTGATTTGAAAAAATCTGATCTGGGCAAGATTTGAGTGTTCACACTACTTCTGAAGAAGTCTGACCTGGTCACTTGACCCCCCAAAAATCGGATTTGGGCCACTTTTGCCTGCAGTCTGAACAGGGTCTTAGTCCAGTATCCAGGCGCTGTTTGACAGGCTTTTAGACCCCATTTACACCTGGTATTAAAATGCGATCTGTATCCAGATAAGTTATCCGGATAATAAGTGTTCTGATCTTACCTTTGCGTTTACACCTTGTATTTTTAATGCGTTCTCGTTATCCACATTGAGTTCGGATCTCTGTCCTCCAGAGTGACACCTGCGCGTGAGCACAGAGGTGGCGGGAAATCAGCTGTAGTTTGTCAACATGGCAGGTGTAGGATCGTTAGAGATGCTATTACTGTACCGCCTGTTTCTACTTTTTCTCTGTCGCGGTAGGGGTCATTTTCTACTTTTGTCGTCCGTTTCATTACTTCTGAGGGGTGTGGTTTTCGCGGGCAGAGGATGACGTTTGGCAGGTACGAATGCCATCACGTCGTACGGATTGCTTTTACACCTAGTAAAGATCCGAACACAATGCGAGCCAGACTAACTCCAGATGTGGTCAGGCAGATCCGATCACAATGTATGCACCTTGCATTAACATGCGTTTTTTTTATCCGGATAACTTATCTGGATACAAATTGCATTTTAATACCAGGTGTAAATGGGTTCTTAGTGCCTGTGCGCTTTGAGTGTATGCGCTCAGAAAAGCTCATGTTCGAACAGCGAATGAAATGTTTAACCGGCAAGGCTTTAAAGGACATACAAATAATGCACTTTTGTGAACTGCAGTGTCCCGTTCCTCTGCGTTAACTTCTGATGTGAATATACGTCGCGTTGTACAGTATGTTGAGACGGAGCGCCAGAACTGATAAAATGCACTGTAACACTATACTACAGTATTTCTTCAAAAACAGATCTTGGAGACATTTTAATTGTCCACGATTAAAAATCATGAAATCGCACAGCCCTACTACACGGACCAAAGACATGTAAACAAATCAAAAACAGAACATGATGTCACAAGATGTGACCGTGTAAAGGACAGAATGCTCAAGCATAGGCCTACTTGTTTTTGTTGTTGTTGTCATAGCCGCGATGTTGCCCATCACAGTTCGGCACAGGCATCAAAACTGCATCTCCTCGCTGCAGATCTTCGTTTCTGTGTTTGACGGAAGGATTCCTGTTGCTGTTTTGACTCCTTTATAGATTTTATAAGCTCTTCACGAGTTGTCAGCTCCATCATATACCATCATATGTACGCACATACGTGCATTTAGCCCAGCACACAGCATTGTTTTGGATGTTTGACAAGTTCCACCGCAATCATAAAAGCTGGTTTTCTTTTGTATCTTTAGCTTCTGTGTTAAAAATGACAGTGTGAATGCTAAGCGAACCAGGACTAAATGTATTGTTGGTCCGGACCAAAATAACCAAGAGACCCGAACTACAAGTGTGAGTTCACTTAAGTTTCCAATTTTTACTACACTCAAGTGTTTAAAAGTAAAAAAAAAATAAAAAAAAATAAAATGAAAAAAAAAAATTAGCTTTTAAAATTGACTGAAATTAAGAGATGGAGATTTTCCTATTAAAATACTTTGATACAGCAACTGTACAAAGCAGCTTGCTTAATTACAATGGACGTTAAACTGAAACCGATTTACAGAAATCCCGAAATCTTTTTTTGTCACTTCAGATATGAAATAGTGTGTTCACACGGTCAAATTTGTCTTCAATGATGTTTAATTCATTAGCAAGGACCACGACGCAATCATGAATGTCGGAAAGGATTTATTGAAGAGAGCTGGGGATGAATAGGGAAAATATGCAGTGGGAAAAAATGGGGTGGTAGTCAGGTTGATCTGTTATTGAAGAGAGTTGGGGATGAATAGGGAAAGTATGAAGGGGAAAGGGGATGGTAGTCAGGTTGATCTGGCGTCTGGTGTTGGCGGCCAGGAGACTCAGAGTGGGGGCATCATCTCAGTTAAATGTAGGCCAAGTGATTGGGACCCCTCGATACAACCGGGAAGGGAAGAGAAGAGCAGATGATATTGATGGAATCTAGCCAACCAGCACTTTAAGGAGCGGCCCTATATAAGAAGGTTTTGAGAAGTCAGGTTACTGGTTGAGGCGTAGCCCCGCTCCCGAACCTTAGTGAACTAGTTAACTCCATTTAACACAGTTACAATGCATTGATTTAGGTTAAAGACTGTTGTGGGACTGATGAGTGATGACAAGTATGAATGATCATAGTTTGGGCCAATTACATTTCACATACAGTAAATGGTAACATTCACTGTAGTGTGAGCTCATTAAGAGTATTTTTTATGAGAACAAATTTACGCCATGATGACAAGTGGCATATGTACCTTGGCTTGTACTTTGAATATTTAAATTAAACTGAAAGGGGTAAAAAGTCATACAGTTTTGAGTCTGACCTAGGTCAGATGAGACCACCCCTCTCTCTTTCCTCTACTCTACACGTTTATGTTCTTGTAAAAAAAAAATACAATGAGCCCAATGAAATAAATGAAATTGAGTAGTTACAATGGATGTAAATTCCTCCTTGATTCCCCCAAAAATGCCAACATATTGTAATGAAGTACTTTATGTCCATGGTTTGTCGCTGCATTTAGGAAACAGGCTTGTTTAAGGCTTTGTCATTTTAAATAACCTGCAAGTATGATTCCTGATCATGCTTACTCATCACTCTGTTTAGAATTCCTAAAGCCATTACATCTTTATGGTTTTGACAATGATTATGTGTGTGAACCCAGTTACTCTTTTATTCTGCCACTCCTAGAGCACATTTAACATCCAGAAGAAACACCAGTCTGATGATCTGATCTTCACTAAAACTCTTGCAGCTTTTTGTTGAAAAATGTTAATTTATGCTCTTTGATGGACAATATAATGTATTGTCTGAGGATGGTTTTCCTGTTTAGCTTTCCACTGGAATCTAAGTTGATCGAGTGCTTTTTACAGCCTAGTTGGTTTGTTACTACTGAGCTAGTTAAAGGAGAACTCCGGTCAATTTTAACATTGAGCTAATTTTTTTGTACATTTGGAGTGCTGTCAGTACAGACAAAAACGACAAAAATCGGTGTTGACTACACCGTGTTATCCTCTTTTTAAAATGCGCACCCTGTTGACTTCAATGGGGCAAGTTCTAAACCTGCTTTTAGCCTCTTAACATCCTTGATTTGTCATTACAAGTGCACAGCCATGTGAGTGGTGTTATTAAGAGTGACCACGGTCAATCTGACTGCAGTAGATGTGAAAGATATTAATAAAAATGATGTTAATTCAGCCAGCTCACATACCTGTATTTACTTCCTGTTTTTGGTCGAAGTCCACAGTAGTCGATTGTCGAGTTCGCGCGCGCGATCATTGGTAACTAAGCAACAGTGGAGACTCAGACTGTCCGCTGTCAGCCGATGACGGTGCTGTGTGGTGTTCTGATATTATGATATTCTATGACATTATAATATGATGTTGCTTAGTTACCAATGATCGCGCGCGCAAACTCGATAATCGACTACTGTGGACTTGTTCCGAAAACAGGAAGTAAATACAAGTATGTGAGCTGGCTGAATTAACATCATTTTTATTAATATCTTTCTCATCTACTGCAGTCAGATTGACCGTGGTCACTCTTAGTAACACCACTCACATGGCTGTGCACTTGTAATGACAAATCAAGGATGTTAAGAGGCTAAAAGCAGGTTTAGAACTTGCTTTGTCAACAGGGTGCGAATTTTAAAAAGAGGATAACACGGTGTAGGCAACACCGATTTTTGTCGTTTTTGTCTGTACTGACAGCACTCCAAATGTACAAAAAAATGAGCTCATTGTTAAAATTGACCGGAGTTCTCCTTTAAGGTGCTGACATTTTTATTATTATTTTTTTAAATAATTTATTTGATGATGAATTTTGAGAACAGGTACATGCTGGTAAAGTTTGGCACTAAGATTTTAAGTTAAGTTCTGTATGAAAATTATTTGCTTGTATACAATGCACCGATCGCCCAGTCAGGGACCGGAATCGGCCAATTTTCTACATGATCGGTTGTCAGTCTCACGTCTTTCCGATTCTAAGCCGGTCTGTTTTGTTGTCAGCGACACATGCAATAACATCAGCTGCGAGTTCTGGCTCTCTTCTCTCAGAGGGCGAAGTGAGTCAAGTGACACCCACCCGCCTCCTCTCACTCACTTGTCTCATTAAATAAGCTCGTATTGCGCATAACTGTAGTCATTCCCGCAGGTTTCGCGTTCACATCAAGAATGTGTGCATCACTGACGTATATAAGTGGCGCGCACAAGCCGCCTCTCTGTCTCAAACAGATTGTGAGTCGCAAGTACAAAAATGATTGGCTTACTGCACTTAAACTGTCAAATACAAAATTATGTCAATATGCATGACTTAGCGAGTATTCAGTTGAACAGTCAGTTTTGATTGGTAAATATAGTTTATAAAGGTAACGCATGTTGTGTAACAGTATATTGGATCTGTCTATAAACTATTAAAGTGAAAGCAGCCTAAAATTCCTGGTGCTCTCTGTCATGTTAATAAAAGAACAAAAGACAAAGAAAATCTTGACTGAATACGTTTTACAACTTTAATTTTATTAATCTGTATGTTTGCAATGAAGACTATTCAGTGTTATTTTACATTTGATTGCTTTAATTTATGTAGTATTTCTTACCTGAATAATAACCTACTTTTAGACCCACCTGAAAAAGTGTTTATTTCGTAGCTCTCTTTATTCTGTTGTTTGTCTTATTTAATAACTGACTTTTTACCTGTGTTTTTTTTTTTAATGAAAATAAAACTGTATTGAAGTAGATTTTTGATTGGATGCTGTCAATTATAGTTCTTAGAAAGAAAATCGGAATTGGCAAAATCGGTATCGGCAGGCTAGACTTACAAAAAAAAAATGGAAATCGGAATCAGCTAGGAAAATTGCAATCTTCTTATTTTGATTGAGTAATAATCGGATAATATTTTTTGTGGTAATAAAAATATAACTGAGTGAACAATAGCCTTTAAAATGCAAATTAAAAAATATAAGAACAATGAGGCAATAATATGTTTTTCAAAAATCAAAAGCAAGTAATAATATGGTTTTATTGAACAACAGTTTAACATTTTTGTACTATAAACAATTTTGTACTATGAACACAGTTTTGTACTATAAACAATAAACAACTTCTGTACATTATGTATTTTACGTATATACGTGTTTTATAACAAATGCCTGTTGAGGGTGCCAACGACCAGCTGATTGTTTCTGACCAAATCCTTGTTTAACTTTTTCCTCTGCAGCTTTTTTTTTTGCCAGACACCACCAACATTTTTGATCATTTTCACAAAAATGTTATGCCCCCCGGAATATTGTGTTGTATTATATGAACATGCAATATATCAAAAGAAAGAACAGATTCACAAAGATGATCAAAACATAGATTGAGTAGATCGAGTCCATCAACACCCCCAAAGCTTGCATAGTCCTAAACCTCGTCCTGGGTCGACATTTCATTCGGTAGCCTAATATTAGGCAGTTTTGATTTATGTGCCGTTTAATGTTTCATGATCGCATTGTTTTATTTGCATCTGCCTAAATGCTATCGCTTGTTTCTGCTTCTTTTTCACGTCTTTTGATCAGGAGATTCAGCACTCTTTCAGAAGATGTGTACCGTATAACAGACAGTGAAAACACGGAAAGTAGGTTTGCTACGATAGTCGGTGTTGACGGTGTTACCGGTGTTCAGAAGTGTTATGGAAAAATTAATATTTTACTCTTTTCTTATTTACTTTCTTAGACATTGTGAGGGTTTTCTTTTCTATTCAATCATGGATTCCTTATCTGTGTACGAGAACAGAAAATCTGTTTTCTGTTGTTATGTTTATACAGCAGAAGGGTGTGTGTGAGACACTCAGCAGGTGGTTGGGCAGCGACCTCTGACTTCAGAGGTGAGAAGACCCCCTGGTCTTGGAGGTAGTCATACAGTTCATTTGTTCCTCTCGTCTAAACAAGCGAATGACAAGAGATAGCTTGAAAAGAACAGTATAAGACTGCGAGCCAGCCCTGCTCTATGTCTCACTCCGCCTGCAGCTGGACTGTGTGGTTGGACTGGGAACAATTCTTGCAAGAATAAATACAATTGGAATCAAGATGTCTCTTACGCCGTGATGCTGTTTGTTTAATTATTGTTTTTGCCACAACAATTTTGGTGTCAGAAAGTGAGATCTCACGGCAGTTCCTTCTTGTCCTGAAGACGAATTTGACGACTGATCATCTCAGGAGCATAGGCTTCTGGTCTTACCTCGAAAATTAAGAGAGAAGAGCCAAACTGCTTTCAGGGCCACGAGTAACTCGACTGAGATCTGAAAGAATCCGGTGGCAGTAAAAGCATCTCGGGTAAGAGACCTAAAATGTATTTTATTTTATTTTTGTTTTTCGTATGGTGTAATTTGATATAACTATTAGGCGAACCATAGTGGCTGAACTATCTCTTTGGTCGGGCAGAGAAGGTTTTCGAGGGGTGAATTGAGGTAGTGACGGGCAAAAAAAAAAAAAAAGTTTTTGTAAAAAACTGGCACGTAACAAATCTTTACTTGGCACCTGAGGAAATCGGACCATCAATCGGAAAAAAATTGTTACTGACAGTATTTTTTTTATGAATTGTGCTATTATTATTGAATTGAACCTTGAGTAAACCATAATTACAGAGCATATTTGCTAAACCTTGCCGGATCGAGGTGACACAACCGGGTCTGTTGAAAACGTTTGACGGATGAAGATGCGTTGAGATTAAAAATCCAAGAGGGAGGATTCAGCCAACATGGGATCATCTTATAGTAGGGCTAAACAAGATAATTTTTACACACCAGTTTTTCGATCGAATGAAAAAGAATTATGGTTGCAAGAGTGTGCTTGTGTTTTCCAAAATGTAACCAAGATTGTGTCGGCGCCGCCGGCATACAGATACAACCATCACTAACCCGTGGCGGAGCTGAAAACCCGGAAACTGGACCACGATCTCGACTGCTCTCCGGTCCGAAGACGCACAGGAAGTAGATTGTGCAAGAGAGAGGGGCATTGGAGCAATGAGTGCCCGAATCTGAAGTCGGATTGAAACGAAAGGATCGGAGAGCAGGACGGAGAGGGTCTGGTTCGAGGCAATCGGTGTCTGTCCACAAGCCAGATAAGTGATCATATATTACTAACAAGCAAACACAACACACACACACATACACTGATTTACTTTCTGCTATCTGCAAATGAAGAATCTGCTTGTAAATCTTTGTGTGTTTTGAAGCAATGTCGTGAATGACGAAGTTTTGAGCAAGTTGTGATTGATGTGATTGTGATTGAAAAATTGGTAAAATTGTACAAAAGCACAGGGTTTTAACTCTGTTTAGTGGAGTAGAGAATAAAAAAAAGTGAAAAGCAGTTATTGTGATTGTATTCGTAATGTGAATAAAGAATGTGAGTAGACTATAGATTGTTGGATTGAAGGAAATGGCATTTAGGTAAAGACAAAATTCTTGGAACCATTTATGAACGCCAGTTAAGTCAAATTAAGTTGAAAAGGTTTGAAAAGTTGAAATGGTATGAAAAGTTTTATCCAGCAGAATGGGGAAAATTCTATATTTTAGTGATAAAATAATGATTGAAATGATGATACGAATGTGATTTATTGTATTAATGTTATGAAAACAAGGGTATTGAAGAATAGATTGGTATATTGTTATAACAAGAGTTGAAGGTGCAAGCGGCTATGATAGCTGTCTGTGTAATTTAGGGACTGAGATATGAGCATTTGTTATTTCTGTGAAACAGTAGAGATCAGTGGGAATGAGGAATAATGATAGTACTAAGTTGAATCTGCAGACTTATCATTTGATAAAAGAATAAGCTTTCAAACCAGTGTTAATGAAATTGTTGACATGCTAAATCTTTATACTGTATGAATAGTAACTGAACAGTCATGATAGAAACAATGAGGCAGAAGAGAGAAAATGCTGTAAGCAGCTCTACTCTGAAGCTCTCACTTTAAAGAAATATGATTGTAGATGATGTCTGTTTCTAATAACTGAGGAGTGACTGAGGGTCCAGCTATGGGAGTGCAGCAACAGTGCTTGCTTATTTAGCCCGAATTCCAGATATTAGATATGTAATTGTTCTATAATTAGTGTTAATGATAGAGACAGCTATGTCTAAAGATTCTGGAAATCAATAATGATGAGGATTATGATTTGAATATCGTGTTTGTATCAGCCACTGGTGGATGGTCAAAGGAAGATAGTGAACTGCTTATCAGCTCTGTTTACATTCCTGATTAGGACACACTGCTTCGGGGTGTGCAGTAAGTTAAAGTCGTTTGGAAGCTCAAAGTGACCTAAACATTGAGAAGAGTCTGTGGTGCTGTGGTTGAGCCTGGCACAGGAACCAACCAAATGGCAGAGAGTGTTTTGATTGTGGTCAGCAGGGCCATTTAACATGTAGCTGTGGATGGCAACTGAGAAGGTTTTTTTTTTAAAAATGTGATAAGGTGACAGGGATTTATTATACAAATTTGAAGAAAATGATGTGTTAATGTGTTAGAAAGCAGATCGATGTTAATATGATGAAATTAAAGGTTTAATTTAAGAGAGGACAGGAGATAAAACAATGCTATAAAATGGAAGACATTAAAGCCCAGGGGGGGTCAGAAGGATCAATGTATTATGTATTGTTTTAACTTCACAGGGGTGAGGACAACCCCCACCGTTAAATTGCATTTCTAAAACCTGATCTGGTTTCACTAGGGTAGTGGGAAAATACAGATAAGAAATGAGTTGCAAAATACTTTTAAAAGTATTGCTAATTGAAGATTGGTAAACTCTTAGAAAAGAAAACATGAAAGTCAGATATTAAATTATAGTAATTGAGAAACTGACAATTACAATTTAGATGAAATTTGAAACATTATTTTTATAAAGATAAAATAGGCTGAGCAAAAGCAGTGTTACAGGATTAACAGTTGCTAAATGTAAATGACATTTGATTAAACAGAGAGCTTGTTAGTTTTGACCATGAAAGAACTAGAAGCTGATGTTTTGATTTTAGAAGAGAAAGGTTGTGATTTGGCTGAAACAATTTGCTTATCTGAATCTGGTGTGTGTGCTGGGGCTGAAGCTGTCAGAACGAGGGACTCAATCTGAGCTGAAATTTGTAATGTCTAATGTCCCTGTATGGGCAAAAGAAAACAAAATTGTGCTTGTATTGAAAACACATGCAACTTAAGGAAAAGATGCTTTGAGCTGAGCTAGAGTTAAAAGATGATAGATAAATTCTGAAGCTATAAGTTTATGTAAGTGCAAAAGGTGCCAGCCCTGAATGCCTCAACAGTCTCTCTCTCATTCAATGTCAGCTAAAAGCTGATATCTGAGCCTGTGTCATAGGTGATAATAAGCTCAGTTGAAAATCATAGACAGTAGACACAGAGATGTTCAAAGAAATCATTGCCATTCAGAGGGGAACTTGTATTTTAAATGTTTTAAAAGTAAAACTGAATGACATTAAAGAAGTCTTTTATTTTAGGACCAGTAACAACTTTGTCTCATTTAGTCTCCACCATGGCTCTAACTACAGATGAAGCACACTGAATGTACGGTTGATCTAAATTCACTGAGTATAGTCTAAGCAGCTAGGTTGCTGATTTTAAGAAGGTTAATGGATTCAAGTGATTATTGTTGTTATTGTTTTAGGATACTCCTACTGACTGTGATGATTATTGAATGTCTTACTATCAAATTTTAGAAGAGTCTCTTTGATAATTCTACCCAATTGGATGGAGCTATACCGGTGTGCATGAGGTGTCTTCTCCATGACGGGTACAATCCTCTATAGCCCTAGGGGACAACCCAAGCCAGGCTTTTCACCGCCACTGGGCACCTGCCCACCAGGCTGCGGAGGTGTAATCTGTGCGATGGGAGTGGATGTGATGCCACTTTGGGCAAAGGGCATCAGAGAGGGAAGTCAGAGGACTGTAACAGTTCAGTCTGCATCGACCCAGAGTCCACTCCCAAATATACTTTAGAATGAACTCATCCTCCAAAATGGCTTAATTATCATAGAGATAAATGAAGTGAAGTTATTCTGTTTCTTCACCATTGGGATTCAATGAGCAAATGGTAGATAATTGTAGAATGGCGCCGGTGTGAGACACAGGGAACCTTATCAGAAAATGGGGTGTCTCAACGTCATTAACATACAGACCACAGGTGAATGCAATTATATGATGTTAGTTGCCTCAAGGGCAAGGAAAATGCAGAGATGTCAGCGTATGGGGCATGACAATGGACATGGTGACAACTCAAAAGTCTAAATAACAATGGTAAAAGTTTAAGTGTAAGGAATTAACATTCTGTCTAAATTACAGTCATAGGAGGCTGTTGAGAAGATTATTTGTTTAAGGTGAGAGAGACTGCTAGAAAAGGAGGAAAGGATGGTGACTTTCTGCCTTTCTCATATGCTAAAGAAGCTGAAGCGAGGAAATGATAATGAACCAAAGCAACACAGCTGACTTTTCTAAAATTAAATGATTAATGAACAAACACACTTTGAAACTGGTTAAGAGGCCATAGAAAGTAATTAGATAAAAGCTATAGGAATATGCAAGTTTCAAAATATCATTTAAACTGTAAAATCTTTTTAGAGAAAAGATAAGAATAAGAAATATGAGCGGTTCATATTTAGATGTGTGTTTGATGATGACTGCACTTTACGTCTTGGTAAGTGTGAGTTTAGAGAAGTTATTCTGTCTGAATAGTGTGTGTGTCATTAACCTCTGGGAAGAGTGTTTTTGATCATTACAGATGAGTTAAGACGAATGATAAATTGTAAAGAGGTTGATAATTCTGAGTCAATCTGATCATCAAGCTTTGTTTTGGTCATTTATGATGCACAGTAGATTTGAATTATTTTCTAGGTCAGTTTAAGTTGGAATGCATGGAAGTTGGAATTGTAAAGTTGTAAATGAACGTCAGTCATGGGTTGAGATAAACAAAAAGGTTATAGATTTTATGGCAACAATACAGTGACATTGGCTAAGTCAATATCAAATTATCCAGAGAGCCCTTAACATTTATGCGAACAAAGAAGGAGAATGTTGTTTGACTGATGTTAACCAAATCTGTACACCCCGAACTGACCTGATGGATACAATTGATGACGAAAATGGTTTTGAAACAACATGCCTGAAAAGCAGGATATGCTGTGAGACTCGGACAGTTGCCTTTAAAATACTTTGATAAGAAGATGAGATTGTGTCTTTACATAATATTTTGTTCCAGAGGCAGAGAAAGATATCTGGAGGAAAGATGGCTGAAGGAGAATGCTTGGTTTAGTGTTGATGGCAAAGTAAATCTAAACACCATTATGCTAAATTGATGCACAAGTTGGATGGTGCATCAAAAGGGAGATGGTTAGGGATTTGCTGAAAGCATTGCACAGGAGGGACAATAAATGCTGAGAGTTCTACAAAATGTTTGTCTGTAAGTGTGCTAATAACAAAGATTGTTTCAGCAGGAAACGCCAGCGCAGATGCCGCAGCACAGCAGAGAAAAGAAAACTATGTGACAATAACCTCAACATTTGTTTTTTTTTTCTTTACAGAAGATGCAGACTTTTGCACACATGGCATGAGCAAAGACACACACACACACACACACACACTCATGAAAAAATGGTCAGATAAGAACCTATCAACTCTTCAGGGGGGTCAGAAGGACAGGAAAGCCCAGAGGGGGGTTAGAAGGACCATTTGTTTAAAACCAGCTGATCTTGTCATACAGTAGTGAACGGACAGGGCAGACTGTGCCCAGTGAAAACAATGGCTTGGATGAATTTGACTAGTTATCCTGGCCTGGGTTAATACTGTGGCAGAAAGGTGCCACACCTTGCGCAGCGCTAACTTAAAAGTTTCATTTTGCAGGATAGCAGGATGGATTGCATCAAACAGCTGATTCTGTTCCAAATGCATAAATATTGTCTTGTTAGCATAAGCAAAGTGGGTTGGGTTTCAGGGGACAAAAAGGACCCTGAGTGCTACTCAATGAGCAAGAAATGGTCTTTAATTATAATGTTAATGAAATTATGTTTCAGGTTGAAAATTTCACAGGTCACACCAAAAGGGACGACCGGCTAGACAAGCGGTCACTAACAAAATCACTTAAGGTCTTCATTCGCAGGTGACAGCAGACAGTAAATGGTTCATTGCAGTATTGGTGCGGTCGTAATCTAAGGGAAGGAAAACCTTGTAAGAATCGGAAAATGATTGGAGAGTGAGAGACCTGGGTCCAAGCCTCTCACCTTAGACTACACCAACCAGCCTCAAACCATCCCATAGAGCAAAAGTGAGGGATCAAGGGCTTGTGCTAGTAACAGCCTCCCTCACCTACGAGGGAACGACCATCGCTACTGCACGCAAAGTGTAAAATGGTGAAGATGGAATGTCTGTGGGACGAACGAGATAATCAACACACCTGGAGGAAGATGCGGACCAACTAATGTTTAAGTTCAGCAGAAGAATCTGTTTTTGTGATGATTTTGATGATTTGATTTGATTTAATCGAACTAGGTTTTGATATAGATCTAATGATTTGATTGGTGCAAATGTTTTCAGGAAAACTAGAAAATCTATTAATTGTGGTGAAGTACGGTAATAAGAAAAAAGACGGTCCGTAATGGAAATATTAGGGGTAATTTTGAACAACTACATTGGTTAGAAGAATGGATAAAATTATAAAACTTTTCTAGAAAGATTTTATTAAATAGGGCATTAAATAGAGCTCACTAAGTAAAACCATTGCCTGATTGAATTAAAAGTTGGTTAGGAAAATCGAGGTGATATTGATGGGTGTGGATTAATGTTAATGTGTTATTCTGATAAATTCTGTTATTCATGGGTGAGTAGGAGTCTGTTCAATTTGAAAATGACAGGGTATCCCAAGGATGAACAAAGTTCAGACAATACAAGTAGCGGAAGTTACAGTGACAATGCTTTAATTGAGTTAAGGTATTCTTCATTCTAAAATCTATACTATTTCTTGTTTATACTGAGATGACTGAGGGTCTGATTTTACATCGGAAATGTGATAACAGTGCTTATCCATTTAGCCCGGCTTCAGATAAATTCTTTACTTTGCTTGCTAAACAAGTTTAAGAAGAGTGATATGAAATGACTTAAATTTGTTGCATTCATTAGGTTGTCAGCGAATGATAAAAAGGGAGAATTGTTATGGAAAAATTTATATTACTTATTTACTTTCTTAGACATTGTGAGGGTTTTCTTTTCTATTCAATCATGGATTCCTTATCTGTGTACGAGAACAGAAAATCTGTTTTCTGTTGTTATGTTTATACAGCAGAAAAGAACAGTATAAGACTGCGAGCCAGCCCCTGCTCTATGTCTCACTCCGCCTGCAGCTGGACTGTGTGGTTGGACTGGGAACAATTCTTGCAAGAATAAATACAATTGGAATCAAGATGTCTCTTACGCCGTGATGCTGTTTGTTTAATTATTGTTTTTGCCACAACAGAAGCACACAACACCGGTTGCATCACTTGCCGATTGTGGAACCGCCCCCCACCATAAATTAAAAACAACGTGTCTGCTTAATAAATCGTGAGCAGAACGAGTGTGGCAGGACAGATCAGCAACAGGAGTCAGATTTCATTTATCACAAGGAACTGACTGACAAGATGGAGGAATATTTATCGTCAAAGCGAAATGTAAAAGCACCTATTTAAGCACATTTGTATTTGTAATGTATTGCTATTGTGTTTTTCATTAAGAATAATGGGCTAATGAACTCACCATTCAAGCAATTGGCTTGAATTAAAATGCGCATGGGTATTCATGGTGCGTGTAAAAAACATCACTCCAAATCCTGCAGGGCATATATTTATTTAATAGAATCACAGTTTTTGTGATTTCACAATAACCCTATGAAATGGTTTTAATATATCGTGCAGCGGCTGCAGCCTTAAAAATGGTCTGGTAATGCGGTCCACTGATTCTCGTCCGTGGAAGGTGCCAATTCCGGTCTTTTGCTTGTTTAACGACATGGGTAAATTGCAATCGAGGATTATTTTCAACCAAGTATTCTAATTTAATAGAGGAATCATGACAGCCCTATCTTGTAACGAAGTTTGAGACAGAACAACATAATGCAAGCACTGTAAAAGGTTTTGCCACAAACTTACGTTAAGTTACCAATAACGTCACATTTTAATATCGTGTAGCACTTAGACCTCATCACCACCCTACAATTCAACCATTTAAGATTATTAGTTATATTTACTGTAATTGTCTGTATAATTTCTTTTTTTTAAAGATGTGACATTAGCATTGTAACTGTGTGACATTTAGCCCTCTAGCATTTGAGGCGTGAGATTTGCTGTTACCAAGAAGTCTGCCAAGATTAAGATTTGCAGTAACTTATAAGTGCTGCTAATTTTAATACAGAGGTGTAAAGATCAGCTTTAATGTTTCTAGGTCAGTGGCTAGATCATGTTTGTGCGTAAATGTGTCTCTATGGGATGCCAGAAATGACTTCCCTAAACACTCTGGTTTTGAAGCTGTAGATATTAAACATTCCAGCTGCTGAGGCGTTTCCTGTCAACAAGCGAATGCCAATCCATGTACTCTGATCAGGATCCTCCTCGTTTCCTTCCTCCACAGTCATTATCCCTCTTTCTGTTCATCGTTGGACTTCCCCCTGCTTCCATGTGTTGGTTTGTCTGGTAATCTGTAGATGTAGGTCAATCGTGCTGTTACATATCTTGCTTCGATCTATGTGTGATGTAGATCTAGACTGATGAAGTCTAATTTGCATGTCTCAAAAATTTGTAGATTTTGTATACATGTTTGTTTGTTTGAGTCTGTGCTGTGTCTCAAAAGTCTTTGCCAATATTCTCGTTTGACTTTTCAATTATGATATTCAATAACGATTTCAACAAGCTGTGCCATTGCCAACAAGTTTACATGTGCGTGCAAGTAGAGACTTCAAAATTACAACAGACACTGATACCTTAATTGAGCCGAAGTAACGGTGTATGACCATGCTGTATTCCCTGCAACAGAGTCTGGCTCCGCCTCTTCTCCATATGATATGACATCACTCTGCGGTTACCACAGAAACCAGGGCTCCACTGCAGACGGTTGACAGCCAGGCAGGTGAGTTATTATTGTGATGTTGGAAAACTGCAGACAAAGCACAATTTGATAACTGTACGGGGAAGCATGGCAATTGCATGGGCATTTACACAGGTTTGTGAATGTGTTATGAATCATGGTTTCGTTCTGTGTAAAATGTGAGTGTTTGTGTGTTGTAAAAGTCTGCATGGCAATTTAAGTGTGAACACGTGTTTGTATTAGCGCACAGCTTCCAAGAGCGACATGTGTATAGCATTAGCAAAAATGGCTCTCTGGGTTATTTTGTGAATTCCTTTTGTTTGATGTGTATTTGCCTGTAGTAGCATTTTTATGCACAGACCTTTCTCAGTCTGGACTCTTAATTCAGCAAATTGATCCCTCCCTCCAGGGCAATGTCCAATCATGCTGATTTAATACACCCGCACACACACACTCTCTCACAGCGTGATTAATGATGTGTCAGTAAAACGTGCATTGTGCTCTTGTGAGCTCTTTATCTCCCAAGTCCACAGTGGTGGAGAGGAAGAGGGTTAGATAGCATTTTTCTTAAAGTTCATAGACACCCCACTACAACAGCATTACATAGAACACTGTATTTGTTTTGTGCAATAAAATTATAGTGCAGGGATTCTGCTCAGCATGTTGGATGTTAAACAGTGCTGAAACTGGCCAGTGGTTTCAACTGACTCCAGACTTTTTCCAACCAACCTAAAGGAAGGTCTATACTGACAGCGATTACCTGCGATAACGTGACCGGATATAATTCTCATTTTCAATGAGAGCCTGTGATTTCTAGTGACAGTTGGCAGTGAGACAGTGTTGAGCAGAGCTTAACTTTATGCAAATGAGCAGTGAAAAGATTTGGAAATGACCAAAGGGAGTGGAGAATGTGATCTGTGGCCAGATACAGTTGAATACCGCGACAGTTTAGGACCGCCCTCTACAATTTGACAGCCTAGGGACTGTGTTATCTCCAGTGATTTAATCACTGTAAGTGTGAATGCAGCTTGAAATGTAATACCATTAATTTAAATGATTGTTAGCCAACTCAATATGTTTTTTTTTTTTTTTTTTTTTTCCAGGTGGTGTGATGGCTGCCCAGGTTGAGGTTGATGCTGGGCGGCCATGTGTAGTTGGGAGTCGTCTGCACCTTAATCCTCTCATAGACTCTAGCAACAAGAGCTTGATGGAGAGTTCAGGTGGAACCCAGGGGACACTTACTATTTCATCAGAGCCTAGAAAACCTGTCCCAGGCCCCAAGCCCAGACTCACTCCAAAACCTTTCACTGTGAACAAAAATCCTACTATTCGCCCCATTCTTGCTCCCAAACCACAGCCAAAACCTAGACCTGAATCCAGTCAACCAGTTTCCTATTATACAGACCTGCCCAGTACACCTAAACCACAGCCAGCCAATAAACTCAGTCAATCATCTGCCTTTAATACGGGCCCGAAGCCCAGCAGACAGACAAACAAACCTGTGGCACAACCCTTTAAACCAGCACCTACTATTGCCTATTCTGATTCTAACAAATTAAGAACGTCCCAAACTGGGGACGTGCTGAGAAGAACGAGCTTTGGAGCCACACCGACGCGACTCAAAATCGATGGTCAGGCCTCCACTCCTGGTGTTGAATGGCCTTTTGCTTCTCGGAAAAAACTGCCCAGCCCTTCGATCACTCGTGCTAAATCATTGGGCTTCCTATCGGAGATAGGACTGAATTATGAGGACACTAAAAAGGATTCTGGTACCAAGGAAGAGCCTCAGTCCCCTAAACCTGCCCCTCGTTGGGGAAAAGGAAGACCCCTTTCATCTGACCTTACCTCAAAGTTTGAGTCAATTGGGCTTTCCCTAAACTGGCGACCTCCCAAGGAGGACAGCAAAGAAAACACTCCTGAAACACCTGAGGGTGTTGGAGCTGTAACTCAAGAGAAAGAACATGGTGCTGAAAGGACAGAAGGGCTGAATAAGGCCCCTGTGCTTGAGAAAAGTACTCAAAAGAAGGAATTGAAAGAGGAGGACTCCAAGAAAGACTCAAAACCTGAGGATACTGGAGGTAGCAGTATAAAGAGACGCATCAGCCTGCTTTTGGACTCTTCTTCCACATCCTTCTCAGTGGCACGTGTGGATACTCCAGGGACGGAGCCTCACTCACCAGGGCTGTCCATCTCTGATACTGATGGAGCGGTGGGGGTAAAACAGCGCATCAAGGAACTGACCGAAGAAGTGCCTACTACGCTATCACCACTCCAGAAGCCACAATATAAGCCACGAAACATAGTATCTGACCGTACTAAAAGGTAATATCCAGTGGTTTTCAGCATTCATTATTGAAGTCTACAATGTTAGTGCTTTAATTCAGAAAATTACAGTTGTACATGTTAATCTGTTAATCAGCTATCAGTGTTGCTGTAGTTTTACTGCCTTTTTAAGTTTTTATGAATAAGTTTCATAAGTCGCAATTACGCGACTGCAGCAAAATTAATATTAAAGGTTCTACATTATGTACATAAGTATTTTTGTGTGTGTTTGTGCTGGCTCAAAGAAAATACAGTTTCACACTCGTAATAATGTGGTGGTATTCATTCATCAGGTTCTTAAAGGGATACTTCAGAATTTAGCATTAAGCTTTGTATCAGTAGAAAACCTGTAGTATTTTCGAATTACCGTGCTTTCCTCCCTCATATCCCCCTGAGATGAGAGATTTACGTATTTTTTGTCTGGAAAAAATCCTCCGATGACACAAAAATCATAATTTTGCGTCATCTGAGGATTTTTTGGCCAGAGGCTTAAGACTACAGCCAGTAGAAGGCGCTGTTCCGCATGTTTTCAACCCGCTCATAGAGGATGGGATCATCACTCACAAAATGATCAAATAGTGTCAGCTATCTTTTATTTGGAAGCTAAGCTTACAGGCTCTTGTTCTGTAGAGAAAGCTGAGTAGTAGGAGAAAGCTGAGTAGTAGGGGTTTACATCCTCTTTTTCCTGGACATGTCCGGCCGTCGAGATTGTCCAAAATGTCCGGGATTCAGCTTGCTTTCTGCAGTCGCCATTCATTGTTTGCATGCACACCTTTTGTTTCAATCTAACTGAATTCTTTCCGATCGGTGAATCTGAATGTAGTGTTTGCATGAACACTAAACAAGTGATCGGTGTGCGTTTTAACATTGCTAAGAAAATTCCCGCTCCTCCGTGAGAGATACGAGACCTGTGTGTCTCACAGGTGTCGCTCATCAGTAATCACGCCACCGGGCTCGTGTCATTCTCCCGCGACCCTAGCCTCGTCCTGCTCGCCACAGTAAACATAATGAATGGCGACTGTAGAATGCAAAAGCCGAATCCCACACATTTTGAGCGATCTCGACATTCCGGGCAGACTCTTCACGGAGACTCACTAGTAGCCTAGCCTTGTTGTTTAACTGCGCTCTCTTACCGGTAGGCGTGGCCTCCTAGGGCAGCGAAGCAAGTGCATTCTGGGAGTTGTAGTCTTTCATCCATATGAGCCAAAAATACATTTTCTGGCTTTTCTCAGTCTAGAAGGCTCCAAATTACATAAAAAAATTCACATTTCTACTACATAAATGACCCATTTTAAATACACACTCATCTTTCCAGATCTGAAGTATTCCTTTAAGATCATTCCGATGAGAACAGAAAGGAGTATTTGTGATTTGCTTACAGATTTGAATCAGAGGTTGACAGCCTCAGTTCCAATGAATCCAAAGGCCCCCAGCTGGTTGAGGAAGATCTCAGCACAAAGGTATGGGAATATGAACCACTGCCATTAGTCATACTCCACTAATCAAGTATCTTTACAAGGTGCAGTAAGGCACACCTTGTTTTTTAAATACATAGGAAAAGTTTACATTTGATTGAACTGTTTCTTTTTTACCAATGACACCACATCATACTCGGTTAACTTTTACATAAGTCAATCACAATTTGGCTGAACTAACTAATTGATAGTTACTAATGATTTATAATATATATGTGTGTATTAATAATATTTGACATTTTCTGCATTTTTCACGAGTACAGAGAATGTAGCTCTACATTCTATGGATTCTATAACAGTCACATGTGCTTGATAAATTAAAACAATATATTTTTTTAAATGAACAGAAAAATCCTTTATGACATTTGGCACAGTAACTGCCTAATTGCGGTCGCAGTCTCAAAATGAACATTGGTCACTCTTTATAGAAAAAAAACATTGATAAAGAGAGGAATAACAAATGAGGTTATAAAAAGCACTTCTGATGTCACATAAGGTGCGGCACGCCAAAGACGTGTAACCTGAGTTGTAGCATTAGTCATATTGTAAAAACATGCACGCTTCGAAGGGAGGGGGATGGGAAAGGTCAGTTTTTGAGAGAAGAGTATTCTTTGATTATGGCCCCTTCATGCCCTACCCTGCTTTATGAGCTTTGACAAAGAGCATACGGATCCCATTTCACTGTTCTCAGTCACACACGTCAACCTTCTCTCCCTTTTCATGTGCTCTCATGTTTGCTTTTTTCTCAATCCCCTCTTTTCAGGACTTTCTATGTTTATTAAAACCATCCCAATACAATCCACATTAGTTGTTTCCAGCTGTTTCGTTATCTTGTACTTCCTCCTTCTTATCTTTTTTATACCCTTCTCTGTGAAAGAATAACTTAGATAAGCAATTTGCAAGATTTGATAATCTGTTCATTGCATTCTTTCTGTTGCTGATTTGCTCTTTGGAGTAGAAACATTCATTTCCCTCCCAAAGTTTGACTCTAAATCAGTCATGTAATACACATACTATACACAGCCACCACAGTAATGATACCTTATATCTAAGCAAAGAAAATGTTACCTCTAAATGGTACACCTGTCAGGTAGGGGAGGGGGGAGGGGGGTTGTCACAGGCTGCTTCTTTAGAGTTCACAGTTGTAGAAAATCTCATCCTGTCTGACTGAAAGTCAAACAAAGTTCCAGCTTCTTGCTTACTTTTCAGAAAAAGAGGCAAAACATCTGCAGATAAATCCAAAAAAATGTTTTGCTTAACAAAACCAATGGCAAATGAAATGTAAAAATATACTTAATTTTGTCTTTATTTTTTAGTTTGATTACTCTACGATTGAAGGACAGTTCAACAAACAGGAGGACAGGAAAGTATCATCACTTGGTGTCCATGACTTCCCTACCCACTCTGCTTTTAATAGTGATGGAGTGCAAACAGTACGAGCATCTATGTTTGAACATGTGGTGGAGAGGCATAATGTTCAAGTGATGGAAGATAGCATTTCACAAGGCCCAAGAGCACAGTGGGAAAGCACAATTAAACCCATGCCCAGACGGAGCCACTCTTTGCGAATTCAGGACAACATCTTTAAAGCTCTTAAAGAAGATGATCTTGGAAGTTTGGTCAAAGCAACCTATAGAGAGCAAGTTTCTCCTTCCAGCCCTGTACGTGTGGAGCATGTCTTTGATACTGTAGCTTTATTTGGAGAGAGCCGTGCTGTTAGTGAGGCTTTGCCAACTGCTCAGCTTGAGGACAGAGCTCTCACGCTACGTTCACGGCGATCAGCTCCTCAAGGGGAAGATGACAGACCTACCCATGAGATAAGTGACCTGCAAAAGGATGAAGCAGCCATTCCACGTTATCTCAGAGTAGGGGCACTACAGAAATGGACTGTCACAGAGGCAGACAGAGAGATTGAAACCAAGAGGGAACGACAGAAAGAGATGGTGAGAAAGATGGAAGAAGAGATACAGAGGCAAATAGAATTGCATATGGCTGCAGCTGCATTATTGGAGGAAGATGAGGAAGAGAGTGAAGCAGAAAGGAATAAACTGTTAGAAGCACAAAGGGACAGGGAAAGGGAACGAGAGGAAGCTGCTGCACCCAAACGGCCTAAGATGCTAGATGCTGAAGAGCAAATGAACAAACCCAGAGCCACTTACTTTGCTCTGACTGGTCAGATTCAAGAGCCTGTGCATCAGGGTCAGAGAGTGGATGATGAAGTAATTTTTGGAAGAGGTAAACAAAGTATGGTGAGTGGAGAGGACAGAGGGATGAAGGATGTTCCATTTGAGGATTCCACTCTTAGATCAGGGAAGTGGAGTCCTCAGAATCTAACTGCTCAATTTAGAAGAAATGCTTCATTGGAAGCTGCACTCCAGAAAGATTTGCATAAAAATCACACTGAACTGAGAACAGATCCTAGATTACAAGAAAGGGAACTGGAAAAAGCATCCAAGGAGGAAATAGAGAGACAAAGACTTGCAGAGTTTGAAAAGATGAAGGAATTGGAAAGGCAGCGAGAAATTAAGAAACAGGGAGACTTAGAAATTGAGAAACAAAACAAAATTGAAAGGGAGAAAAGGAGAGAAGCTGAGATGCAGAAAGAGAAAGAGAGACAAAAAGAGCTAGAGAGGGAGAGACATAGGGAGTTGGAGATACAAAGAGAAATGGAATGGCAGAAACGAGAGAAGGAGAGACAGAAACAAATTGAATATGAGCGAATGAAGGCTGCAGAAAAAGAACTTGAGCAGCAGAGAGAGTTTGAGAGGCAACGGCAAAAAGAGTTTGAGCGAGAGAAAGAGAGAATGCTCGACCAAGAGAGGCTTAGGTTCAGAGAATTTGAAAAACAGAAGGAGATAGAAAGAGAAAGAGAGATACTGCTGGAGTTGGAGAGACAGAGGGAAATTGAAAGACAGAAGCAGAGAGAACTTGAAAAACAAAGAGAGATGGAGAGGCTAAAAGGTTTAGAGAGGCAGCGAGAATTGGAGAGGCAACGAGAATTGGAGAGGCAACGAGAATTGGAAAGGCAACGAGAGCTGGCGAAACAGAAAGAGCAGGACAGGGAAAGACAGAGACAGTTGGAAAGGCAGAGAGAACTGGACAGGCAAAGGGAATTTGAGAGACAGCGAGAGTTAGAGAGACAACAGGAGATTGAAAAACAGAAGGATATTGAAAGGCAGAAAGAACTTGAACGACAAAAGCAGAGAGAGATAGAGATTGAGAGATGGAAGCGGCAGAAAGCAGAGGAGAGAGAGGATAAACTAGAGAGAGGAGAACTTGAGAGGATCAAGGAGCTTGAGAGACAACAGCTTCTTGATTTTGAGTTGCAGAGACAGCGAGAAAGGCCACTCCAGCAAGAGAAAGCAAAACAGAGATCAAAAAAAGAACGAGAAGAGAGAAAACAGCAGCCTGAATGGCAGAGAGGAACAGAACGACATTGGACAGAGCAAGAGAAGGCAACACCTACACCTACATCTCCACTTCGGCCTAAAGTTCTAGATCTGGACGCAGTGTCTCTGGGTGTTAGGACTGGTAGAGATAGCCAAGAGAATAGCCCCACAGCTCGATGGAAGCAGCCCTCACTTCGTCCTGATGAGGTTTACAAACCAGTCATCTTAGACATTGACTCGTTCAGGAGCCAAACCCAACCTGATACCTTCCCTTTACCTGGATTTGGAGGTTTAGAATCAGGAGGTGTTAGTTCAATGACTCAAGCTCGTCCACAGGCCATACAAACCAATTTTCTCCAGCCCCAAACAGCATCTCAAGTTCAGTCTCCTTCTCATCCCCAGTTCCACCCTCAGTCCCAGGCTTTCTTCCATCCCTCCCCAACAGAACGTATGAGAACTCAACTCCCGCCACCTTTGCCACCTCAAATTATGCACCAAGCCCATCCTCATTCACATCCATTTGATACAGAAAGATCTAGGCCACAACCTCACTCATTGATTGAGACCTCAGATTGGGCCTTTGGGACTCAACAGCCCATCTCAACTTTGCCATCTGCACACACTAATGTTTGGGGACATAATCAAGCAGAGTTGACTGTAGATGAGCCTCTTTGGGTATCAGCCATGGAGGGGTCCAGAAGACCAATTAGCACCAGACCTGGTGGTCTTGAGCAGCAAATCTTGCACCAAGAGGATAGAGGTTTAAGTATTGTGACACCCAGTTCGACCTCTTCCATGATTCCTGTCTTTACTCCGGTACAGCATCCCTCTCTTGCACCACCCATGGTTCAAATTCAAACTCCTTTGTGGATTACACAAACAAGTGTTGGTCCCTCTGTAGCCCCTATACTGACCCCAGAAAGATGCTGGACCTCATTACCTTTGAATGTGGGGTCAAGTGGAGCTTTGGTTCCTTCTCCTACAAAACCATTAGCTAGGAGAGAGACATCGGTACCCACTAGTCAGGTTGCAACCTTCTCTGTCCCTGATCCTTTATCAAGTCCAAACTGGGAGCTGGCATCCCAGGGGCTGAGAGAGAACCGTGCCTCGCACAGGGACCAAGTACAACATGTGAGGAAGAACTCTCTCACACATACACCCATTCCAACCATATCGTTTTTGTGTGTGTGTTTAGCATTGCACAAATGTAAACAGTAATTATGTGCAGCATCTTAAATTGGTCACTTTAATTGCAGAACCACCCTACTATCGATATTGGCAAATGTTCTTCAGAGTGATCAAATATCAGTAGCTGCGTTTACATGGACCCTTATAATCGGATTGACTGCTCAATCAGACTAAAAAAAACCTTCATGTAAACATCTTAATCGATCCGATTGAGCTTGATCCGATTGGAATTTCGATCGGATTGAAAGGGGTGGTATATTCCTTTTGTAATCCAATCGAGGGAACATGTAAACACTTGATCGGATTGAAAACCGAAACCTAAAAGGACTGCGCGTGTGCAATGACGTTGAAATAGTGTAATGACGTATGACGCACGGAATGAGCTGTTCTTCCTGTTGAATTAAGTGTCATATAAATGAGTGTTCAGTTAATAAACATTTCTCATTTCACTAAGCGTCTGTGAAGTGAAGCAGGACAACGTCCCACCAGTCCTTGTTTCAGATTCTCATCCACAGACGACTGTTTTGGGCGCGGGGTTTTACTGCGTGATAAATATAAGCAGCATGGCAAAACGGTTCATGCTCATCGTCTCCAAATCATGACCAGAGACGGATAAATATTAAGTTTGCTGTTTAAAACAAATAAAGAACCAATAGAGGAGAATAGTTATGCGCTAACAGCGGCATATTTGTGCAGTGCGGCATGTCAAAAAATAAATTCCGATTTGTATCTTGTGACTTATAAATGCGCACATCAACCCGATTAATTTATTAATCTTTCATGTAAACACCGTGTTCGGATTCATCAATCGGATTGATTTAATTCTGATTGAACCATGTAAACGTAGCTAGTGTGTCAGCGTATACTTAATTGTGTTACATTGAATTTTCATTGAATAGACAAAAGAAGCTTGACTGTAGGCCCTTCTATGTTTGTGTAGAAACGTTCAAGGAGTATGTGTCGAAGATCTGCCCCAACGGAAAGCTCTGCTGATGGTCCGCTTGCCCACGTGAGAACTCGCAGAAGTCGTAGTGCGCACAAAGAAAAAGATGGAGAAAGATCGGTAAGTAAAAGTATGCTGAGAATTTTGTTTGTGTATTATTCCTTGTCACTCATTTTCCCATACACATGCTCACATACATAAACCTATTAGGAATTAATTTTCACTAGGGCTTCATATTTTTGAATGGTCGTGCATTATTCCATAATTTTCCCCTGAGACGGGAGAAATAAGGATTTCAGTGTTTCAGTTCCTGATAATAATGATGTAAAAATCGTAATTTTGTGTCATTATAAGCAGGAAGCATTTTGGTTAAACGATACTGAATTACATCTGTTAATTGGATGAAGCTGAAACTAGTCTACAGTACATAATAAGATGAAAAAAGTAGATATTCTACTATGACAACATTTCATAGCAGATTGTCATGCTTTTATTTTTATATTTGCATTTCTAAACAATAATGTACCACTTTTTTTTTTTTTTTTTACCAATTGTGATTTTAAAGTACTTAACTTTTTATAATGTAAACTTGGGGTGGGCGATATCTCGATATTTAAAATATATCGAGATATTTTTTAAACACGATATGGATTTTGACATATCGTATATATAGATATGTTGTTTATATTCAATTCTGATTTCGCCACTTTGCTTGTTTGCCTTCTCTGTGCTGTGCTCACCCCCGCAACCAGCCCGGAGGCTACAGAACTCAGAGTGTGTCTGCGCGCGAGCGACAGAGCACGAGAGAAACCGAGTGTGTCTGCGCGCGAGAGAGGCCGAGTGTGTCTGCGCACGAGCGACAGAGCACGAGAGAAACCCAGTGAATCTGCGCACGAAAGAGGCCGAGTGTGTCTGTGCGCGAGCGACAGAGCACGATAGAAACCGAGTGTGTCTGCGCGCGAGAGAGGCCGAGTGTGTCAGCGCGCGAGCGACAGAGCACGAGAGAGACCGAGTGTGTCTGCACGCGAGAGAGACCGAGTGTGTTTGCGCGTGAGAGAGACCGAGTGTGTCTGCGCGTGAGAGAGACCGAGTGTGTTTGCGCGCGAGAGACAGAGCATGAGAGAGACCGAGTGTGTCTGCGCGCGAGAGAGACCGAGTGTGTTTGCGCGTGAGAGAGACCGAGTGTGTCTGCGCGCGAGAGAGACCGAGTGTGTTTGCGCGCGGGCGACAGAGCACGAGAGAGACCGAGTGTGTCTGCGAGTTGCTCCATATCGCCCAGCCCTAATGTAAACATGTTACCTTGCTAATTAAGGTGCAAGCTTCTGCAAGATATTTTTCTTCTGTTCATTTTTCATCAGTCATAAATTCTCTCACTCCATCATATATGTTTGTTACATATATGTAAAGGAGCAATGACTTGTTGGTCAGTTCCTAACCTAAAACATGGCTTCAGAAGACTTGTAATGTAGCACACAAATTGTTTGAAGCAAGTAAATGATGACCGAATTTTCATTTTTGGATGTACATAAGCCATTGCAAAATAATTACATTGATTTTGAGATATATTTCAGACATTGTCAAAAGGCTGAAACATATTGAGATCTAATTGCCGAGCCCTACATTGCACATGGATAAGCATGCATCTTACATAAGAGTCGAGTTCCTCACCATGTTCTAATGGAAAGTGTACAAAAAACAAAGATGGAGAAATTGCTTGTTGGCTTCTGATGATGTCACCAAACTTTAGAGACCAGATGTTGGAGGAGTTCCCCAACAATGTGAATAACAGCCGTCATATGACCCTTTCTGGCATGCAGTGCTTGGCTGATGATGTTTTCCCATATCTGATGGACTTAAAGACTTGTTAAAGTGCAGATTGAAGTAGTTATTTTGGCTGAGGGTCATTTAAAGCTGAATGTTTATATTTATATGCCTGTTTGTCGGGTATGGAGGCTAAGTCAAGCTTGTGTGTGTGTGTGTGTGTGTGTGTGTGTGTGTGTGTGTGTGTGTGTGTGTGTGTGTGTGTGTGTGTGTGTGTGTGTGTGTGTGTGTGTGTGTGTGTGTGTGTGTGTGTGTGTGTGTGTGTGTGTGTGTGTGTGTGTGTGTGTGTGTGTGTGTGTGTGCGTGTGTGTGCGTGTGTGTGCGTGCGTGTGTGTGTGTGTCTGTGTGTACGCATGCGTGTGTGTTAGTGTGGGTGGTGCAGGAATGCAGTCTGATGACAGAAAGGAGGAGTGCCTTAAAGTTTAGTGTGTAATGGTAGAGCATTTTCTAACAAAGATACACTGTTAGTAGCGAGTAAGATTATTAAATCGGTTTTCCTTGATTTACACAATGATAACGTAACAAATGTGTGGAAAAGTCTGAACACATTTATAGACAATATTAATTAAGTTTAAAAGCGTTAAAGAGCTTAAGAGCGACGCCTTGTTTTTAATTGACAGGTTAATTGAAATTTCTTAAGAGTAAAGATTTTTTTGTCTTTTTTTGCAGAGGTCGTCTGAGTGTATAAATATTGCCATCTGCTGTATGAATCGAGTTATTACAGTGTTGATTTTAATGATTCAAAGTGGCTATACATTTTGGCTTATCTGACAGCCAAGAATATCCTCTTAACCTTTAATTTAATTCGAAATGGAAACCTTTCCAGGACCGATAGTGTGTTTATTATTTTAATGTTTGGTTTTTTTGTTGTGAATCTGTTATGTGGGTGTCTGCACGTGGCCTTAAAGAGGAAGCTCTCTCTCTCTCTCTCTCTCTCTCTCTCTCTCTCTCTCTCTCTCTCTCTCTCTCTCTCTCTCTCTCTCTCTCTCTCTCTCTCTCTCTCTCTCTCTCTCTCTCTCTCTCTCTCTCTCTCTCTCTCTCTCTCTCTCATCTTTTCTCAGTATTGGTCATCATAGGAAGAGTAATTTTTACATCACCATGTACTCATGGGCACATGCGAGTTACAAAGACAGAGAGGAACAGAAGTAATGAACAATAATACAAAACAAAAGCATATAAACTTTGCAAAAGTAAAGACTGTAGAACATTATTTTGGACTAAATGGAAGGATTTGCTTCATAGAAAGATGGCTTATCACATCTGTTCTTCCTGCTGTTGGTGGCTATGGGTAAGCTTACTTTTTTTTTTACTGTCAAGACGCTAATACAGCTACACATATCAAAACAATTCATGCTACCTGAGACAAGTAGACAAATCTAGGTGGAGGTCTAATAATATTAGACAACACACAAGTTGTCTGATGTTTGATTGTTGATTATATTTGGAATTAGTCCTGATGCTCTTGCTGATTTTTGCTCAGTTGTTTTTTCTAGAGTAGATACTGTACATTCACAATCTTTATTGCACATTGTTTGTTGAAGTTGTTTCTTCCCCTGTGATTTGTATCATTCTGTTCAATAATATTATGTGACTAAGGTGAGGCCTTTGTAGATGCTTCCTGTTGTCTGACTAATTAAATAGACATTGTTTTCACTCTTTTCTTTTCATTTTGTTGAAAATTATTCAAGTGTTGAGTTAATTTTGAATTAACTCACCCTCCATAAAAAGGACTGTTCTTCAGTATCTCTCTCCCCAGAATTTTTAATGAAAAAAAAAATGGTTTTGGGCTCAGGTAGTACAATTTCTGCTGTATTGTGTAAATACAAGCCTTGAACCCATGCTCAGTATCATAAACATAGATATCATAAATTAGGGATTATAAAGCTATAGATTTTATATTTTAAATCGACTGGCTATGTGCATCCTTCAGATAGCCTAAAACATCTGTACCATTAGTCTTGTCGCTTATGAATTATTTTAGTATGCATAGCACATGTAGGAACCATGTCTTCTGTATTTTCATTGCATCAACTGTCTCTTTGAAAGTCACATGACTGACTATAGGAGCAGATTAATACAGAGAAGCTGCCTCATTTTAAAAGTCAATGCACCTGCACCATGGACCTTTAAATATGCATTTTTAGTTAATTTACAGTTGTGTTTATGAAAGAAGTGATTGCTTTGGGCCAAGATCTCTCAGACTGTCGTAATTGGTATCAATAAAGTATTTAAATCTGCTTTTAGTGAATTTTTTTTTTTTTTTAGATTGTCTAAGTAATTCCCAAAACCAACTGAGCTTCTTATTTAGAATACATTTATTATAAAATTGTATTTTTATACATTGTAAAAATAAATTTTGAGCAAGCAAATCCCTTGCTTCAACTCTTCTTTGCTGAGTCATAATACTGGGCTCAAATAAAATGACGGTCACTATGTCATTTTTGGTCATCGTCTTTCTCACAGATTTTGTTAAATATGTGCATGGTGTAAAATATGAAAAGCCAACTACCTGTGTATGCTTTAATTTTTAGCATTGATGTGTTAAGTGTTGACAAAGGAAGTAGCATCTGTCAGAATTAGCCTTCCTGTATGTGGCCATATGTGGTTTAAAGAGGAACATTAAACTATTTAGACCACGTGTTCCATTTGGACTTTAGAATTACTCTATTATCTTGATCTGTTTTGGGTAATAGAATGTAACATGCCTAGTAATACCTATAACTGCAGATCACATCAACCTTGATGATATATTGTTGTCTGACCCTTTAAAATGTAACTGGGATATTGGACTCCGAGTGATGGAACCGAAAATAGGGTCATGTCATTTCATATGAAATATACCTACCCAAATTGTACATGCATACACGCTATTAAGGATATATTTATTTGATGACTTTTAAGTTACACTACATCAGTTAGAAACATTTAAAACTTTACTTTGTTTACATCTGAAGCTTGACACAGGATTTTGAAGGTTTGCCTTTCTTTCAGTTGTCCTAAACTAAATTGAAAATGGCAATCTCAATTAATTTACTGTATCAAAATAGTATTTTCAGAAAACAAGATATTCTTGTTTTCCTAGGTGGTTTTACCATCAGGCAGATGACTGAATCATGAGCAGTGACTCAATACCAGGATGACTTTTGTTGTGATGACACATTCATAAAAGTATTGTCAGCAATTTACCACTCCGAACTGTGGCCAATGTATGCATATTTGGATATTAGCCAGATCCTCCTAATGTAATTTAATATTGTTGCTGTATTTTAAATTGTTACCTCTATGCTGTTTATCTTGTAATAAGATATGTGGTTTTGTACCGATTGTTATAAAGGAAGGAAAGCAGATTTTGTCTACATGCATAACCATTGTTGTCTCTATAAAAGGAACATTGCCATTGATTAGCTTTTGCCATGTATAAGACTCTCTTGTCTGGCTGGTTCTTAATCTTAGTGATATGTGTCTCTTTTGTGCCAGCTGTACCTTTGGAACTGGAGTCTGTAGTTTTGCCATTTAAAGCAGAACTCTGCAACTTCTAGACTTCTTAGCTGATTTTCACTTTTGTTGCCGCATATTTTCCCCACGAGCTCCCCCTACAGCTGTGGGCCGTATATTTCCCAACACTGTCGTAAAAAACTCACTTGCGGCACCCTTCTCCCCGTTTCTTTTACTGTCTATGGTTCTACCGCTGCTCACGTGCATTTGTTATTATCGGAGCCGGCCAACTTTACTTGCGGAGCTATGTCTACCGTGGTGGCTAATACATCATACACATTATCATAGAACATTGACATGTACATTTTTTATTCTGTTATCAACTATAAAACGTAACAGGGGTTGTGTGGATAAAGCTAGCAAATGTTACAGCTTATTACTATCAGAATTATAGCCTAACTTACCTTCAATGGAACTGTGATTTCAAAGTTTAGTTTATAACGTTAATCGTGCAGACAATGCTCAAGTTGCATTCTCTTATAAAGTAGAATAAATAAATTAATGGTTATAATGACTGTGTTTTACCTGTTATTATTGAACAATGGTAGATCATAAAGCAGTTAGTCGATCTAAGTATAAAACATTTATGACACTCAGTGAATGCACGACCAATGTTGATTCTTGAGCGGTCCCTGGCACGGTCAAAACTTATTTTCCTCTCTTTCACCTCCTCCGCCGATAACCGCCTCTTCTGTCTTTTCGCTGGAACATGCGCATTATCCATCGTCGCTTGTATTACTCAGGTTATTACTTCTAGCTAGTATTGAGGTGGGCGTGTGTGTGTGCGTGTGTGTGTGTGTGTGCGCGTGTGTGCGTGTGTGCGTGTGTGTGTGTGTGTGTGCGTGTGTGTGTGTGTGTGTGTGTGTTGAATTGCCGTAAAGCAGTTTGTGTTTCATGAGACTTCCGATTTTTATTTTGCCGGGACGGTATTTTGCGGGGAGCTGGTAAAGTCACCAATATCACCAGAACAGGTTATTTAACCATCCAAATGATTTATAGACCGCTTTATCAAGTTAAAAAAGTTACCAAGTTCTGCTTTAAAAATCAATAATGTTTTAATATCTTTGTGATTTAAGGAGCTCACATGCAAGTTTGCTTATCAGATTAATTTAACATATTTCATATTAATTTTACCTCACAGTATTTAAAACTTATGGAGCCGCTGTAGGTGCGAAAAAACACAACTGTCTTAAACTAAAAGTAATTTTGACAAAGTGCTTTAGAAAGCTGTAATAGTTCAGTGGTGTTGTTTTATTATTATTATTATTATTATTAGTAGTAGTAGTAGTAGTAGTAGTAGTATTTAGATGTAGATCTAATGTCAGATTAGTTTAATCAAAATGTATGATGTTTTTTTCTCCATTAATATCATAGTGTAACTCACTCGCTGCCACTGCTGCCAATGTGCCCCCCCCCCCTCCCCATTTGAACTCATTATTTGAATGCATAAATAATATATGAATCCAATCATCTATTATGATGTACAGGAAGATGTACATTTTTATGTAAATTTCATTTTTGCTTGTAATCTGTGATGATTGCAAAGGCAAGGTCAGTAAGAGGATGTGGAAAAAAAATACCAGGTCAAAAATGGACAGCAAGGTTTGGTTGGTCTTCAGTGATGCATGACGGATGTGTCAATTTGCAAAGCAAACTAACTCAATGTACCATGTGCTTTAGACTCCTTATAAGCTAGAGTGATTTACTCTGTATAACATGCACAGGTATTTGCTGTCAATACTATTTTTCATTTTTTCCATTGACCATTTCTTAATTTTTTTGTTACTTTACATCAAGCGTTCTTCTCTCAGCAAAATGAGCTGCTGACAATATTACATAACCAATGCACCTTTCTCCATCTGTCTCTCTCTCCTTCTTTCGTTCTCTCTCTAAGCTGGAACAGGAGAAGGGAATACTGCAGTGCATATATCCTCCCCCCCCCCCTCTCTCTCTCTCTCTCCCTCATGCTCATATTGCTGGCTTCCCTTACCCCTCCCTCTCTGTCTCTGCTCTCGTTTTCCTCCTCCCTCTGTTTTCTCCTTTAGCACAAGTCCTGTAACACAGGGGGACAGAGGCAGGAAAGCTGACGCATTTCTGTTCTACCTGCCAGTACCTGCAGAGACACATTTAAGGACACCAAAGGAAGAGACCACCTCGAAACAGTATATGTATTTTCCTGTCAACACCCGTGAAACCACCTGGATACTTCTGGCTTGTAACTTCCATGTTTTGTGGACAGACTTTTAATCCTCGACCTTTTTTTGTGTACTGAGCTTTCTAGCAACAAAGAAACAAGGAAACACTCATCTTGGTTTACAGCTTTCCGTTTGACCCTACATTGAGAGTTGTGGACGTTCTCTGAATGGACAGGTGGACAGTTTTGATGCCTTTTAGGAGATGAAGTTGTGATGAAGCAGCGCACACTGCCTGATAGGTTTGAGACTTGACTGGGAAAGTGTATTTGTGTGTGTTTGACAGCTCTGATTCATGAGTTTACTTGCATTTGTTTGAGTATGTCACTCTGCTGACAGACTTACTCAAAAGAAACATTCATTTAGGAGTGGTGCTCTGCTCATTCCAGACCTTTTCTTTCGTGACGCAACTCAAAGCAACACGACATTTTTCTATGAAATTTGAATGTCATTGTTGTTTGTTCATTGATGCATTCATTGATTGAAATGTAACTAGGCCTATTTAAGAAGTGTCATTCAGGTCAGTAGGTAAGAATGGCATATTGAATCAGCTTCCATGACATCACTTTAACCTATTTTATGTTTACGAACGTAATTGCAGGTGCCTTTGTGGTTACATAATAACTGTAACTTTGTTTTGTCGCTGAGCATGAGGCATTGCAGAACTGTTGTGATTTGGGACAATCCGGTGTCCTGTATTCCAGCTCTTTCTATAATGTGTCAGGTCACAGAAAACTTCATTGTAGGACAAGGACTCGTATGAGCCTAATTAGTCCCATCTAATTTTGAATAATATCATTGAGCATCTTAATTTCGGAGTACCTGAGTGACTTAATGTTACTATATGTAGGCAGTAAATTGAGGTATACTACTGAAAATGGTCCGCAAACTTCGGTCAAGCATGGTGGGAAGTTAAGATCACAGTCGACTGCCTAGTGGCAGTTTGCAGTTTGTTTCGTACTGCAGTGCAGAGTGGAGCATAATCTGTCTTGGCCTCTCTCTGGAGACACTGTGTACCAGAACAACGCTTGAGTTGATGGACTGGGCTAAAGAGGAAGATCCTCTGTGTCATAAAATTTTATCCACCATGGAGTTTAAACACAAATGCACTTTTAACTGGACCTGCCTGGACTGGATTCCCATGTAAATTAAGGCTACTTGCCTAAAGGTGGGATTGGACTAGCATCAACAGACCTTAGAACCTCACTGAAAAAGCTTATCTTGACATTTAGCTCCATAAGGACACAAGCCTCTTGGGACTCACTCTGAAACAGTGGATAGAGATGGAGTACCTGGGCGACAAGTTGTCGGTGGCCCATTCGCAAGTGTCGGGCTGGATGGGAAATGTACGCCGTTCCCTTCAAGGCGCTCTCAATTTGGTCTCCAGCAACATGGAGAGAAGATCTGGAGGAGGAGATGGAGAGGACGGAGGTGGCTTTAAGAGGGCCGCGTCTCTACGTAGCCTAGCCAGTCGCAGCCGTGATTCCTTCCGCAGATTCAGCCTACGCAGCCAACAGCGGTTGTCCTTGCGCAGACGAACCACCTCACTGGCTTCACCGAGCACTCACTCTTCTGTAAGAAAAAATATTTCAATTTCTATCTCTGCATTACTCAGCATCATTATCTCTCAAACCATCCATCACGCAGCACAAATACAGAGTAGTGTACATGCTGATTTCCATGTAGCCCTCAATCTTTGTGTGGGTGGTCACTTTCCATTTAAACATAATTGGTTAACTACTGAATTTTTGTCTCAAGTTGTATGGCAGAGACGGACAACTCAAGTCCTGAAGGGCCACTGTCGTGCAGAGTTTAGCTACATTCCTAATCAAACACACACCTGAAAAATCTAACTTAAGTCTTCAGGATTGCTTTAAAATAGCTGGCAGGTGCAATTGATAGATTAGGGATGGTACTCAACTTTGCAGGACAGTGGCCCTCTAGAACCGAAGTTCCCCATCCCTGCTGCAAGAAGCTCCTAAAGCAGGGTTGCTCAATCCTGTTCCTGGATATCTACCTTCATGCAAAGTTTTATTGTCATTGTCATGTGACTTAGCCATCAGTTGTCACTTCCCCTCAATTAACAAATCCTTATCCGTGTCTTCATAGGATAATGAAGTGTATGTTGGATGCATACATCAGATTCTTGGCAGAAATATCAGATCATCTGGGGACTTTTTGCCTGTCGTATGAATACTATGACTTCAGGCATACTTCTCTTTTCACATAATGTTTAGTAGGGAAGTAGGCATATTTGGACGCAGGGTAAAACCTGAAATGGATGGGTCAAATAAGGGAGATATCCAAAATATGTATTGTTGATGTGAATACTGGAACAGGGTTGGGAAACATATAAAACATATAGGGCTATAGCAATGAAGTTTTATTGGAGATTAATTTAGAGACCTCCTGTATGTCTCTCCTGGATAACCTTTAGAGCTCCAACAACTGCTGATTTTTATATGATCTATTTCTATAAGTTGTATACATTTTTCTTTCTTTTGTGCCTGGTACATACCTCCCCATCTTCCAATGTCTATTTCTGTACATGTATTGGTGGATTGACCTTTGCAGTGGTATGAGAGAAGCTTTGAGATGCACAGGGAATCCAGAAGGGCATTCTGGGAAATCTAGGTCACCATGATAGACACAAAATGTAAGCAACGTCTGCATAGATACGGTTTCATGCATACCGAAGCCTTGTACATAAGAGGTAAAATCATTGTAAATTGCAATGGCAGTTTGCATATACACTTCCTGGATATTTATTTTTATTATATTTTCTTTTAACAAAAGATCACATACATTTTTTTTAAGTAGTTGTGCTGTTGTTGGAGTTGTGCCTCATTATCAATGCCTGTTGATATTTAGGTATGTATAAGTTGGGTTCAAGGGTTGTTGTCCATGCGTTCCAAACAATACAGTGAGTGATCTCAAAAGCAATTAACTGCTGTTTGTCTTAGACAGTGAGGTGAAGTGAATTAGGCAATGCTGGTGGGCAGGTTTTCAACTAGATTATAATACCCCCTGATAGCTGTATTTCAGTCATGTCACATCTCATAATGCTCATTCATTCTACTCTGTCAGTCAAGGGCTTTTCCTCCATCACTCTGGAAGAGTGAACAAAAGGAAGAACAGCACCGTACATTGATCCTTGCATTCAGTGTCACAGGAAACAGGCAAAACAGGTACATAATCATTGTAACAAAATTAACTAACCATAATGAGTTGTTTCCTGTGTCCTTAAGATATAAATACAACCATTCATGATGTGCAGTTTTAATGGATTAATAAATTAACTTACTTTATTTTTAAAAACCAAAACATTTGTAGAAAGATGTATTTTGAACGTTTCATCTGCTGAGCGATTGGTCTCTGCGTGCATAACAGTACATATGCAACAGTATTAGCATATTGACTGAGCTTGTAAATTAAATGTGGTATTTATTTTGACTAAGGTCCATTCTAGAAGCGGATTCAGAGTGATGCCTGTTTTTAGGCTATATATTCCAGAGAAAGTCCTGGTCTTGCTGGGTTGACATATTTCAAAATCAGCCCAGTCTTAAAATCATCTTACACTGCTCCTTCATAACACAGGAAACTCAGCTGTTAATGTTTGATGTTCTCTGAGGTAAATGTTGCCACACCTTTGGTGGGAATGTTTTGTGAGAATGCCAGGAGATGTAAATGAGAGGCTGTGAGCAAATACACACACCTATAAACGCGTCCATGCACTACTGGAAATAAAGAATGTCTTGTGTTGAGTATGAAAAGACACAAAGAGGAGATTCAGATTTGGAGATGAGACTCGCAAGTGTAAATAGAAACACAAACGCATATTTTTTTACTCCCTATAATAGGCCAAACATCAACGTGTTGGATGGTAAAGTGACGACTACCCATTCTCTCATCTTTTCTTTCCATCCGTTCATTGTTTCTTTGCTTCCCCTGACTCGCACTTCCTGTTCATGTAGTAAGATGGTGAGAGGTTTTCGAGTTCTCTCTCCCTCTCTGCTGTGTATTTATTTTCACACTGAAAGGTTCAGATAAGAGTGTTCTTATCCAGGGCTTTGCCCTTTAAAATAAGATATTGTTCTATCTAGACTAGAGCCTACACCCTTATATTGTCAATGTGGTCCTTTAGGCTGTTACAACTAATGTCGTACTCCCGCCACTCCCTCTCAGTGTGTGTGTGTGCGTGTGTGTTTATTCATGAGTGATCGGCTAGCACAGAATGTCAGTCCCTTTCCAAGGTATCAAGCAGTTCATAGGCGTGTCATCATTCGAAGTGCATAGCTGTTATTAGCGAGCTTTGTTTATGAGACTTGGAAGATCTACCTGCCATGAATAAACTTAAAATTGTTTGGATAGCCAAAAATGAAATAATTTATAACCGAACACACCCGTTTTATAGTTTTTGACGGTTGATTTATGCAAAGATGTGCAAAAGTTCACACAGACATTTTGCTGATACATTGTTTTCATAGCTGATGCTAATGAATTAGCGATGCAATGCATGCTAAAAGCTTTAAGTTAATCAGTCACTAGCTGTTTAAGACATTCCTCTTGGCTTTTCTGGTCAAGTGATTAGCATAAAAAATTTCAGTCTGGATTTTTTTTTTTTTTTTTTAAACAAAGATTAAGAGAAGCTTTGTAAAAAGATACTCTGTTTCTAGCATTTTCTTTAGTAGCATCCATTGTATTTCTTTAGTATGGTACTCTTACAAAAATATATCATAGTTTCTGCCAATATTTTATTGAACTAAGGTTATGCAACTATGGTTACCCTGGTTTGACTTGAGGTTCATATTTTAGTCACTCTAGTAGTTACTATCACAGAGCTGTCTGAATCATTGTTCTCTTGTTATTGAGCGGATTGTACATTTGTTTCTTTGTTTGCTCCAGCATGTGTTTATGACTAGTGGTCAAACGAAATGGATTTTTCAGTAGCCAGTGCTGGTACTGACATCTACAGACCAGAGCGGCCCATTGTCAATATTGCAAATGAGATGTACACAAAATTCCTAAAATAGAGTGAACATTCATATAGGGTGTGACGGATCTTTGTAAAAAAATCCAACCTTACCATTCTCCACCCACGGTTCGACGCACCATTGCACTGCGGTTCATCTAAAATCTGACAACGCATATGTATCTATAATATGGTTTGTTGAAAATAAATAAGCCATATAGAGTTAGGCTAATGTATACAGTGGTGGTCAAAATTAATGGCACCCCTGGTAAATATGATAAAAAATCACATTATGCAATAAATGCTTTTCTCCAAAACACACTGGCCATAATTATTGTCTCCCTGTTATTAAATCCTTTTTGCAACCTCCTTTTGCCAAGACAACAGCTCTGAGTTTTCTCCTATTATGCCTGATGAGTTCGGAGAACACCTGACAAGAGATCAGAGACCATTCCTCCATACAGAATCTCTCCAGATCATTCAGATTCACAAGTTCATGTTGGTGCTTCTTCTCTTCAGTTCACCCCACTCATTTTCTATAGGGTTCAGTTTAGGGAACTGGGACGGTCATGACAGAAGCTTAATTTTATGCTCAGTTACCCATTTTTGTGTTGATTTTGATTTGTGTTTGTTTTGGACCTTTGTCCTGATCGAAGATCCAACCACGGCCCGTTATAAGATTTCTAGCAGAGGCAGTAATGTTTTGATTTTTTTATCTGTTGGTATTTGCTAGAATCCATAATACCATGTATCTGAACAAGATGTCTAGGACCTCGAGCAAAAAAATAGGCCCACAACATATAATATTCAGCAGTATATTGAACCGTAGGCATGGGGTACTTTTTATCCCTGTTTGCACCAAACACATCTGATGTGTTTGCTGCCAAAAATCCCTTTTTTTGTTTCAACTGACCATAGAATCAGGTCCCTTTTGAAGTTCCAGTCATGTCTGACAACTGAATATGTTGGAGTTTATTTTTGGAGGAGCGAGGAGGATTTTTCTTGAAACCCTCCCAAACAACCTTTGGTGATGTAGGGGTTGTTTGATATATTTGTTTTAGGCTTTCTGACCCCCAAGACTCAAGTAATCTCTGCAATTCTCCATCTGTGATCCTTGGAGAGTCTTTGGCCACTCAAAGTTTCCTCCTCACCGTGCATTAAGACAATATAGACACATCCTCTTCCTGGCAGATTCGTAACATCTTTAGTTGATTGGAACTTTTTAATTATTGCCCCGATGTTCAGAATGGGGATTTTCAATTCTTTAGCTATTTTCTTAAAGCCACTTTCTATTTTGTAATGCTCAACAATCTTTTGATGCACATCAGAACTATATTATTTGGTTTTACTCATTGTGATGGATGATTAAGGGAATTTGGCCTTTGTGTTTTCTCATCTTTAAACTCATATGAAACAAGAAGTCATAGCTGGACAATTGCATGTTCCCAGTCACCCTGGTGTGCTAAAAAAAAGGTAAATATTAATGGGAATATACTCGTAAAAAATTCTAGAGGTGCCAATAATTGTGGCCAACATGTTTTGTAGAAAAACATTTATTTCATAATGTGATTAACCCCCCACTTTCAATTCTTTTACTTCAATGAAAGGTTAGATTTTTGTGAATTTTTTGAATAAAAGATCAAAAGGATAAATAATGCAGGTATATTTTTTACAGCCATTTTTGATCATATTTACCAGGGGCGCCATTAATTTTGACCACCACTGTATTTCTCGATGGGTACGCCTTTTTGGCTTCCCCTAAACTTTGCTCAATGCGAGTGCCGAATGCTCTATACTTTTACGAATTAAAATTTAAACATTTGAGTGCAAGACGTGAAAGAGATGCGGGTTGTGAGAAGCTTTATATATTGAGTTCTCTTTCTAGTCTTGCGTTTTAACAGACAAATTCACACAAATTGTCAACATACTCCTCTTAGCGAGAATCCAAGCAAACATAGTAGGCTATGTCTTAAGTGAACGTAAACAGTCGATAAAGAACGCACGTGTACACTATCAGTGTACTGGATCCATCTGTATGTGCTTTTAATCAAACAACAAAAGACATGTAAATCACTCACTGCTCTTGACTGAATGTAATTGTCACTTTAATAATGATTCATCTTTATTTCATTTATACAGTGAAGATTATATGCAATGTTGTTTGACAGTTGATTACTTTATTAAGTAACTGTACCTGAAAACTACTGTTAGATATCTAAATAACCTGAAAAGCACTGTTTATTTTATTTGTATCTTTGCTCCATTTCATTTTTTTGTGCTGTTGCTTGTAGTTTTTATTTTATTTTTATTCTTTATTTATTTATTACTGTAGTCCTTTTTTCCCTGAACATAGTACATACCGAAACTGTGACCCTAAAACCGTGATAAAAACTGAACCGATACAGAGAGAGAGAGAGAGAGAGAGAGAGAGAGAGATCTTGTCCGGTCTGATTGTCACTGCTCTGTTGCCTGTTACTCTTCCTGACAGGAAAAGCAAAGCTGATAAATGACATCCTGTGCGGTGTTCTCTAATACAAACAGCCTCAACACACACTCTCCCTCTCATGCAGACACTTACACATTTACTCTCTCTCTCTCTCAGTATTACTAATGACTTGATGCTCAGGTTGATACCCGTCGTCTTAAATTCTGAATTTTGTATCAGTTAGTTCCATTTTTCATTCATGAGTGAATGTGAATATGAAGTGATTTGCTCATGCCCCACAACATGTTGAATTTGAATGGCAGGAACAGGAATTTATTGAATGGATAAAATAATGACTTGGTCTATAGAAAATAGGTTGAATTATTTGTACAATATTTTTGTTGTTGTTGTTGTTGTTGTTGTTGTTGTACTAGAACATCTAAGTAGCTTTTATAAATGTGCCTCAGAAAAAAAAAGAAAAAGACCGATGTGCATCTTGAGACAAAACAATGACACTGATATATTTTAAGATATGCCAGTGCAAGTTGTTTGTAGTTAGAACAGCTTAAACATACATTTTAGTCTGGGACTATCTTAAGCCTTGTCTTTGAAACCCGGGGATAGAGTTATAAATGTGCATTACATTTAAAAAAAATAAAAAATATGAAATATGAAAATATATCTAGATTTGCAATGTTGATAACTCGAAACACATCATCACAGTCTGTGAAAAAGCTCCATTGTAATTCAAAGTCACGCATCAGAGAAACTCTATTATTTCACCACAACAACATATTGGCAGGTCGCTGGTCCTGTTAAAGGTGTCTGTCATGTGAACCTGCTTCTTGGTGTTTGGCTACATTTTGAAGAGGAATTAGAGCATTATGAGAAATTCTGTTCTTTCACCATATTTTATATGCATATATATGAAATATGTCTATATACAAATATTTAATGCTAATTTTATAGATAGCATTTCAAACATTAATTATTAATATCATCTATTTAGTAACATTACATACTGCAGTTTTGTTATTGTTAATGAAAACTATTAAAAATTGTTTGTTCATTGAAATAAAGCTGAAATAAAATATGAATAGTAGATTGAAAAAAACTTATTTTATATCAGTTAGTTGCTAAGGCAACATTTCTAATTTTCATTCTTTTTTTAAGTTTATTGAATTACTAAAATTACTAAAACTAATACAAATACAGTAAAATAAAAATATAAAAATAAATGTCAAAAGCACATACAATTACTAAAACTTCAGCTAAATTCAAATGAAAATTCTCCAGGCTTTTTCAATTCAATTCTGATTGGCACAACCCCCTTACTGTCACATACACGGTGACCACATTCAGTTCTGCTTGTGATCAAGGAGCTGATGACTGTTTGTGTGTGTGTTAGATACACTGTACCCTCTGTATTCTCCTCATTAAAAGAGGCACGGTTCAATAGATACACTCACCAGTTCAACCAGTATATTTCTATGAGGTCATTGAACTACTTTCATGGGAGTCTCACCAGTGTCTTCATGTCCTGTTTTTCCTTGTCATTCATTTTCACCAAGTTTTTGTGACTCTGCTCCAGGTTCATTTCCTGGTGTCACATTACTGCCCTCAAAATACCAGCAGCTGTCCAGCTATGACACTATGGTGGTTCTGAATACTTTGTTACAGGATGGCGAACTGATGATGGTTGGGTTTATAGTTGAAATGTGATCGGGGTTAATAGTCCTGCTGCTCCGTTCTATGATATATATACGATGGTTTTATGCCCTGCTGGACCGATTTCATCTCTTCACTCAGTAATTGGCTAATGTCCTGCTCTTGTGCTGTGATGTCACATCCAAAGGGAGTGACTGCTTTTTTATGACTGGGTAGTGTTGAGCATGAGATTTAGCTTCACCTTGTGGTTGTTTGCAGTGCTGCAGTAGAATTAAATTCCATCTTCATTCATGCTTTTCCACTATCAGAAGCATCATGCCTATTAATAAAACAACAACAAAAACATGGTGCTTTCAAGTTCAATTGCAGTATTTTTGTCTTAAAGAAATTACAAAATTAAAGGTTATTATACACACTGCCTTTTGGGTCAGTAAGATTTGAACGAAATGAATGCTTTATTCAAAAGTTGACAGTAAAGACAATAAAAATTGCATGTATACATAAAAATGAATCCGGTTTCCTCAAGAATGTTTAGTTATACAATCATTTTCAATATTGGTAAAAATGTGAGATGTTTACTGAGCAGCAAATCAGCATATTAGAATTATTTCTGAAGGACTGTTAGAGCCCTGAATGGGTCTGTTTTCTTAACCCTGCTCCCGAACCCGCAACATGTGCGTTCCAGTCCCGCCCGCACCTGCAATTCTGTTACAGCTTGTAGAAATTGTGAAAAATGACACAAACATTAGGGCTATGCTAAACGTTCAGAATAGCAGACATGAAACATTGCGTTTAACTAAACTGACTGTAAGATAAAGTTCTTCAAGCACCAAACATGACAAACACATTCGGCCAGTTTTTTTTATTAGACCTATAAAAATATATTAACTTTTAAAGCAAAACATCACAACTAGTGAAGCCTAAAAATATATTTTAAAATATGAGTAACAACATACACCCCTAAAACAACAGTTAATGAGCTAGTTCACCCTGAAAAGAAAATTAATTCATAATTTACTCACCCTGGTGTTGTTCTAATGCTGTATGCCTTTTTTTTTTTGGTTTATGACCACAAAAGGAGAATAATAAAAAAAGTCCTATTCGCGCTTGTCCATATAATTGCAGTGAATAGCAACCAGTATCAAGCCTTTTCAAAAAGACGCAAAAAAAAGTATGTGACGCGTGCAATATATACTAAGTGTTCTGAGAGTATACAATATGAAATTTAATGGATTTGTGTTTACAAAAATCCTGACCTTGGCCGATGGTCTGTGCCAACCCGATCTCCCGGCAATTCGTATGTATTTTATGAGGTGGCTAATTCAAACGACCTCACTCGTACGATTTTTGTTAAATTGTACATATTTACGAGTTTCCCAATTCGTACGAATGACATACCCCTGACCCCGCCCCATTTACTGGGGTTTAGACAAATTGTACAATTTCGTATGAGTGAGGTCGTACGAATTAGTCACCTCGTACTCACTCGTACGAATTGGTCGTGAGATTGTCTGTGCACGACTGTACGTTGATGATACAGCGCCGCAGTTTATACGGACTCGCCCAGAACAAAAACGCACAAAAACGCAACACAAACTACAATCCATGTACCTTCATAACAAGAAGTTGCGCTCACATCCGTCTATTGTCATTCTGACTGTCAACTGACAAAGGGAGTTCTGGTCCGGAGATATTTAACTCAGTGAAGAAAGTTCACTGACACTTTTTTGGGGGTTTTCGAGACGTTGTATTTCATGTTGCGTATTTTGTTAATGAATGAATACAATAATAAATCACTTGACCTAGCCTACTACAGATTGCTATGGAGGAAGAGAATGTTACTGATTGACTGCGTGAACTTCATTTGTGGACTCATCAGAAAGCATTCAAATTCTTACCACCCTTAACTTTTGAATGTGAGTATTATGTCAGGATTTGAACACAGGTCTCCATAGGTTCTAAACAGAAGAACCAAAAAACATTTTTTACTACTAAAAACACATTTGAACAAATTTGTGGTAATTAACTGCTTTTGTCTCATCCAAACAGCCACAGGTCTGGGAAAAACGAAAAAAAAACAGGTTCATGACTTCCCTAGATTTTAATTTGGTATATTTTGCATTAACACATCCTCTTTTCTTCCTTCTCTTTACAGGAGCTGGTAAAGCAGAGTGTTAGCGGACAGGAGGAGATTAAAGACACAGATAATCTGGTGCAGGAGACCGACAGTCAGTACGGCACATGGGAGACAGGACTTCGCACAGATGACAGGTGAACACACACACCTCGCCAAAACCAAATTAATTCCTAAAAGAGCCATTTTCCCCTCAATTTATATAGACACTGTACCCGAATGACTCCAAAAACTGACCTCAGCCACTGTTTGTAACTTAACACTAGGATCAATTGCATCTATTGAGTGGGTCATCTGTAACAGAGCTATAATGCTATAACAATCTCATGGACAGACACACAGGCAGATACATCTTCATTCTTCATTACAGAATAGACTGGGGTTGTCAGAGAGGTTTGGATACAGTTGAGACTAATGCAAGAGGGATTCAGATGAAATGAGAGCTGATGTATGTCGATCATTGGGTTAGATCTGTGTTTTGAAATGGTCTTTGGATGGGTGGACATTGTGTTTGTCTATTGACAGGGATGTCGCAAAGGCAGTGTATCCACATTTAACTTAAGTTAGTTACTCATAGTTAGCTGGTAAATTTATTAGGAACTGCAAAATTAAATCAAATTATACGAACGGGAGTCTGATCGTCATTCTTGCTTATGTGTGCAAATCAAATTATATACATGGGCTACAAACCATCTGTTACTAAAATTGTGATGTAACGGAAGGAGCAGTCTTTGAAGTAGTCTTCCGTATTGTGATGCACATCCATATGGAGCAGCTTGTTGAAAAAAAAAAGAAGAGTTGGAACTTGATACTGTCCATCGGTTGTTGATTGGATAGAGGCAGATATGAAGGAAAGGAAATCTTGCAGTCGATTGTAAGAAAGGGGCAGGATTTAGTCAGGCAGAATTATTGGAAAAGTCTGTCAAAAAGCATATCTTTTCCGGAAAATTTACTTTTAAAATTTAAGAAAAAAGAAATGGATAAATTGCTCAGAATATGATCAATAAGATGCATTTATAAAATAGAGGGTGACATTTCATTTAATTAAATCATTAAATTCATTAAATATGCTACCACTGTTCCTTCAAACTACTTTTACTTTGGAGAAATTTACCATAGGTTGTTTTATGATTTTTTTCACCCAGCTATATTTGTGACATATTCTTTATATTATTCCAACAAAATATGACAAATTAAAATGGAATGTATACAAATATGCAAAGAAAAATATAATAAGATAAAAAAGTAATCATGATCGGTAAAAATTGTTAGTTGAATAATTACACTGTAGTTGTACTTGCGATTTATTTATAAATTAAACTCCCATCGGCTGGTGTGGAAAAACAAAACTCCTAGCAACCCCCTGGCAACCACTATAACATACTGGCAGCGAGTTTTACATGATCAGACATTTTCTTAAAAAAAAAAAAAAAAACCTGGAGAGGAAAGGGTTAATAAAATCTTTAAGTTGCCAGCTACCACCAGCATATTTTTTATAATTTTCACAAAAATGTAATGGCCCCATGAATATTTTGTGTTATGGATATTCGAGCATGCAATATGTCAAAAGAAAGAACAGAGCCTCTACTTCAAAAAAAAAAAGAAAGAGTTAATATTAAGTAGTCATGTTTTTTGTTTTCTCTATGTATTTTCTGCACAAATTTAACATGACAACCTGTAATTGTGTTCAAATATCCCTTTTCCCCTCCTCAGCCTCACTCCAGCTACACCTTCATCTGAAGGAAACCTCACCCCGTCTCCACGGAAGTCAACTCCACCCGAACAATCCCTTCTCTTCAGCACACCCGATGGCTTGACCACATCTTACCAGCAGACAGAGCTCCCGTTCCCAGAGGTCAGTCTTCATCCTTAGACCATAAAGGGATAGTTGAACTCCCCCTCGTGTTGTTCCAAACCCATCTGAAATACAAATGAAGATATGTTTAATGAAATGTAAGATATATCTGTCAATCTAATAAAAATCCAACCAACCAAAACTTCAAAAAGTTCATAAAGTCATTGTAAAAGTAATGCATATCAATAGAGCAGTTTAATCCAAGTTTTCTTGAGAGAGACAATCACTTTATGTGATGAACAGATTTAATTTAGTTGGTACATGGGTACAATTTTATTTAGAGATGGTCAATGAGGTGGAGGAAACATGGGTGGTAAACGAAGCTAAAACATCCTTGATGCTCTTCAGAAAACTTAACAAAAAGCTCAAATTAAATGGATTTCTATTACGATGCCTTTAATTAACTTTGTGAATTGTCTAAGTTTTGGTAGAATGGACTTCTGATTGACAAAAAACTCTCAGGTCTCATTAAAAATATTGTCATTTGTGTTACAAAGATTAACCGAAATCGTGTATGTCTGGTGAATAAATGAAATTTTTTTTTTTTTTTTTTTTTTGGAGGGGGATGATCTATCCCTAGAAAACACTTATAGACCTTAATTTGAAGGCAAACACACAAAACTATCCATGGCATTTGTTTTTCTGTAGGCACCCATGACACTGCTAGACTCTAGTGCGCTACGGGCCAGGGTCCACTTAAACAAGAAGAGCTCTCGCAGAGCCCCTCCCTCACGAGCCGCCCGTCACAGCGCCCTCTTATCACAAGTACCCGAGGGAACCGAAGCAGGAGATGATGAATGGCGCTACAAGGACTCAACAGGTACTTACACACATCTTAGCAGCTGGACACGTGCGTACCTGTACATCTCATCCCATGGGTTTGGATTTTAAGTAGGTTGCGTGTCTATAAAAGCTTAAAGTCCTCGACACTCACTTCAATCTTTCTCTCTGTCTGTAGAGGAGAAGAGTGATTCTCCTAAGCAGGGGGAGGAGTCCGACTCTGAGGAGCAGGCCAAGGGAATCGACTCTCGCACTTCCTCCTTGTCTCAGCCTCAGAGAGTGGCTCTCTTCCCTGGCATGGACCCATCTGCTTTGATGGTAAGACTTTTGGGATGTCTTGGGATGCAATGTCCTGACATATGAAATAATTATATGAAATTTTTTTTGTTTTGTTTATCGAACTTTTAGACAAAATTGAAAAAAAAATGAAGAAAAGGTTTGCATGTTTTTTGTTGCGTTTCATATTTGATACATAAGGCTTATATAGCCCATAGAGTATGATATAGGATATAGCTTGTTTTCATCAATGGTAAAATGAACACAATTAATTTGGTTTGTCGTGATTAATTTGTGTTCATAATCAGTAAAAAGAATATGTAGCTGATACTCGAGAGAAATAAAACACCTCGGTTTTATTCAGTGCAAACTGAGCAAAAATATGCAATTTGGTGCAGCTGCTGTTATTTATATTGCTAAAAAAGTCAGATGAAATTCTGATAGCTTGAAATAGAAATCAATGAGATCTTTATAACAGTATAGCAGACTATTTGCATAAAATGCATAGAAATATCAGTTGTTAAGCTATATCTCGGTATATCTTTAAGTTGCGATCATGTTGATCATTTAGAGGCCTTAGACAAATGTCTGTCAAATGTATTAATTATGATACAGTAGGTTTTATAGAGTAAAGCCATGTTTAGCCAGCAACACACAAAACAACATGATTACATTATTTTTTAATGGGGAACTGGCAACTTCCTGAGATATATTATATGTAATATTATAATTGATAGTTCTTGCTAATTTTATGGTGCAATGAGCAGTTTAGCACTTCTGCAGTTTATATCAAAATTATTTCCACTGCACTATGTTCATCATTAGGGACAAGAACACTGGTTATTGGTCAAATTCGAATAATGTTTTTGGCATTATGAGTGAGTTTATTATGTAGATTAATTCATTAGCCAGATTATTGATAAAATGGCAGAGGTGGACAGTAACAAAGTATATTTACTTGAGTACAGTTTTTTTTTTAATTTGTATTAGTATTTTAAGTTTTTATTTTCTGTAAACTTTGTACTTTAACTTCACTACATTTGAAAGACAAATATCATACTTTTTACTCCACTACATTTCTGTCAGGGTCCTTGAGTAGACGTAGTGATGTCAGTCAGGGGATGATTTTGGTTGCAGGGGTTACAGTTTGATTGGAAATGTAAGTCGGGTTGATGTCAAGGCCAAACAAACTTTAAATAGGGCACTCTTCGAGGGAACAGCAATTTGGGTGTCCGAAACCATTGTGGATGTTATTGAGTGCACTTATTCAATCTCACATTCAATCCCACATTACTGGAACTGTGTTCTAGAAATAAATTTGATATTGATATGAGGGTAGGCAGGCACAGATTCAGAGGCATAAGGAACTGTAAGAATTACATACAACAATGCAACAATAATAAAACAATGCATTGACTTTACTTTTGATACTTAAGTACTTTTAAAAATGAGTACTTCTGTAAAAATAGGTCTTGTAACAGAGTAATATTTGACCAGTAGTATCTGTACTTTCACTCAAGTTGTTGGACAAGGAAGTTGCTTGTACTCTGCTTGTATGTGAACGTAGTTTGCTAAATGGTACCCCAGAAAGTCGTGTATTGTGAGAAGAACAGCGATCTGATGACTTTGAAAAATGTCCCAGCATAACAATGCTTGTTTTAGGTCTGACATGCCAAAAATTGCATGGATTTGTAAGGAAGCTTACAAAAGAAGCTTGCAGCTTGTGACTTGAGGTTCATTTGTTCCTTTCAGGCTCAACTAAAGAAGAGAGGAGAGTCAGACAATCAGACAGACGGCCCCTCGCCCTCTCAGCTCTCACGCTCACCGAAATCTCCATTCTTGCCTCGAGCTGCCCGTGTGCTGCCTCCTGCTGGCGGCAAAGAGAACGGGTAAGTGCTTTCAAGGTTCATGGACATCAGAAAGTTTCAGAATCATCTTTTGTCCGGCAGTCTTAACCAGTTTTTCTGTCTCTGTCCCCTCTCAGAGAAGAGTCCTCACCTCAGTGGCTGAAAGAACTAAAGACTAAAAAACGTTTGAGTCAGTATGAAGGCGACAGTACAGCCTGAACAAGCAGGTAAACGGTCCTATGTGTCTGTATGAGTAATTGCATTAGAATTAGACTAACTAAATCACAATACTAAACCTTCTGTAGTAAATGGAAATAGCAATGTTTTTTTTGTTTTTGTTTTTTTTGTGGTGTTTTTTTGATATCACAGAAAAAAAAACTATTATAAATATTTAAAACTATTATAAAAATTCTAATCATAGAAACTAAAACCAAAATATTTGTACAATTTATTTAAAATGTGAAATATTAGTATAAATATTAACAATTTAACTAAAAACAATGCCATGGTGCCTTAAAGTATTTCTCAGTTATGTAAAACTTGCTTAGTTTTTTTGTTGTTGTTGTTATGAAGCAATAGAACAAATATAGGCAGCAAAACAATGAATGCTTTAAGTGCTTTAGGTTTTTGACAGCAAAAGTGTTCAAGTAGATGAAAAACAAACAAAAAATCTAAATGACTTAAATTAGTGGCATGATAGTTTTCACTGCATGATTATTACATACAATACATTCATACTGATTCAGTTCTGTCTTTTCTGTTTTTATATTAATTCATTAATTAATTTCATTTATTTATTACATTCACTTAAAGCAGTGGTTCTCAACCTTTTTTAAGCCAGCGCCCCCTATCCAATATCCAGGTCCCTGGAAAACTCAAGCATATAATATGAATCCCATGACAGTAATAGCCATGTATTGTAAAACAAATGCACTGAAAAATAAAGGACGATCATTAAAGTGGTAATGTTTGCACATAGGTTTTATACTCATTTAGTAGAGTATTGCTGCAAGCTGCTTACAGTAACCTTACTTTAAAAAAAAAAAAAAATACAATCATGATTTTTCATGAAAAATTATGTTAGAATTGTAGGCCTAAAATACCTTGGTATCAGCTTCTTTTCATCAATGGTATAATTGATACAATTAAAATTAATTTGGTTTGTCGTGATTAATTTGTTCATAATCAGTAAAAAAAAATCCAAGCAGCGTTTCGTACTCAGATGTGACGGCGGAATTAATACATTACCAAAATGTAATTACAGAATATATTTAAATTATCCATCAAATTGTCATTTTCTCCTTACTGTCTTGCAAGTTAACAAAAAATGCCTGACCAGTAAATTACTTGGTGAACAAAGAAAACATTTTGGCATAAAAATGTAAAAAAAAAAAAATTACCTTATAAATAGAATTTAGTTTAATTAATTTTAAAATTGGGGGACCACTTTTGAATAAGAAATAATATCAAGTCGTCAAAATACAACTTGTCAAAACTCTGCGTATCGGTGAGAAAACTCATTTAAACAGCACACACACACACGAACTTGACTGCACGTCATATTTTGGAAATTATTGATACTGCTTTCAATCATAATCCAATAGAAATGAACACAAAAAACCTGCCTAGTGCCTACCTACAACACTGATCAGGCGGTCAGGAGTAGAACGGCTGCGGACGAAAGGTTTTTTTTTTTCTTTTCTTTGAGTGGCTGCTGACAAATTTTTTCTACTGCCCCCGTTGAGAACCACTAACTTAAAGGGATAGTTCAGCCAAAAATGAAAATTCTGTCATCATTTACTCACCCTCATGTATGACCTTTTTCTTCTGTGGAACATAAATGAAGATATTTTGATCTGTATCAAAATATCTGTTTGCTTGTTTTTTGTGTGCGTGTGCACGTTCACGTGTTTTGTTTTTGTGTCCATACAATGGAAGTCTGTAATCACCAAAACCGTTTGATCACCAACATTGTTCAAAATATGTTCATAATTAATTTTGGGGTGTACTGTCTCTTTAAGAACGCAGGGTCCAGAACTTTACTGATAACTATAAAAATGTGGTCATTCTAAAGAATCACATTAAATAAACCACCAGAACACAAGAATCAAAAATCCATGTAAGATGATTAAGTTTTACTTGACCTTTGACCCCATAAAAGTACATAGTATAAAGCATTTACATGACACATTGGTGAGTTACTATGCATTATTGATGTGTTTCTTTTAAAAAGCAGTCAGACCATAATAAAGTGGTGGCACGACTTACACTGGAGGAAAAGTGATACTTTTTTTAAAATACATTTTGATTTGTACTTTTGACATCCCTCATTAGAACGTATTTTACTAATATATGTTTGTCTTTTTTCCCCCACCATCTCAGGATGCCTTATAACTGCAGTATCTGTAGCTGTAAACTCGTGACAGAAGCCTTAACCTTTGACCTGGAGTTGACGGGAATTCTGCTGCTGCCGCTGACTACGACATCATTCTGTTTCGTTGGTTTTTCTGGCCTTCCTCTCCAGCCTGAGTCGTGTACATGTGCATGGTGCCTTTCTAAAAGATTTCTGGCTGACATAAAGGACGAAGCAGAGATCTGTGTGTGAAGCGTGTGTCTATGTATGTGTTGTCGAGTTTCTCTGCAGCTCTTCGTCATATGAGAGAGAATTATTTTTGCATAGAGCCACTTTAACCTCTAGTGAGCGAGAGATCATCGTTTATAGTGGAACTGTGGGACCACACGCACCTACAAGTAACCTGAAGTGCTTCATATAACTCGAGTATGATGCTGGTTTATTTTTACCCTTTATGTTCATATTAGCACAGTTTTCATACTTTTTCTTTCATTTACTTGATGATTATAGGCATCAGTTGCACATGCATTTCATAGCCGTCATGATTTTATTTCTAAACTTTATTAGTCAACAAATCATTGCTGAGCTGTATAGAAAGTGTATTTAGTTATGACACGTTCATGTAATCACAGAAAGTTATATTTGTATTAATGTCGGTTTGAAAGTGGAAAATGGTAAATGATCAAAAAAGGAGTCGAAATTCTTCATTTAAGAAGAACCCTCTAAACTGTATGCGTGTTGATTTGCGTGTGGGAACCTGATTGGATGGGCCACCGAATGAAATTAGTTCATCATTTATTTGCACACGTCTTCACTCCCAATAACCCATGTTTTGTGTTCGGATTTGGGGCGTTTTGACATGCAAAGGTCTGTGTGTTGCCGTATAATGGATCATTTTAGTTTCACCATTCCATCATGTTCTCGATTTGAATCCATAACATCATGATTGGAAAACAATTGTGCATGTACAATCAGTCATTCCCTTTCTTTCACTTAATTTTCATATTTGTATCCCAATACTTTACTTGCTTTAATGATGGGCCAAAAATGATGGTAGGAAATTGCACAATCAGCATATAAATATTTTTCTTCCCTTACAATGTAATAATGAATGAATACAAAGGGAAAATGTTTTTTTGGGGTCCCTCACTCACATCTTAAGTTTTTTGTTTTGTTTGTTTACTAGTTCGCTTAAGGGAAATTTGAAATGTCAAAGTACTGTAAACATTGTTCACATTACATTGCACACTAGTTGTTACCGTATTTTTAAAAGAAAAAAAATGCTGGGTCATTTTGTCACTTAACAAGCACTTTCCACCTGTTAATGAACAGCGTTTCTGACCAATAGTCACTTTTGTAACGCATGAGTCTTCGTTGTTGTCCATGTTGTGATGTTGGTATGCTGACGGTATGCGAGTAATGTGTCCTACGGTTCTTTTTTTTTTCTAATATCAGCTTTTTCTTTGTCTGCCTACTGTTGTTATAGTCTGTTTAAGGGTAATTTGTCCTTTTTATTTTAAATTTGACTGTAAAGATGTTCATTGCACTGTTGTAATGCCAGTGTCCAATACTGTAAATTCTTAATAAAATTGACTATAAATTGATTTATCCCCCCTTCTTTTTCTTAAAATGGTTCTTTTCAGAACTTGCAAAAATAACATGCACTGTGCCGCTGGGGAGAGCTCATATTAACACCATTTTTGGCAGACAACTTTAATCACAAATGTTTGTGATTTTTAAAGTTCAATTTCCATGTTTCCATGCATTTAATTGTCAGTCACACTTTAGATTAGGGTCTAATTCTAACTATTAACTATGACTTTTGCCTCAAACTCCTACACTGTAAAAAAATATTTTTATGATTAATCACAACTTTTGTCAAATACATTTTGATAATTCATTTGTTTCAGATACTGGAGATGTTTGGTCTTGAAATGTACACAACCATTCAAAAGTTCATTTCTCAAAAGTGAAAGTAAAGTCATTTATAATGTTACAAAAGATTTCTGTTTCAAATAAGTGTTCTTTTGAACTTTCTATCATATAAGAAACCCACAATAGTAAATGGCACAACTGTTTCCAACATTGAAATAAATAAGAAATGTTTCTTGAGCAGCAGATATTAGAATAATTTAGGAAGGATCATGTGACCGAAACAGCAGTAATTATGCTGAAAAAAGGTTTATAAATTACATTTTAAATATATTAAAATAGTAAATAGTTATTTAAAATTCTAATAATAGTACACAACAGGAATACATACATTCTAAACTAAATCAAATTATATTCAAATTCAAAGCAATTTTCAGTTTCACAAATATTCGGTGGTCACAAGAAACTGAAGGTGTGCAATATGACTTTTTTTTTTTTTTAATTATGAAATCATCTATTTTTTTCAACAATTTTCTCATAATGTGATGTCTTAGTGATATTCCATTTAAACATTTTCTCACAGGCAGAAGCTAAAGCGTTTTCAAGATGCTCGTTTTTGTTGCTATCGCGACGATGTCAGGTACGTATTTGTGTAGGGATGCCAAAACGAGTCCCCTTTAGACAATATTTAGTGTTTTTTTTATATAGATAACGAAGTATTAGTATGTTTTGAAAGAGACTGATTTTAATAAATTAATTATAAATCCAATCAATCAAAAAGTCCAATCCACTTAAAAAACAGTGAATGCCCAAATAAAAGCTCAGAAACATCCATAACGCAAAATCACTTATTTATTTCTCAGCAGTAGCAAACGGAATCACTGACACGATTGAAAAGGTCAAAGATAAGCATTCAGAAGTGAAGAGTGGGGAAAGGAGGGGGTGTTTCAGAAGCTTTGGGTCGAGGGGATTGCTGGGAACTTAGTTAGAGGGTTGAAATGCCCCTCTTGGGTGATATTGCATGTCACGGATGCGCCTCACAGATTGGATCTGAGGAAGCAGGGCCCCAAACTCAGAACACTCCTTAAACTCTCCTTTCTCAAACAAATACTGGTAGCCTCTGTATCCCGGGTACTGATAGCCCACCCAGCTGTAATAGAGATTAAAACAAGAAGTGAAGCACAACTGTTATTATACAGGAGGACATTGAAAGTATCAGAAACTGTCCTTGATGTGAGATTAATGTATCATGTCAGCAATGTTTTTAGGTTTTACTCACGTGCCACTCTGCACACGAACTGAAGAGACTTTCTCATGGTATCCATGAGCGTGGAAGCTGGGAACATCATCATCTACGATCTCAATCTTCTTCCCAGCAAAGTTGGGGTTCTCGTAGAGTACGATCTTGTGTTCCTGGCTGTCCTGTGGGGACATAAGAAGTGTAGAAAAGTATATTGAAAGAAAAATGTTGACTGGTTACTGTATATACAGGACAATGACATTTCATAACCCTGCAGCTATTTATTAGTTACCACTTTAATGGGGCGGAAGGCGACGATGCAGTCACTGCGTCTGCTGTTGGTCCAGGCGTCCCAGCGAGGATACTCACCCTTCTCAAACACATACTGTTCCCCCTTACAGCCGGGCTGCTCATATCCCACCCACCTAGAACAAAAAGTGAACTTCTTTGTCATGATTTATCGCTCAGTCATTTTAAAATGTCCCAGTGCTAATTTAACAGCACTGGGATATGTCACCCTTTGTATCACTCCGCTTGTCTGTGTTTGTAGCGTTCCAGAAAAGACTCTGTGAGCGATGATGAGTTGTTTCATGATGTCTGGGACAGGGTTGCCAGATATGTGTAACAAAACCAGCCCATTGGCCAATCAAAATGGTTCCAATGACAGTTTAAACAAATCCAAATAAATATCCCACTCTTATACCTAAAATATATAGTCACAATTACGCATTATACAACTATAAAATCAGAAGTAATCATCATCAGTCTGTTTTCATAAATAAATGATCTTACCTTAAGACTGACATCCTTTGGTGGGGGTGGTAATCCTTTATTTATTTTTTTTTTTTTTTTACTTTTTTGAAAATAAACTATTTACAGTGTGTAATCTAAACTATACATTCCAAGTCATTGAAAATTCTTCCATAAATTACATGTTTTTATATAAGTTGTTTTCAATACAAGTATTTCTGTCAAATATAGTGTATGCAATATGTCAAGCCCAATTTCGCGGTAAAACGGCAATGTTTTCTCTTAACTTCAGGACCACTTAGTGCCAGGACCAGGACTGTTTTCTCTAGTGAAATTGAAAAACCGAAGTGGATTAATTTGAGCTGTTGCTTCGGTCCACATATTTAGTTCTAGTCCATGGGTTGCATGATAGGCTACCAAGTGAAGCTTGAAGCTGTCGCTTCGTTTGAATTCATTTTCCTTGGTAGCAGAACAAAATAACCTGAATAACCTTCAAACTGAACTTGTATGTTGTTTCTGTGTTTAAAACGTCAGTTACTCAACATTAACTTCTTGTTAATTGAATTTAATGCAATATTGCATTTGCATTCAGCTGTTTTTCTTCTCACACACAAACTCACGGTCCACACAGCACCAGTATTGAGCCCACTTTCTCCACGTCCGCCTCCTGGAGGTTGTTACAGGGCCCAGTCAGCTCATGACAGCGTCCTTGAAAGTTTTCCTGTTCGTAGATCACCAACTTTGAAGGAAAAGAGAGTATAAAGGAAGATAAGTGGGAATAATGGATAAGTAACATACATAGTTTGACGACGTGTTTGTACCTTGAAGGCACTGGCAACTGGTTGTTTTAGCTTGGTTGCAGTGTTCTGGTGATCAGTTGCCATAGTGAACCAGGATGGGTGCGATGAGCTTTATTCAGAAATCAAATTAGGAATAGAGTAGGAAGCAAGCAATAATTATTAGTGTCGAGAGTGTAGATGACTGAATGAAAGCATAACAGTCTGCATGAATGACATGGCTGAGTTATATTCCATACTTAATTAGACAAAACAGTGGAGATGAAAATAACACAATAACAATAATAAAGCAAGCAATAATATGTATGTCTTACCAGGTCCAGGGTGTGCCAGTCGCTGTGTGGTGGCATCAGCGGCTCAATATATATTGGAAGCTCAGGGGCGGAAACACTGCCAAAACATATCTCTCTCCAGAACACGCTCATAGTCAGGTCCTAATAGGCTGACCGGCTGGCACTGGGAGGGCTGAAGAAGTGCCAGCCAAACATCCTAACCCTCGCCATCCTACCCTCCCTTTTCTTTTGATACCCCACAAAGTTATTTCATTAGTTGTCAGTTTTCGCCCAGCCACGCTTTGTTCCATATCCCATGATTCAGCACAACCTGTGCCAAGAGTCCAGGGCCGACAACAAGAGTGACAGACTCTGGATGCGGAACTGAAAGAGAGAGGCAGATGCATCTTTGCAATTTAGAATTACTGTGAATCCTGTGAAATTTCTGTGAAAACATCTTATTTTGTCACTAAATGTGTTTCAGGTAATATATATATATACGTATATATATATATATATATATTTATTTATCTATGGCGTATTGTTTGAATCCACCTTGCTGTTAACATAGGTGCTGCATTACATACAGTCGTGCTCAGAATTAATGGTACCCCTGGTAAATATGATGAAAAATGGCTGTAAAAAATATTTCTGCATCGTTTATCCTTTTGATATTTCATTCAAAAAATTGGCAAAAATCGAACCTTTCATTGAAGTAAAATAATTGACAGTGGAGGGGAAATCACATTATGAAATAAATGTTTTTCTCCAAAACAAGTTGGCCACAATTATTGGTACCCCTAGAATTGTTTACGAGTAAAATATCTCTTAAGTATATTCCCATTCATATTTACCTTTTTTTTGCACACCAGGGTGACTAGGAACATGAAATTGTCCAGCCATGACTTCTTGTTTTACAAGAGTTTAAATATGGGGAAACACAAAGGCCAAATTCCCTTAATCATCCATTACAATAAGTAAAACCAAAGAATATAGTTCTGATGTGCATCAAAAGATTGTTGAGCATCACAAAATAGAAAGTGGCTGTAAGAAAATAGCTAAAGCATTGAAAATCCCCATTTTGACCATCAGGGCAATAATTAAGCACTTCCAATCAACTAAAGATGTTACAAATCTGCCAGGAAGTGGACGTGTGTCTATATTGTCTTAATGCATGGTGAGGATGAAAGTTTGAGTGGCCAAAGACTCTTCAAGGATCACAGATGGAGAATTGCAGAGATTAGTTGAGTCTTGGGTTCAGAAAGCCTATTAAAAAAAAAATGTAAACAACCCCTACATCACCACATGTTGTTTGGGAGGTTTTCAAGAAAAATCCTCCTTGCTCATCCAAAAACAAACCCCAGCAAATTCAGTTGTCAGACATGACTGGACCTTCAAACAGCACAGGGTTCTGTGGTCAGATGAAACCAAAAAATAGCTTTTTGGCAGCAAACATGCAAGATGAGTTTGGTGCACACAAGGATAAAAAGTACCCCATGTGTACAATTTAATATACCATCTTTAATGTTGTGGTCATATTTTTCTGCTGGAGGTCCTGGACTTCTTATTCAGATACATGCATGGCATCGTGGATTCTATCAAATACCAACAGATAAAAAATCTAAACCTGACAGCCTCTGCTAGAAGTCTTATAATGGGCCGTGGTTGGATCTTCCATCAGGACAACGATCCAAAACAAACATCAAAATCAACACAAAAATGTGTTAAGTAGCACAAAATGAAGCTTCTGCCATGACCGTCCCAGACCTGATGAGTGGAGAGAAGAAGCACCAACATGGATCTGGGAATCTGAAGGATCTGGAGAGATTCTGTAAGAATGGTCTCTGATCTCTTGTCAGGTGTTCTCCGAACTCATCAGGCATCATAGGATAAAACTCAGAGCTGTTATCTTGGCAAAAGGAGATTGCAAAAAGTATTTAATAAAAGGGTACCTATAATTGTGGCCAACGTGTTTTGGAGATAAACATTTATTTCATAATGTGATTTCCCCTCCACTTTCTATTCTTTTACTTCAATGAAAGTTTAGATTTTTGCCAATATTTTGAATGAAAGATCAAAAGGATAAATGATGCAGATTTATTTTTTACAGCCATTTTTTATCATATTTACCAGGGGTACCATTAATTCTGAGCATGACTGTATAAACTGTTCTGTTGCTTCCCAGGATAAACACAAAAGAAAAAAAGCATACAATTAAAATTTACCACAAGTTAAGACATTAAAAGGTCATAAACATTAAAGATGCAATACAATGTCAGTTGGTAATTAAAATACAATAAAAAGACCTATTCTATGTTGATAAATGCAAGTCTATTTAAATGGGGCTTAAAAAGATAAATAGACTTAGCAGATCTGATATCCCAGTGGAGGCTTATACAGGCCTTTACACAGGCCTTTACCACTAGGGCACCTCAGAAAACTGCTAAATGGGCTTCAGTTTAATGGTACTGGAGGAGAGCAGGTATGAATTAAGGTGTGGGAGTTTATTCAGGAACACAAATCATCAATGCTTTTGCAACACAGTCTCGTTAACCAGCCTTTTACAGTCCTTAAATGTGAGGCAAAAATTAAATTCAGGAATGTATTCGCTGACACAGTTAATAATCAGCATTAACTCCATTCGCCCATTCGGAGAATAATCCATTCATGATCACAAGGAAGATTAATCCGTGAGCAAGGTAAGTATCCCTTACTATGTCAATGGCAAGGGTGTGTCCAAAATCGCCACCTATTCCTTCAAATAGGGCACTTTTTGAAGGGACAGCCATTTCTAGAGTGGGGACACTCATTCACTCCCACAATGCACCGTAACAATAACAAGTGTACAACCGATGTACACTCAACGGCTAGAGAATACCCATATTGCACTGTGAGAGTCACACGCTGTAAGGCCTGCCCAATCGGTCCAACATCAGTTTCCGATAAGTGTGTGAAGGTGTACTGAGTGTTTCTGCTTTTCATGGTGGCAAAGTATTTTAATTCCAATTAAACTTTTATCTGACTCCATTTTATAAAAACCTTGAATTTAGGTTAGAATGCCAACTGGTTATTGATCATTTATATAATAGTTTAGCGACACAATTGATTATTCTATTTAACTCTTTACTCTTATTATCCTCATTCATTCGGGTGGCAAAGTCGCACAGGGTCTTCGCACCGGCTCATAATGAACCTGCATGGAGGAGGACATCAGCTTCAAGAGCCGTTTACTCAGAAACCTCCATCCTATTGTAAGTCAGCATTTAGGCCTTTAAGGCCTGCCCCCACACACCTATTCAACAACTGCATGACCTGACACAGAAGGCCATTATCATACACAAGGCATCCTCAAAAAGAGGTTGTAAGACCCCAATGATTCTGAACTGCAAAATCCAGAATCCAAAGCTGGCACCAGAAGGCACCCAACATTGCCATAATGCAAGAGCCTTCAACAAAAAGCTCCTAGTCAGCAGAGGGCAGAATCGTCAACATGGCAACAGACCCAGACACCAGACCAACCGCTGGGACGAGCCATGGAAGGAACATCCTCACCCTGCAAACACCACAGGACGTCCCACAGCAGTCTACAACAACATCCTCCTCCACACCTTTCACACCGGTGCCAAACAATAGCTGCACAAAGACAGCTGGACACTCCTACTTCTAAGTGACAGGAGCTGCTGACACTATCAAAAGAACTCCTCGATCAGAACTCACCTGAGCAGCACTGCAAAAGACAAGCTCCTGACTCCTTGCCCAACACAACTTAAGCAAGCTCAACTCAGCACTGCTACCAGAGAAGAGTGACACTGCAGAATTCAGACGCCCTGACTGGGCACAAAACCGAGTGCGAACAACCACCTGCTGCCCTCTTGCCACCAGTACTAGGTCAGTATGAAACTCTCCACACAACACAACTCCCAAAACCACTTCCTGCAACCACAAGCAAACACCTGCCCAAAACGAACTGGCTTCAGGATGACAGGTGACACTGACCAGGGCAACTGCTGCCTCGATACCTGCTGCATAAGCACAGGGACCTGAACTTTGCTACTGTGTAACGGTGGCAGCCGCCCTAATACAAATAAATGACTTTAAAAGAAAAGTTTGGGCGCCAGACAGGAGTAAACCTGTCAAACAATTAACTTAACCCAAGATAGCAGAAAAGGTAACCACCTGTTACACAACAAATTATAATGATTATCCCAGAAAAAATGTCAGTTCGTAAGGGATATTTATTTTTCCACACATGTTCATAATCATAAATCACACAAAAACCGAAATGGACCCCCCCCTCAAAAAAAAAAAGAAAAAAAAAAAGAATAATAACAAGTGAAATTCACACTAGCGGTCTCTGGTCGTCGAGATCCGTGCCGGGAACCGACCGCGTCACGCAAGTTTGCAGATATTGAAGGCACCAATGAGTATCGCGGGTCATCAGACTCCAAGATAGGTGGACAAGCAGTTTTCCGCGCTGCCTTCAGAAAAGCTCACGACGGTCGGTCCGGAAGTGCACTGCTTCAGTCACGCACCAGACGTTTTACGTTTCACATGAAACAGCTGATTGACACGCACGCCGTCTTTCCACCAAACCATCACTCATACTGGCAAACCTCATGTGCAAACAAACGGATGACGCTCCAGATTCAGGTACTACACACTCCCTTTAAATACAACTTCCTTCCGTTGTTAATTGACACGCTCCACCCAAAATCACGCTAAAATGAAAGTGAAAGTAAACAATGTTGTGGGACAGATTCTCTTATTTGCCACACTCTCCCCCCCTAGAAGAAAACAACCTATGGTTGTTTAGAAGAGAGAAAACGCAGATTCAAATCCTAGAAAATCTTCTTCATCAGAGGATTCTTGAAACATATTCATGAGTTCTTTCTTTTCCTGTAACTCCCATTCCGCAGCCATTGGATAACACATTTTTATGTTACAAACGTGAGCTGTACGTACATCTTCGCCACTGTCTTCAAGGGCTATTTGATAGTTCAACGGCCCCAGCTGTTTGAGAACACGGTAAGGACCTTTCCATTTTTGGGCTAGTTTTGTACTAAATTTACGCTTTGCATCAGACTGTGGATAGTTACGCAACCATACTCGATCCTTGCTTTTGAATGTTACATCTCTTCTATTTTTATTATAGTTTCTCAGTTGTCTCATTTTGGCTCTCTTGCTGTTTTCTTTGGCTTGAGTTTGCAGATGATGAAGATGATGAACTACATCATACAAAGCAGCATCTGGGGTTAGATTAGACCCAGAGAGTATTTTGTCCATTGGACTTTGGAGTTTCCTACCCAGCTGGAGTTCTGCTGGTGTTAATCCAGTGGTCTCTTGAACAGCTGAATTAAGGGTGAATCTGAATTCAGTTAAGAACTGATCCCACCTCTGATGGTTGTCATCCACATAGGCTGCCATCATGCTCTTGAGAGTCCGATTAACTCTTTCTGTCATGTTGGTTTGGGGGTGATAGGCTGTAGTTAATCTAGGAGTAACAATCCAGTTCTCACATAACTCTCTGAAAACAGATGAAACAAACTGAGCGCCTCTGTCCGAGAGAATGAAGTCTGGTACGCCCCACCATGTCAGGATGTCTTTTCTGAAGATGGAGGCAACATTCTTTGCTGTGGCACTCCGAATGGGGAAAAACTCAACCCATCGAGAATAATAATCAACAAAGACAAGCAGGTATTCATTTTGGTTTGTGCTACGTGGCAACGGACCCATGAGGTCGACTCCCAGCATTTGGTTTGGGCGGCTTGTTGTGATTTGCTGTAATTTTCCAGCAGGCTTCCGGTTATCACTTTTCAGAGTTTGACATTTAACACAAAAGGTTCTGACATCCTTTTTCACCGCTGACCACATGCCTGGCGAAAATGCTACTTCCTGAAGACGCTTATAGGTCTTGTAGATTCCTCCATGGCCACAGATGGGAGTGGAGTGATAGTACTGAAGAAGGGTGGATCTGAGACTGCTGGGAATGATTCTGTGATTCTGTAATGCAGTTGGTTATTTGTCAGGTATGTTTTGTGATACAATTTGTTCTCAATGATTTCGTACTGGTCACTCAGACTGGCACAATTATCTGCAACTGATTGCAATAATTTTGAAACTTCGGTGTCGTTGTGCTGTTCTTCCCACAGGACAACATCTGATACAGGCAGTGCTGGGTCTTTTCCGCTGGTGTATAAGTTACATCCTGGGGTATACGAAGACCTGGATAGAGCATCCGGAGCTACATTTAGCTTCCCTTTTCTGTACTCAATAACAAAATCGAATTTCTGCAATCGCAGAACCCAACGAATGAGGCGGCTGGTGGTTTTAGTGGAGTTCATGACCCATTGAAGTGCAGCATGGTCGGTAACAACTGTAAAAAGCTTGTGCTCCAAGTAATGTTGCCACTTTTCCAGGGCCCAGATGACTGCAAGACATTCTTTCTCTGTTGCAGTATAATTGAGTTCGGCCCCAGTTAAGGTTCGGCTTGCATAGGCGATAACCTGCTCTCTGCCAGTATCCTTCCGTTGAGCTAATATGGCACCCAGGCCGATGTCACTGGCATCGGTGTATACCATAAAGGGCCGCTGAAGATCGGGATGACCCAGAATGGGCGTTGAGGTGAGGCAAGACTTTAGCTGGTCAAAAGCTTGTTGACACTGAATTGACCATTGAAACCTATGTCCTTTTTTTCTGTGCGTTGAGGGGTTCAGTAATCTTGGAAAAATTTTCAACGAAGCGGTGATACCACCCTGCTAATCCGAGGAACCGCTGAACTTCCTTCAAGTTTGTAGGCACAGGATAGGCATGAATGGCTTCAGTCTTACAAGGGTCTGCTGAAATGCCCTTGACACTTACAACATGTCCTAGGAAGGTGAGTTCTTGAAGACAGAATTTACTTTTTTTCAAGTTTATGGTGAGACCAGCAGTTTCTAGTCTCTGGAGGACAGTCTGGAGGTCGTGGAAATGTTGTGTTATTGAAGGCGAGTACACAATGATGTCATCAATGTACACAAAGCATATTTTTCTCCTTAGTTCTCCCAGAACTGTCTCCATGAGCCTCTGAAAAGTTGCGGGAGCATTTTTGAGCCCAAACGGCATAACATTAAATTGTTAGAGACCTGCAGGAGTGATGAGGGCTGTCTGGGTTTTGCTATTGGGGTCCATGGTCACCTGCCAATATCCACTGTTTAGATCAATCGTAGAGAAGATGGCTGCCCCAGAGAGTGATTCCAGAATTTCTGTTATATTGGGAAGAGGATAAGCGTCACTTTTTGTTACAGAATTAACTTTTCTATAATCCACACAGAATCTGAATTTGCTGTCTTTTTTAGGCACCAAGACCACCGGTGATGCCCAACCAGAGTAGGAGGGTTCAACAATTCCTTGTCTCAACATCTTATCAAGTTGCTCATCCAGTGCAAGTTGCTTGATTGGAGACAAACGGTATGGTCGTTGTTTGATGGGTACTTGGCTGGTGGAATAGATGCAGTGTTGGAGTACTTCAGTATGTCCAGTACGGAGAGTACACACCTGAGGGCTGCCTTTCAAGATTTGGAGTAACTGTAGCTTACCTTCAAAGGGTAAATGAGCAGCATCCACAGCATGTTGTATCAATGTTTTTTCATCAATACCGTCCGGGTATTGAATTTGCAATGGTGATGACGGAGGGGGAACAGAAGTTAATAAGGAAAGGTTTTGTGTGGCTTCCTTAAATTGACGCCTCCCTTTTTGGGGACGTGCATTCGGCACACTTGGATTTCCTGGTTGAAAGGGGTACTCCTTTGAAGGGTCAAGCTTGAAAGAGTATTTTTGATCAATGACATTGAGTTGCAGGCCACTAAAGAAAATAAAGTCCAACCCCAAGACTACAGCATAGGCTAGAGCTAGGGAGGAAAGTACAGCAGTAGGTAAGGTAAATGTTTGGTCGTGTAAATGAATTGTGATGTTCAGCCATCCTAATGGATTCTCTGCTTTTCCATTTGCCAGATAAAGAGGACCACGGCACCACGGTTGCAGCTGGTCCGGGGATGTAAGTTGCCTCATGAGATTCTCATTGATGAGTGTGTAGCTTGCACCAGTGTCCACAATGGCTTTTCCTGACCAAGCATCGATACAAAGTGGGACAACTAGCTGTTGAGGTACCGCTACACATTCATTAGATCTTGTAGATGAGGAGGAGGTTTTCTCCAGTGAGGTTTTCTTGGTTGCTGATTGTAACTTATGAATTCTCGTTGCAGCAACAGAGTTGTTGGACGGGTGACCACCTGACTTGGGGTGATAAGGTTGTTTGCCGCTGATAGAATACTGTGGACCAGGTGCTTGGGATGACTGGGGAGAGGTATAGTGTGGACATTTTCCGGGTGTGTGCTGTCCTCTACATCTCCAACACTGAACTGGGATTTTCTCAGTAGGTTGGTTTGAGGAGGGTCTTTGTGATGTGGATAGATGTTTAGGGCCCATTCGACCACAATCATAACGAAGATGTTGCTAATAATCTTTTTCCAGTTGATGTCCTAATTTTACCAGCTCTTCCACAGTATTCACCCGTCTACGCAATTGGCTGGCAAGGTATGGCTTGATATTCTTGCGTATCATCTTCACAATTTCACCCTCTGTAAAATCTGCCTTCCATCTTTTACAGAGAGCTCTATAAGAAAACGCAAAATCTCTAATAGATTCTGTCTCTCTCTGAATTCGAGTACGGACACGTTCTGCCAGTTCGTCCTCATAATCCTCAGAAAGGAAAGCAGATAAGAATGCAGCCTCAAACTCATTCCAGGTGGTTATGGTGGACCGTCTGACTTCCCACCAGTCACGTGCTGTTCCGTATAGGACAGTACGGAAGGTAGCCAGGATGTCTGCATCTGTCAGGGGATGTAGAGCCATAAAATCCTGACATTTGGTTAAGTACAGTAGGGGGTCTGTATCGTCTGAAGGCCTTCCAAATGTGGAGAAAGTTAATTTTATATGGCCACTTTTAACCACAGATGTCAAATGAGGGGTTGAAGAAGTTGGAGTCACTGGAGCAGAATCAGATGGCCGAGATGAAGTGGTGGTGCTGGGATCTGGTGGTGTCAATACACTTAACTTTCGCTGATCCGCACTTTAATTGACACTTTGAAATCCTTTTTCCACTTCACTTTTCAATTCTTTGAAACTGGTGAGACATTGATAAGTCTGTGTAACACATTGTTGAAGTTGTGAATTTATCTTATCATGGCTTGTTTGGAATACGTTTTGAACAGCTTTGATGTCCTGCTGAACCTCTGACTGGAGCTGATCAATCATGAAACGTAGTTCAGACACCAAGGTAGATTCCACCTTTTGGAGTTCTCCTGTGATCATCAACTTAATTGCTTTAGTCAGATTGTCTGCTTCAGACTCTTCTTGTTGCTAAGTGGTAGAAAACAGAGTTAAAACTTGATTTTTGTTATCCTCCACTTTTGCAGCAAGATCAGCCATCTGGCTCTGGTGATGAGGAGAGGTATCTTTCACTTCCTTGGTAAGTTCATTCACTCTTATCTCTTGTCTAGCCATTAAATCAAACAAGGTATCCCAATTCCCTTGTACGCGGGCAGTGACTTCTTGTATTTCCCTTCCAGGAGTTGGTAGAATGTGGGGCAGGTCATGTTGTGCCACTGAAGAAGGCGTTCCACCTTCAGATGAGGTGCAAAGTTGCATGTTATCTACTTGTGGTGCCCATGTGAGGGTTTGCACTGGAGTGCTGCCAGCCAGAGCAGGAAAAGACGTGTGCACATGGGTTCCAGGATGAACAGGGCTGAGTGGAATGGGGGTATGGTAGAAGGCAGGAGCACTTGGAGGTGGTACCAGTGGCATCCGAGGTCGCAGTGTAGGCAGCCATACTGGAGTTGAGATGTTTGGTGGAGGCTCAATTTCCACAAATGAGATTGGGGAGGAGGGGTATTTGCCATGGTTGTTTGAGTGTAAGAATGTTGGGCGTGAAAAAATAAATATCAGTAAATGAGATGTGTGTCAGTTTGTTTGTCCCCCCAAATTTTTCCAAAACAACAAAATACAACTTTTCACAAATGTTCAATCAATATTTTCAACACACACAAAAAAACATTAAGTCAGAAACAAAAAGCATTCAAGGTAAGTCACCTTCAATTATCTCAATTATTGTGACACCTTGGAGATAACACTCTAATTATTCACTTAACGTTCACAGTTTACACACAAAAAAACTAATTTCAGAAACATAAACAATTTACAAGGTTAAGTCAGACAATTTCATTGTTTCACTAGTTTTCCATCAGAAAATAAAGTTTACAAATCACAATGTTCCAGAGTTTTTTTTTTTTTTTTTTTTTTTTTTTTTTTCAAATGTTCAATAGTTCACAGGGATTTTCAAAATCAAATGCTCAAGTTTCAAGTGTCCAAGTGTTTGGTTTCATGTCCCTGTTCGGGCGCCACTCTGTAACGGTGGCAGCCGCCCTAATACAAATAAATGACTTTAAAAGAAAAGTTCGGGCGCCAGACAGGAGTAAACCTGTCAAACAATTAACTTAACCCAGGATAGCAGAAAAGGTAACCACCTGTTACACAACAAATTATAATGATAATCCCAGAAAAAAAGGTCAGTTCGTAAGGGATATTTATTTTTCCACACATGTTCATAATCATAAATCACACAAAAACCGAAATGGACCACTGCTTCAGTCACGCACAAGACGTTTTACGTTTCACATGAAACAGCTGATTGACACGCACACCGTCTTTCCACCAAACCATCACTCATACTGGCAAACCTCATGTGCAAACAAACGGATGATGCTCCAGATTCAGGTACTACACACTCCCTTTAAATACAACTTCCTTCCGTTGTTAATTGACACGCTCCACCCAAAATCACGCTAAAATGAAAGTGAAAGTAAACAATGTTGTGGGACAGATTCTCTTATTTGCCACAACTGTCTACACCATCCGCCATGACACAACCACCACTCCAGGAGACACAAACAACCAGGTAGCCATCACAGCAAATTATTAATTATATTTAACGAATAATCCAGCAAACTCATTCTCCCACAAAAGGTCAGTGAACCATCCCCAAAAACTGCAACCCAATATCCGAAAGGCAGCTAACACCGGGCCTCTGGTTACAGGACACATTAAGACTGAAGGTTTATGACCCAAAGGAATTTTAGAGAGAGATTGGACTCTCAATTAATTCTTTTTTAAAAGGACATAAACCCTTTTAAACCCATATATTCTATATATAACCACTTAGGAAGTGTATAAACATGTATACAATGTTCCCATCTCAGGATTGTCCTTTTTATAGGGATACATATATAACGTTTCTATGTATTAATTCAAACTCTTTTGGATTCATGTTTCAGAATTGTATACTAACTAAGATCACATGTGTAGTGTGTTTGGTATCTATGAACTCCAGTTTTCATTCCCTATTTGTTAATTTACATTACATTTGGCTAACTCTGTGACACATTAGTATTATAAGAATCTTGAAGGTTCTTATGTTAAACACCCAATCAAACAACATATGCAAATGCCCTGCTAGAGGACAAACGATTGTAACATTTCCATCCAAAGAACCAACTTCTTGCTCACACACCTCCAGAGGATGTGACATCTTCACACTTTAAAAGTTCACTGATCATAAGATCAACACAGTTTTTTTTCCCCAATTCTGAGAAACTCTGAAATGTAGATAGAAATCTACTAAGGACCCTTAAGTTTGTGCCAGGCTGTGGTCTTGTTTTTCCATTCACCAAAGATCATCTGACTCCAACTGGTTCTCTCACATCAAGACAACATCAGCAAAGATCATCTGGAGTGTCAACAAACTTGAAATACAAGAATCAAACTTCGTCTCATTATTCAAAACATTAAGTATCCCTACTGCTTTTAAAGAAGGGAGTGTAGAACTAAACTGATGGTTTGTTTAAGGCTGGTGATCTGCTGAATTTCAAACAATGCTATAACTTGCTCTCTCATATTCTGCTTCAGCTCTCTTTTTATTGCTAAACTGTATGCATGTATGTGTCTGTGTGTTTGTCACTTCTTGTTTTGGTTCATGTTTTATGTCAGTCATGTTTCCCATCGATATAATAAATACATAGACGCCCTATTGGCCGCTTTGGATCGATGCTGTGATACGTCAACGCGTCTGCCATTTTGCTGAGGGCAAGACTGCACTGTAATCAAATGCAAGTAAATGGATGAGCTGCGGTTTTTCTGGATAAAAACAAAAAATGATTTTACATTTATCAACCGATTTCAGTGGTTTGTATGTGGTGTATACAAAAAGATCCATCTCTAGTTATTGAAAATCTCGATAGTTAGACTTATAAAATATTTTTTTAATAAGGAATTGTCAAAGCTCAGGCTTGTATCTGGCTTTTTATACTTGGATAAGAATTGTGAAGACCCCCATACTGAGATATAATTTAATTTTCACTTTAAATTAAATAAAGTTTTCTTATTGTGGAAAAAGCATTTTCTGTGATTGACCCGATTTTAGCAATAACAAAGATAACTGATGGATCCTTTGTGGTGATACATACAGTCGTGCTCAGAATTAATGGTACCCCTGGTAAATATGATGAAAAATGGCTGTAAAAAATAATTCTGCTTCGTTTATCCTTTTGATATTTCATTCAAAAATCAAACCTTTCATTGAAGTAAAAGAATTGAAAGTGGAGGGGAAATCACATTATGAAATTAATGTTTTTCTCCAAAACAAGTTGGCCACAATTATTGGTACCCCTAGAATTGTTTACGAGTAAAATATATCTGAAGTATATTCCCATTCATATTTACCTTTTTTTTTTTGCACACCAGGGTGACTAGGAACATGAAATTGTCCAGCCATGACTTCTTGTTTTACAGGAGTTTAAATATGAGGAAACACAAAGGCCAAATTCCCTTAAAGGGTCACTCCACCGATTTTGACATGAATGTGTATTGAAAGTGGGTAATATGTGTAGTAGAATAGTAGCAGAAATTTTTAATTTTGTTCCTTCCTGTCCAATAAAATGCCGAAAATGACTTTTTAGTGCTTGTGGATTATAGACAACAATCCCCATAGTGCATTGCAATGCTCAGCTCCACAGGCCACTCCCACTACTCCCACTACTCCGAAAGTAGGTCTCCAGGACGCCGCTATCGATATGTGGGGCGAAACTCGGGTGATCAACCACACACACGTCCGTGTCATCCTCCGAATATATAATTTCATACAGGAGAAATTCGCACCGCTGGAATTCGCGGCAGCAGACTGACTCTTCTTCTGTGTCCATTGGCGCACAGTGAGAGCACAGCCACCACCAATCTGTCCCAGCTCGAGGCATTGCGGGCTCCTCGTCCGCGGCAGGCAGATCGGCTGTGGTGGAAGCAGGTTCAGCCGCCTCCTGTTCCTCCATAGCCCTCAGCTGCTCGTCGCTGTACTCTGGCTCATAAAGGTAGCCACGAACATCTGTTTCTGCCATATTAAAATCCCAATCCTCCATTATGTGTCCGTCTTCGTTTTCAGAACCTTCGGCGTCCATTTTTTCAAAAAGTTTCGCCCCTGGCACTGATCTGTGATAGGTCTGTTAGCACATTAGGTCCATCCCCCAATGGGCGGGTTGGAAAGGGTGGGAAAGTAGTGCTTGTAGTCTTTACAGAAATACCCCATTCTTACACTTCCTCCTACAATGACGCAAATTGACGATTTTTGCGTCATTGTAGGCGGAAGTGAAAAAGGTAAATAGTGGATTTCTCTCGTCTCAGGGGACAATGAAAGATTTTTTCAGGACCATTCAATAGTATTACTGGGTTTCTAACAATGGAAAGCTTAATGCAAATGGGTGGAGTGTCCAATCATCCATTACAATGAGTAAAACCAAAGAATATAGTTCTGATGTGCATCAAAAGATTGTTGAGCATCACAAAATAGAAAGTGGCTTTAAGAAAATAGCTAAAGCATTGAAAATCCCTATTTTGACCATCATGGCAATAATTAAGCACTTCCAATCAACTAAAGATGTTACAAATCTGCCAGGAAGTGGACGTGTGTCTATATTGTCTTAATGCATGGTGAGGATGAAAGTTTGAGTGGCCAAAGACTCTTCAAGGATCACAGATGGAGAATTGGTGAAATACATCACCACATGTTGTTTGGGAGGTTTTCAAGAAAAATCCTCCTTGCTCATCCAAAAACAAACCCCAGCAAATTCAGTTGTCAGACATGACTGGACCTTCAAACAGCACAGGTTTGCTTCCTCACCTCGTTAGTATCTGTATTTAGTTCTCTCTGGTCAGTCTGTCTGGGTCGGTTCTTAGTTTGTCTATGTATGTGTAAATGCTTGTATATGCATAGGTGTTTGTGTGTATCCTGCCTGTCTTCCTGCCTGTACCTGGTTTTGTTTAAGAGTAAATCGTTTGTATTGGAGTTCTTTGCCTCAGCCTGCCTTCCTTACACACCAAACCGTGACAGAAGAACCGACCTTAAAAAGAAGATGGAGGGCTGGAAACAAGCCATCGTGGGTACCCGTCTGGCTGTGTTTCGTGGGAGTCGTGGAGGCCGCAGTGGAGGAGGGGGTCGAGTGGAGACCCGGCATCGCTCTGCACGCTGGCCTCATTTCGGCCCTGGGCTGGTCCCGTCCAGCACCAAGCCCTCTTCGCCGCTGGTCCCGTCCAGCACCAAGCCCTCTTCGCCGCTGGTCCCGTCCAGCACCAAGCCCTCTTCGCCGCTGGTCCCGTCCAGCACCAAGCCCTCTTCGCCGCTGGTCCCGTCCAGCACCAAGCCCTCTTCGCCGCTGGTCCCGTCCAGCACCAAGCCCTCTTCGCCGCTGGTCCCGTCCAGCACCAAGCCCTCTTCGCCGCTGGTCCCGTCCAGCACAGGGCTTCACGTCAGCCACCCCAAGTCAAGTGAACCGAATCCCGAGTCAAGTGAACCGAATCCCGAGTCAAGTGAACCGAATCCCGAGTCAAGTGAACCGAATCCCGAGTCAAGTGAACCGAGTCCCGAGTCAAGTGAAACGAGTCCCGAGTCAAGTGACGACCCGAATCCCGAGTCAAGTGACGACCCGAATCCCGAGTCAAGTGACGACCCGAATCCCGAGTCAAGTGACGACCCGAATCCCGAGTCAAGTGACGACCCGAATCCCGAGTCAAGTGACGACCCGAATCCCGAGTCAAGTGACGACCCGAATCCCGAGTCATGTGACGACCCGAATCCCGAGTCATGTGACGACCCGAATCCCGAGTCAAGTGACGACCCGAATCCCGAGTCAAGTGACGACCCGAATCCCGAGTCAAGTGACGACCCGAATCCCGAGTCATGTGACGACCCGAATCCCGAGTCAAGGTCCGTATCTAACCAACTTCGGGAGGCCTTTCCTGAACCCGTGGATTTCCCCAAGTATTTTTTGGGGGGGGGCCATAGGCCTTCGCCTCGTCCGGCTCCGCCGTGGCCGCCCGAAGGGTCCTCACCGCCGTGGCCGCCCGAAGGGTCCTCACCGCCGTGGCCGCCCGAGGGGTCCTCACCGCCGTGGCCGCCCGAGGGGTCCTCACCGCCGTGGCCGCCCGAGGGGTCCTCACCGCCGTGGCCGCCCGAGGGGTCCTCACCGCCGTGGCCGCCCGAGGGGTCCTCACCGCCGTGGCCGCCCGAGGGGTCCGCACCGCCGTGGCCGCCCGAGGGTTCGTCTGCTCCGCCCTGGCCGCGCCCACGTCCTGCTCCGCCCTGGCCGCGCCCACGTCCTGCTCCGCCCTGGCCGCGCCCACGTCCTGCTCCGCCCTGGCCGCGCCCACGTCCTGCTCCGCCATGGCCGTCTGTTCCATCCTGGAGTCCGTCCTCCTGCACCTGGTCCGCCTTCCCGTCACGGACTCCAGGATGCCCACCCTCCCACCCCTGTTCTACGGCGTGAGGTCACGCCTACCGGGAGGGTGGAGTAATGTCACAGTCCTCGTCTGCACCTGTCTGTCCTTGTCTGCACTTCACTTCCCAGAATCCTCCTTGTCTGCACACCTGAATTCACTCCCTCAATCATCCACCTGTTCATCGTCTTAATCATCTGTGTCACCTGTCCTCACCTCGTTAGTATCTGTATTTAGTTCTCTCTGGTCAGTCTGTCTGGGTCGGTTCTTAGTTTGTCTATGTATGTGTAAATGCTTGTATATGCATAGGTGTTTGTGTGTATCCTGCCTGTCTTCCTGCCTGTACCTGGTTTTGTTTAAGAGTAAATCGTTTGTATTGGAGTTCTTTGCCTCAGCCTGCCTTCCTTACACACCAAACCGTGACATGTGGCCAACGTGTTTTGGAGATAAACATTTATTTCATAATGTGATCCCCCCCCCCCCAACCCCCACCCCCACCCCACCCCACCCTACCCTCTATTCTTTTACTTCAATGAAAGTTTAGAATTTTGCCAATATTTTGAATGAAAGATCAAAAGGATAAACGATGCAGATTTATTTTTTACAGTCATTTTTTATCATGTTTACCAGGGGTACCATTAATTCTGAGCACGACTGTATGTTATGGTACAACTACAGTGCAATGCAAATAGAAAATATAAGATATAGTGAGAAGTAACAATAAATAATTTAGTCAATAAAATAAACAAACAGTATACAGCAAATAACATAGTAATGAATAGTATAATTATATAATATCATAGGAACAATAAATCATAAAAATATTGATAATAGCATAGTTTATGTAGGGGAGAGCCGGGGTGAAAGTAACATTTTTCAGAAAAATATAATTTTAAAAGGTGATGGTTTAGACAGAGATACATGTTTGCTGTGGTCAGTTACTCACAAGTGTGGTCTATCAATACCAGGTGGTATTTTGAAAAAATGTAGAACAACTTAATTATAATTTCACTTTGAACATAAGACTGCTCATGTTACTTTCGACCCCGTCAGTTGGGACGAAAGTAACACACATGTGGGTCAAAAGCAACAACAATACACAAGCTAGATTTTTTTGCTAGATCTTGTTTTTTTTTTGTTTTTTTTTTTAGCAAAATATACCTGAGTATGACCTTGTTATATAACTGCAAACATATTTTGGCCTTTATCTTTGCAAAAGATAAAATAGTAAAATAGCTAATTTTACATTTTCATTTTAAATTTCAGTTTAATCAAATGTTTCAAAAGTAACTGTTTCAATATTTTTTTTTACGTCAATCCATTTTATGAAATGTTTTTTCAACAAGAAAAATATAAAAATTAAATTAAATAAGCATAACATAACTTAACAACATAATGTAACTATATGTTTTCACTGTAGCGGGACAAAAGTAACAAGTGCTACTTTCGTCCCGACAGAAACTCCTGACATTTAAACCCGATTTACCTTTTATACTGAAAAACTCTGACAAGGCAAACTTCAGGATGTGTAACAGCACTAAATAACCTGTAGATTGATCATTAGGCTACTGTGTGACACATGAAACGAAAATCACAGCTTGCAATTAAAAAAAAATTACCGCTTCAGTCATTTACTTATCATACTCGAAAACTGCTTTCAGGACCTAACCGTGGGAAACGATCACGAAATGACGTGATATTTGGCAGCTCCGTCAAGGGTTGCGTACTGAACGTGCTGTCATAGTTTGACATGCTAATATAGTCAGGGCTCTGAGAAGCTTTGTGTATAGCTTTGTTACTTTCGTCCCGCTTTTCGCCCCGGTTCTCCCCTACTATAGCAATAGAATAAGAAATATCAATTACAGAATATAGACAATAAAAAAAATAAGTTAAATAGTGACTTATATTTAATATTTAACTCTTTTTGTTACATTTCAGTTTTATTGATCAGTAATAGCCATTATAACAGTATAAGTAGCCTAAAGGTAGACTATAAGAAGCTATAGAAAGACAAGACAAGAAATAAAAGTAAACGATTCAGTCAAACATACAGCAGGATAACGTTAAAATAGCCTAAATATAAAGTTATGAAACTTCACTTTGCCCTCAGCCAAAACGATTTGCCAAGGAACAAATTATAGATTAATGAGACCAAAGATCGCCCGTTAGACACAAGACAAATTATAGCTCATGTTTAACCACTAGAGACATCCGAGCCAGCGGCAAACGTCAGAAGCACTAGCCGAGGTAAGGCTGTTCCAGGTGTGGCACATGAGCGCTGAGCTCCCGGTAATCGCCTGGATTTCACAACTCCGATAACGTCAGATCAATTTTTCAAATAGGCGCTATCTTTATAAATAAACCACAGATTTGAGCTTTAAATAACTACATTGTCGACTGAAAAACTATTAAAACTATATTTCGTGACACAATAACAGTAGTATTTTAAATTTCGCGGCCTTTCTCCTCTGAACGTATTACTAATTATATCATGACCAAATACAAGCAGAAACAAATGTTCAGTTTTGCTTGTGAAAGGTAATTCCTCGAGAGCTGTTTTGAATTGTGTGGCGATACAGCCCCAAGCAGCACACGAAACAGGAATTTTTCTCAATTCCCGGTATGAGGTATGGGAAAGTTGCCCTCCGCAAAATGGCGGCGCCGTTGACTTACGCTCGCCTCTATGTATTTATTATGATGTTTCCTGTCTTGTCATGTGATTCCCTTGCCCTAATGTGATCCTGCCATGTGCTTCCCTAGTCTCTTGTCTTATTTTGTCATTGGTTAATTGTCTAATCATGTTCACAGGTGTGTCTTGTTTAGTGATTAGTCCATGTGTGTATTTAAGCTCTCATGTTTGCCTTGTGTCTTGGTCATGTGTTGTTTGTGTAATTAACCACTGTGTGTTGAGTGTTAGTTTATGTCAAATCTTTGTTTTGTATTTTGATCACGTTTGGATATAAATAAACTGCACTTGTGTTCTGCCAAGTGGAACTTGTTACAATGTTAGATTAGTCTCAAGTCTTTAGTCAAGTTAATAAAGTCTTGTTTGTGGTTCGTGTTATAGCCTAGCCTACTATACAGAATGAAAGTTATTTCCCATACCCCAAGAAATGAGCATTTCTTAGAATTTATAAACAATTAACACTCAGTGTTTGCTGGACGAACAGGTTAATTGATTGCATATTAATTCGATTAACTGATCAAAGCATTTATAATTAATTATAACTAGTTTAATTATAACTAGTTTAAAATTAATTATTCATATTTCCCTTGAGCTATTTGCTGCACAGTTTTCTGCTGGTAACAGTTAACAGACATCGTCATCCAAACCACTTGGGAAGCAGTGAATAAGATCATGATCATCCCTCGCCGTCAGGTTCAATTCAATTCTTCAATCCTCCTCCCATCTTAAAATATCGTGCTAAGGAAAGCCTCAGGTTCAAGGAAAACTCCAGCTGAATTCGTCACACACAGTCTGGCCATTCTGTAATGATACAAGAGGATAGCAGGTATGAATCCAGATGTGGGAGTTTATTCACAGGAACACAAATCAACAGTCTCATTAGCCAGACATTTCACATCCCTCTAAGTTCACATGATAGGTCTTACAAAGTTGTTGGGAACCGGGTACAAATAACTAAATTATGGTTGGGAATTTTCACAGTCTTTTAAGCGTGGCATCCAACCTAACATTCATCTGCATTCATAGAAGTATGTTGAACTCAAACATAAACATAAAAAGTGTCGGACAGTCCTTTAAAACGAGGCAAAAACAGTTCAAACATCAACGTGACTCGAAGTCCATAAGAAATATTCGGGTTCACAAGAGAATTCACGAATCTAGACCTGTAAAGTCGTGGAAATTAATCAAATGTTAAAATGCCTTAGGCATTTTTATAATAAATATCATTAAAGGTAATGGAAAGCTCTAAAATAATTTATCGGGTAGAAACTGAATTGATTGAATATCCAGTAAATCGTGAACTACTGGAAGTTTCATGCAAATTCATTGATTAAAAAGAGTAGGAGCTGAAGAACATTTTGGAACAACTTAGAACAATTCTGGAATCCTGAAATGTAATTATTTTAATTATAATTAATTTAGTTATGTTTTTTATATAGAAAATATGAATACCCAAAGATTTAAATAAGTTGTAAAAACAACAACTTAGGCCTTTGAGTCAAAAAGGGTGAGAACAACTGGTCTACATGATTTAGGTTTACAGTACATCTATTTTTTGATTATAGGGTTGGAACTAAACTGCAGGACTGTGAACCTCAAGGGTCAGAGATATCCTCCATTTCCCTCGTGGAGATCGCTGACTGGTCCCCACAATGTAGGGGATCTCCGGGATTACTATCCTTTACTATATTAATGATAATAATAAAAAAAATGTTTTGGAACCATGCCAGGCAAGCATGCAAAATAATGTCAATTCATTTTAATCAAAAAACTAAATTAAATGTATTTAAATTGAATTGGTTAAAGTTCACTTGTTTCAAAATTAACTTTTAATTAAACGGTTTAAAATGTGGATTTTTTTGTTGCTATTTTAAAGTCGTGAAAACATTGCCTACATTTTAGAAATCCTGAGAGAACGTATGACTCAAAATTGACTACATGTTCATGACTACAGTACAAACATATTAGAATTAACTTTGAAGTTAAAGTTTAGAAATATACCGCCACCTAGTGGTCGTTAGCTTTCGCCCGCTGTAAATACACTCCTTTAAACTCAATGTATCGTTTCGTCAACTTCTACCACACCACAAAAATTCACAATGATTTTTTTCTGCTACTCTGGCCTCCAATAGCTGAAGCTGTTCGCGGGAGTGGGGGAGGATATGTGTGTTTATTTTCTTTCACAGCCACAGATGGTTTCAGAGGCTGTGAGACTGACTGACAAGCAAAAACGGCTGTCGGGGATGAAGCCGCAGCTTTGGGGGAGAAGTTGCATTTATTGCATGCATAGCTGGGGCACGAGACATAGGCTCTCATGATGTTAATGCAAATAGTTATGTTTGCTGTTTTGGTTTTGAGCGTCAGACCCGGAGAAGGTTTCCCCAATTACAAAGATGACTACATGGACGAGGACTTGGCCACCTTCGATTATTACAAAGGGACGGATGAGTTTGATGAGGGGAACAGGACGCAAGAGTGTGAGGAGTGTGTGCCGGAGCTGTGCCCGCTGGCGCAGGGCTGTATAGCGGGGCTGGTGCAGGACAGTTGCGGCTGCTGCTCTCAATGCGCCAACCTGGAGGGACAGTCCTGTGATCTCGGCCAGAGACATCTCTATTATGGATTGTGTGGGAAGGACATGGAGTGCAAACTGGACAGGTCAGATGGAGCGGACGGCGAGGAGCCAGAAGCTCAGTGTGTGTGTTCGTCTCAGAAACCCCTGTGTGGCTCAGACGGACAGACCTACATGAATCTCTGCAAATACAAAGAAGCAGCTTATTCAAAGCCTGGACTCGATGTGAGCGACGGGCCGTGCAGGACAGGTATGAACAATACAAACAACCAACAGCCTTTTACAACCATGTATTTACTTGTGTTTTGTGTTTGTTTGTTTGTTTACTTTCTTTTTAATGCTTTCTTTCTTTCTTTCTTTCTTTCTTTCTTTCTTTCTTTCTTTCTTTCTTTCTTTCTTTCTTTCTTTCTTTAATATATATCCATCAATAGTGTTTTTTTCAATATTTATTTTCTTTCCTTCTTTCTTTTCTTTTTTCCAAACTTCATTTATTTAAAACATGGAGTAGTATCGCGGGTGTTTTTCAAACCAATATTTAGAATAATTTAATTTAATTTGTTTTTCTTTTTCTTTTTTTTACATTGAATAGACATTTTTCAAGTGTTTTTCTATCTAACATTGGATGTATGTATTTCTTTAATACAATGAGAAGAAATGTCTTTTTATTTAAAGTATTTTTTCCCAAGAAATATTGATTTATAATTTATTTCTCTCTCTCTCTCTCTCTCTCTCTCTCTCTCTCTCTCTCTCTCTCTCTCTCTCTCTCTCTCTCTCTCTCTCTCTTTTAATTTTCTTTCACACATGGAACTGAAGTGTTCTATCAAGTGTGTTTTTCTCTCTAAGCTGCCTCACTTGGGAATTTTGGACCTCGCCCCTATAATTTTCCCTGTGACTTTAAAGAATGGGTTTATGACCTTTAAACTGCTCTTCACATCAAGCTGACATATGAAGTGGTTTCTGAATGTGATCCCTGATATGTCCTCTTCACCTCTTTCTGTTTCTCTGTCTATTCTTGGTAAGCCCCCGTCATCAATGTGCCGCCGCATAATCTGGTAAATGTAACGGGCAGCAGTATTGCATTTCTCTGCGAGGTGTTTGCATTTCCCATGGCGCTAGTGGAATGGAGGAAAGATGGAAAAGAGGTCATTTTACCGGGCGATGATCCCCACATATCTGTTCAGGTAAAGTATTTCCAAATGTAAGTGCGTTGTTTTAAACAGAAACTCTTTGAAGTAATATAGCTATAGCCTTGATTTATGTCTAGGGTTGTTGATACCATGTTGATTTTTTTTTTTTTTTAAATAAAGATAAATAAATTACGTTTTCTTTTCACATAATGAGTGCAGAAAATGTGATTAAAGCCAGCAGATTTTATTGGATTATTCATGTCTATCTGCAGGGGTTAGGACATAGTTGTGTGCCCTAATGAACTTGTCAAGAATTACAATATATATATATATATATATATATATATGGATCCCCTTCCTCAGCAAATATAGGAAAAAATTATTATATTTCAGGGTCCACCTCAGCCTTTCCATTTCTGTTTTCCTGTAGTCACGAGGTGGCCCTCAAAAGTATGAACTTTCCAGTTGGCTGCAGATTGAAGAGGCCAGCCAGATGGATTCTGGCACATACAGGTGCATTGCTCGAAATGAGCTTGGCCACATCTCAGCCACAGCAATTTTAGGAGTCCTGCCACCAGGTAAAAGATTATACCCTGAGCTGTAATGGCCGGCCCCCACATTAATACTTCCTGTCCCATTACCTTTATATATATAACCTATTTTTTTCTTTTTTACTCAGATGAGATGTCAGCCTATTTGGAACAAAACACGAATGAAATGATGGGCTATGACCAATTACAGGACTATGACAGGGATTATTACTAAACTTCCAAGACCCTCAAGGAAAACAATGTTTTTCACTTATAGACATTAAATTTGAGACATGGCAAGAAGACACTCAGGCATTGACTGCAAAAAAGTAATAAACCAGTAAAAACATCCCCCCCCCCCCCCCCCCCCAGAGCTTTTCTACATCTGGATAATCAAACATGGAGGCGGCGGGGAAGAAGCTTGAATAAATTCCCAATGGCACAGGCCACTAAAATGGATGAAAAACACACCATGAGATGAGCGGAGGAGCAATTGGAGCAGTTCGGAGCTGCTAGAGGCGCTACAGTTCGGCACAGAGAGTAGCTACTGGAGCTGAATGTTCGTTTCACCAACACTCTCCTTCAAAGTGACAAGTTGAAAAACAAAACATGAATAAATGTGCAATGTGTGAAAGCTGCACGGTTATTACAAAAATATATTTGTTGATCCTTTCTTTTCATATTATATGTACAGTTATGAATTTTGATCTGTAGAATTGACTTTAAAATCATTTTTGTGCGTTTCAACACTTTTTCCACTTTGGTTCTAAAATTTATTTTTGAACTTATTGTAAATATAACATTACGACTCAACTGGAGTAGACAGAAATGGAATGTTGTAATTGTTTCTTTTACAATAAGTTAATTGTAGAAGCTTTAATTGTAATGCTAAAAACTACACATTTATACAACAGTTTAATATTGAGTAATTCTCATATTAGACACAATAGTGTCAGTTAATCGGTCTAGTTTTTGCTCTATCAACGGAAATAGTTCCACAGAAGAACTGTTCTGTCCCCAAGCAACATTGCTGTTCCTGAATGAATCGGGGATTTTTGACAAATCTGTTGAATGAATGATTCAATGACTCATTCATAAAGAAAATCACTGGCTGCATCCAGATAGGCATACTTCCCTAGCGAACGAAAAGTATTATGTCCAAATTCGTAGTATTCATAATTAAAACCAACAAAAATTACCAACATTTCCTGTGAGATACTGACGTGCGTATCAAATAGACACTTTAATAACCCATGAGGCTAAAGGAGAGGATTTGCAGTGACACAACTGAAGCTGTTAGGTCACATGACAATGACAACATAAATGTGTCCGGATTCCATTCATACTTCACACATCCATGCTATAAAGCACTTACTTTTTAACAGTCACAAAGTAATTACTTAATCAAAAAAGTATCTACTCAGAGAATATGCAATTTCAGATGCAGCCACAGGATTTGTTGCTAAATGAATTAGTGATTTAAGACAAATCTGTTGATTCTGTGATTAACTCTTAAAGACTGGTGTAACAATGCAAAAGAAAAGTCACTGAAAAATCCCCACCACTGAAATGCACAGACGGACAGTCTTATCTTTGAAAGGGCACTGTTGTTGGAGTACTTGCTGCTGTCTCTTTTTTGCCAACTCAGTTCTTCACAAACCATCCTTTTCTACTCAAAGAAGAATGTGTATCAGTTTATGTACGTTTCCACATATGGCATCCCTCTTTTACTAGCCTTTCCTTTGAGTGTGTGTGTCAGATTTGGGTGAGCCATTTGAGCACACAGCTGGCTTTAATATATCTTTATGATCTCCTGTCTTAAGACATAAACACAGAGATCATATTCTTCAGTACATGTGCATACAGGTCGTACTCATGGGACTTCTTTTGATGAAAATACAACAAACACCATCAGGCTACTTATATTAACCCTCTAATTTCACCTCTTAGTGGTAAAGAGACCCGCATTTAACAGAATGGCTATTTACCATGCATTTACCATTCTCTCTTCTGCCCTCTCATGATGTTCTCTGGTGCCTTTAACTCAAGAGTAATTATGGTAACAGCTATGCATGCAATGTTAGGTTATGCTTCTAATGCTACATTATTTAAACAGTACAATTCTGTCCTATTTTGACACTATGTTGTTTCAGACCTCTGTTCAGAAGACCAGGAAACTTTGGATGATGTTTTACATAAATGTACTGTAATTCTTCTGTAAAAATAATAATGCAGTGTTATATACCATTCTTTCTTTTCAAAAACAGTGAGTGTAATAAACCATGTAACAACAAGTGGTTAAAGGGTTCATTTGCAGTGACTTCCACCCAACAGTCAACTGTTAAAGCAATTACTCTGCAGTAAGGTCTAAATCATTTCAAACGGAGAGCACCCTGGGAATGCCGGTTTCCTCTGGCCTTAAACAACCAAACATTCTGCAAAATCAGAACACTAAAAGCTTACGTCTGCCACATAAGAAAAATATATAAAAAAGGTAATTGTGACTTTTTAATCTCACAATTCAGACTTTTTTCCTTGTAATTCTGATTTTACATCTCACAATTCTGACCTTTTTCTTCAGAATTCTGAGTTTCTCAAGAAAAATATAAAAATAGGCAATTGTGACTTTTTATCTCATAATTCTGACCATTTTTTCCCACAATTGAGTTTATATCTCAGTTCAGAATATTTTTCTCACGAGTCACAAGTGTGTTTATATCTCACAATTGCAAGTTATAAACTTGAAATTCTGAATTTACATGTCACAATTCTGCGCCATTGAGCTTGGCAGTGGTACGTTCCAGCAAGACAATGTCTCTATAATAAGATAAAAGTTGCAGGGGTGGATCGTTCCATCCATAGCTTTAAAATATTATTTTTGGCAGCAGTGCTTGCTGCCAATAAATTTCTTTTTTGATAAGCGTTCAGCTGAGTCATCTAAAAGCAGAAAAATCAAAGGGTCTTGAGGTATATCCAAATGTAGAATATCCAAAAGAACACTACTTACAAAAGTCCAAAAAAAACCCACCTTTGGGCATTCCTAAAACATGTGCAAATAAGAACATACTGTAGATTTATGTAGATGACAGTACAGATCAGATTCAACCTTCATCTTATACAATACACTAGTAATATAAGCCCTATTAATACATTTATAATGGATCATCTGGTGTGGTTCTTAGATAAAGTCAAATATCTGGCTCATACCCGTCCCAGTCAGGTTTAACTAAACTTTCGCTTTCTCAGAAGTAGATAGCTGGAATGTAAGAGTACTGCAACAAAATATTTGAATTATAGAATTATAGCCACTCTCACAGAGGATGCGGTATGTTAGTGGCCCAAGGAACGCCTAGGCTTTCAGGGCTGAACTCAGTCTTAAATATAAAAAGAAAGAAAATCCAGGTAAAGAAAACTCTGTACTTATGTCCTGAAACTATATTATGCCCTTATCACAGAAAATGTCATTCAGGGTATGAAGAGTTTGTTACCAGTACGCATTATGCCATAATGGTGTTGTCTGGGTGCATAAGAAGGGGCCTCCCATAATTTTCTCAATCTTTTTCCATATATCAAGGGAGTATTCAACAATTGGTCCATAATTGCTTATTGGTCCATATATCTTCTTCATCTCCTAAAGGAGTTTTGTTATTGTGGACAGTGTTGTTTCTCTGTACTCACCTTCATCTTCATCCGTACTCCTGTATATTTTCTCCGCCTGAAATAAAGGCGAATTCACCACAACTTACCCTTTTGTCTTGTTCAACATCACGAGACAACATCTTGCATTCTGACTGTTTTTCTCTGAATTCTGAGTTTACATCTCGCAACTTTTTTCTCAGAATTATGTTGGCGGAATTAAAAAAAAATGTTTTGTGGAAACCTGACTGACCACATGCACAATGTGTCAGCGTTCTAACAGGTTCGCATTTTTAAAGTTTGCGTAGAGAGAACTTAAAGGAGAACTCCAGTCAATTTTAACATTGAGCTCATTTTTTTTACATTTGGAGTGCTGTCAGTACAGACAAAAACGACAAAAATCGGTGTTGCCTACACCGTGTTATCCTCTTTTTAAAATTTGCACCCTGTTGACTTCGATGGGGCAAGTTCTAAACCTGCTTTTAGCCTCTTAACATCCTTGATTTGTCATTACAAGTGCACAGCCATGTGAGTGGTGTTATTAAGAGTGACCACGGTCAATCTGACTGCAGTAGATGTGAAAGATATTAATAAAAATGATGTTAATTCAGCCAGCTCACATACCTGTATTTACTTCCTGTTTTCGGTCGAAGTCCACAGTAGTCGATTGTCGAGTTTGCGCGCGATCATTGGTAACTAAGCAACATCATATCATAATGTCATAGAATATCATAATATAAGAACACCACAAAGCACCGTCATTGGCTGACAGCGGACAGTCTGAATCTCCACTGTTGCTTAGTTACCAATGATCGCGTCCGCGAACTCGACAATCGACTACTGTGGACTTCGACCGAAAACAGGAAGTAAATACAGGTATGTGAGCTGGCTAAATTAACATATTTTTTTTTATATCTTTCACATCTACTGCAGTCAGCTTGACCGTGGTCACTCTTAATAACACCACTCACATGGCTGTGCACTTGTAATGATAAATCAAGGATGTTAAGAGGCTAAAAGCAGGTTTAGAACTTGCCCCATTGAAGTCAACAGGGTGCAAATTTTAAAAAGAGGATAACACGGTGTAGGCAACACCGTTTTTTGTCGTTTTTGTCTGTACTGACAGCACTGCAAATGTACAAAAAAATGAGCTCAATGTTAAAATTGACCGGAGTTCTCCTTTAAGAGTTTTCTGTTAAAGTGGTGTTGTGTTAGCGGCCCCTAAGTTAATAACTAATGATCGTTGCGACGGAAGTGAATCAATAAAAACTAACTTTAGCTGGAAAATAACTTTATTCTAGAGCTGCCATAAAGCCCAAACAATATCTGTTACTTTCATTTCCTATTATCACTGTAAAGCCGCTTTGGAGCAATCTACATTGTTAAAAGCGCTATATAAATGAAGACGACTTCTTTCGCTGATTTCTGAGTTTACATCTCGCAATTCAGACTTTTTTTCTCTGAAGAAAAGTTACAATGCGAGTGTTTGACCTCCTGATGCTTTGTGATTTTTTTGTCACAATGGAATTTCTCCTCAAGACAAAAGTGCACCTCTAGCTGTTTGAAGCAGTTTAGGAGAGTCGATGGTTCCTGTTTCATTGGCATCAGCTATTTTTCTTCCCCAAATTCTATGGAAAAACTGAAGAAATATTCAGGGGATCGTGTGAACCTCCAGAGCCAGAAGCGAGGGGCTTCCCATCTCTGCCCAAGAATCCACTAATATCCTGTGTCCTGAAAAGACATTACTGGCACAGAGATGGAGACCAGTTAAAAGCATGAAATTCAAACAAACAGCTTTGAGAAATGCAGTAGAATGAGTAGAACTAAAAAGATGTGCAGAAGAATTCATGTGGATTACCAGTGATGGTTAAAAAAGCGTTGTTTCTGATGCAAAGAACAAAAATAAATGGAATGTCGTTCATTTTTGTCTGTTTGGTTTCCATCAACTACAGTCACCACAGACACTCAAATCCCCTTGCATAATTCACTGCACGCCTAATGCTAAACCATGATAGCCACTTAGAAATGCCTCTCTGCTTTCCAAAAGAGCTGCGTCTGTCTGATTTAAATAAAGCAAAGTAGTTCCAGACTCTTAAACAAGTTGTTTTCCTTCCAGTTTTGAGGAAAATTATATCCATGTGCTGTGTAAAAATATCATCAATCTTCTAAGTGGATTGCAATCAAGAAAGTGAGGGTCGAATACAACAGGAATAGTTTGTTCACTACCGCGTAAGAATAACAGACAAATGAGGAACAGCATAGACAGTAAAACTAAAAAGAACTATGCAGTCAGATGAACTTGTGAAGGAAAAACATAAAGCTGGCAGTGGCTTAAGTCATCTTAGAGCTTTGTTTGTCAGTGGTTTATTATCTTTCACCATTTAAGCCTGTCAGTGTTGTCAAATTATATCTGTAAGAAATTTGTGATGATATATACTGTCAATCATGTGTTTTTGTGTGACAGCAGAAGCTTGTGCGGGCCTAGTTCGTGACAGATTATGTGCAATACTGATTTCAGGCCCTAGAGGGCAGTGAGAAGATACTGCTTCCAGTCAATGCTCGCGGCCAGAAGTCTTTCATACTTATGAAGTCTGATCATATTTATGATTATAGTTTTAAACGAAACCTTAAACATTAAAAATGGGCAAATATTTAACCCTGCACTGTTTATAAATCATAGGTTTATAAATCACAAACAAGAATTTGCCCACTACACCTCAAATTGTGTGGCTTAGCCTAAGCAGAGATGAGCTATTTCTTGTCAAAGCGATCTGCCCTAATGATAAACTAAGCAACTTAATTTTGCATTGACGGATGAATTTGAATATCATAGAGACTCATTTCTTCTAATTTCATTTGTATTAAAAAGCAACCACCCAGATGAATATAACAGGGCGAGGGCTGCCGTCCCAAAGACGGTCTGGTTGTTGTTATGGACAGGAGCTGCAGGTTCAGGGTAATATGCTGTGGTGTTGTTGTTGTTGTTGTTGTGTTTACCATTGTGTTTGCGAGATGGCTAATTGCCATGCAGAGAAATCACATTTTTGCGCTCCGACGTCGTAGAAGACAAGATTATTTTTCGTGCATACAAATGCTGATGTTATGCACGGAGGAAAGGGTAGGCTATAAGGAAATAAAAGTTATTGACTTTGTAGCTAAACGTTATAACTTATAAAAGTCGTCATAGTGCATTAAGTTATTTAAATATTTTATTCTCAGCCATGTTAACAATTATCCATGAGCGAAATCTCCTCCCATCCGTTGTCTGATTGGCCTTTCGCAAGGACTCAGCGAGCACGTGCAATTTAAGTCCACGAGACGGAAAGTCCACATGAAGTGCGCCATTTAGGACAGGGCCTCGGACACACGCTTCAACCTATCGCCGTTGCGGAGATTATTCCTATTTTTCCTTAAAATAACTAGTCAATAATGTGAACAAAGGGAGCAATTTGATTACACTATTTCAGATAGCCCGTCGGGCAGGCCAGTTATGCATTTTGGTAGCCCGAATAAAAAACATTACATTTAAATAGTTATTTTTAACCTTTAATAATAATACCAGCTGACAGGGCTCTCTGCCACAGCCTTAGGTGAGATCTTTTTTTCTTCAGTATAATTAACATGCATCTACTCTAAGTTACCAAATATTTATCCAAATGAATCGATATTGAATCAAGATCGGAATCAAATCACAAGAATTTAATTGAAATGAAATCGTGAAATTTGAGTCAAGCTATAATAAAAACAATTGCCTACAGTCATTGTCATGTAGCCTAAATATTGTAACATTTTGTCACTAAACTTAATAAAATTCTGTATAGTAACCAAATATTTTGTAATATACACTTATTGTGATGCAAGTTTTTTTTTTAATTTTTAGGCTACAGTTGTATATCAAATGCCTTTATTGTGTAACCTACAAATGCGCATTAAAGTGTTTTTCACTATTTGTTTTCTTTTAAAGCAGCTTTACAGAAACTCATAACTCACACTACAATAAATTCACACATGCTAAATATGATCTAGTTGTGTTCATTAAATAAAACGAATTATTTATGACGATTAAAACTGGAGAGCAGCACACATGCTCAGTATATGCACCCCTCTGACTGGTAAGTTGGTTTTTGTGTGTGCGAGTGTTTGTGTGCATGCGTGTGTGTGTATGATGGAAACTTGACACATAGAACAGGAAGTTTTGCAGTTGACCTCAGACCCTGAAATAAAATAAGACCTCAGATCTTAAAATAGCTCTTATGTGACAAATATAAATCAGTGACAGACCTCATACCTGCTTGATGAATACTTTATAAATGCATAACAATTCACTGATTAAATTCTCTCTCTCTCTTTCTCTCTCTCTCAAAAAAGAGGAAAATATTATCCTCAGGCCTCATGTAATCAACCTAAAAATTTAAAATGATTGAATTTGCAATAAACATTAAAAATAAATAAACAATTAAAATGTTCTCAAATTTTAAATACATTATTGTTTTCTTTCATTTGGGTACAACGTGAGGAAACTTGTGATCTTGAGTAATCATTGTGGCTTCGACACACACTGAGGCACTTGCACAGCTCTGCAAAGAAGTGTAAACTCTTTTGGGCTATACAGGAAGTAGATATGGCGGAACTTGGAGATGCTGTTTGCGTCACAAGCAAGTTCAGCAGAAGAAGTATGATACAGATGAGACAGTCTCTAGGAGCTGGGTTGGAGACAAGACCGTGAGAAATGGAGGAGGACATTAGAAAGAAGGGGATGCTGTATCTACAACAGCAGCGGTTTGGGAAGGTAAGACAGAACATGCTTTACTTACCAGGGGCTTTGAGTTGGGGGAATGTTAAGAGACAAAATCAAAGAACGTGTTTCTTCAGCATGGATGTTTTTGAGAACAGTAATGGTCTGTCTGTAACTTTCTGTTGCAAAATACTACTGGACAGTTACCCGCTATTTATTTCCTGTATACCACCCACAATTTTGTATGCGATTTTTTGTAAAATTGCAGAGCCGCTGTTCATTTTGCAAACCAGAAGATAGAATAAAGAATAAAATATAAAATAATAATACTAACAAAACGTTGTTGATATGTGTGCAAATTTAGTTACCAACCCAAACATCAAGGCCTCATGGAAAGGAACCAGTAATGTACTCTTGATGTTGAGTACTAATGCAATGAAATCATGTAGATCAGTTCATAAGGCTATTTTCAATTCCTTTTCTTTTTCAAAACCCTGGGGAACATATTGAATTGGTTGTTATTTTCATTAATATCGAACACTGAAGACTTGTCAAGGACTGATGGAGATTTGGAGATCAGACATTCACGTCTTCATAAGGGTACAAACGTGTGTTCTTACAGTATGCGTGTTACTAGTGTTTAGTGAGCCAGAAATTCTATTCCCATTCCAAAGTCAATCAAATGAAAAAGATAAATATGTCATCAAAACAGGACTTCTGTATTATACATTTGTGTTGAGCTTGATGGGTTTGGTCTATACATTTCAATTAGCTGCTTTCACTTTGCCTAATTTGAACCACATGTTTGTCGGCAAATACGCCACATCTTTAGAGCAATTACAATAAGACAGAAATTCATGAATCATATTAAGGCAGTGTCACGAACAACTTCCTGAACTGTGAACATGATAAACTTTAAAAAGTTCATATTGTCATCTAAAACCATTTTTACTTCATTTTGATTGATGCCACTGATAATATTGTTAGTTCCGCCATATGGGACTACAATAGAGAATTATGGCCTGCTGGAGTCCATTAAAGTGAGCTAATGTTAGCAATAGGATCAGGGCTGTCTCTTTAGGAAACCATAAGGAGAATGTTGCATCTGTAATAGATTAAGTGTTGTTTGAGGCCATGAATTTCTCTGAAATGGTTGGTAATGTCCGTGCCACAGAGAATCTCTGAACAATTCATCTTATTATGGGCATTTTCTGAATGAGGAATCTCACACTTTAAATGCTATCAATTGATGCACTTGTGATACAACTGTGCTCAGGCACTTGGACCAATGTTAAAGCAGTAACACATTCTCATCTTTTTCAGTATTCTACATTGACATGTTTTCATATTTTACCTTTGGACTTAGTTTGACTGTTTGCTTTTAAGTTAAAAAATCTTTATTGGTCTTTTACAGTAAAGACAATGTTATTGTAGGAAGCACTTGGCGTATTTTTATGTGCCTTTATGGCACTTCCAGTTTCACTTCCAAGGGTCAAAAACAAGCTAAATACCAAAAATATTGGTTATACTTTGGAACGCTGACATTATAAAAAATATTTTCGGTTTACTGTGGGGAAGCATGGGATAAAGTGTGTTAGTGGGTAAGATGTGTCACCCTAGCTGTGCATTATTTTTTGTCAAGCGCTTACTCATTTAAATGTGAGACAAGTTTCTACAAGTCATATTTGTATGGCTCTAATATGTTAGAGGCTTTCTTCTAATGCTGGTTGATAGTAGACATCCTGAAATATAATAAGGTCCATTAGTTTTATATCTTATTTCTTCATGCCTACAGGAAAATGTAAGTAAAAGTGTCACAGTTTACATCACTTTCCTTTCATCTTCTTTCTCTTTCAGAAATGGCGAAAGGTTTGGTCCGTTTTGTACCGCGAGAGTTCATGCTCTATCTCTCGCCTTGAGTTCTTTGAGTGCAAAGATGGAACTGGCAGCACGCTTGAGAAAGCCAACCGCAAACAGGAAAACAAAAAGGTGAACAGCAAACCGTGAAACCGATTTTCCCTGTAATGCGTACATAACTAAGATGTGGTGAATCTGAGAGTGATGCAATTCCTTGATGTTTCGTGGAACACAAACAATCAAACTCTGTGAGGGGTCATGCCCATGCCTTGTGTGTGGGTGGACATGTACAAACAATTTGCAGGAAGTAACATTACATCTGTTCCCATTTCTGCTATGAAATATGACAAATAAAATATACCCCAAAATACCATCTACCAAAAAGTGTTGTCAAATTGTCAAAAAATGCTATCTTCTGAAATTAAAGCATTTGGATGATGATTCTTTCTGAAAAAATAAAAAAAATGTAAAAGAAAATGCTCACATATCAATCCACCCACCCAAATGGCAAATCTGGAGCTTGTTTAAATGATTCTGCTGTGTATGAAACAGATTTGCTTTGTCTTTTTTTAAGCAGTTAGAAGGCATATTTAGTATATAGGCTGTCCAAAGTTTGAACTAAAGCACCCCCCCCCCCACTTGTTGGAAAACATTAAAAAAAATTTAACCTCAGTTCCTGAGTTTCGTGTTGTTTTTTACAGGTGATAAAAATGACCGACTGCATTCGTGTTTCGGAGGCTGATGTCGAAGGCTGTCCACGGGATTGTGGACCCTTTTTGGTGGAGACAACTGAAAAGACATTTGTTTTCGCCGTTGAGACAGCTGAACTGGACGATTGGATCCAGAAACTGTGTGAAATCGCCTTTCCGGTATTTATCACTGAATTTAAATTGTGCGGTTGTCTCTTTCCAGTTTTTTTATCCTGTCATAGAAAATTGGTGTAACGGCTCACTTAACACCTGATAGCAACAGTGTTGAGCGGATATATATATATATATAGTATATATATAGTATATATAGTAAGTTTCCAGGTTTTGTCCTCGCCTTTGTTCCTGGCTTTGTAACCACAGTTGTACTCAAACTCTTGTTGCATCATGGCAGTGTAATCATAGACATTAAATGTCTTACTTCTGCCTTCAGCCAAGGCTAAAGAGATTGTTATTGCTAAAAGCTTGTCAGCTCTTCACGCTAAAATTTCTGCAGACGTAAGGATTGAAATTACAGTGGCTTGTCACTTTTTTTTTGTTGCCACATAAGCAAGTGTGAAAGCTCTTCAAAGCTGATCAAAAACTAGCTTGTGACTCACAGTGCTCCTTGTACTGCTAGTTAATGCTTGTGCAAAGAAGAACAACTGTTTCCCATGAATTTTGTCAGATGTTTTTTTTCTATTTAAAGAAGGGAAGTTGTTTTCATATCTCAATGTACCACATATTTGCACTGTGGGTGATGGTTTTAGTTCAAATGAAGGAAGTGCATGCCAAATAGCATTGACTTAATGGATGCTATAGAGGTACATACACTCTCATTGGATAGTTGCAGACTAGGTAGAAAACAGGATGCAGAATTGCTTACTTTATGTGGCAAGCAGGGAATGGAGCGAGGCCGGCGGCGCGAGTGCTAATGAGCCCCACACCAGACTTGAGTCCCACAGAATAGATCCGGAAGGATAAAACAAGGAGTGCTGAAAGTGAAGGATGAGAGAGGACCAGGCCTGGGACATTTATGTTAGTGTTTTTGCTTTCGTTTGTCGCTTTACTTTTGTTTTGTTGTTTGTTTATTTTATGATTAAACTTTACGTTGATCCTTCGCCAGTTCCCGTCTCCTTCTTCCCAGAGCCTTGAACATTGTTACGATTTACTTCCTGAACAAGGATGCACCCGAGTCCGAGTGCTTTCACATTCATGCAAACCCAACACAGTTCCACTTGACAGCTTTCACATACCCTGTTTCGAACTAAATCGTAAGTGTGAAAGCAATCTTAGAGGTTTGTTCAAATCCCTAGCCTGGGAAACAATAATAGTGATGCTTGTCACACAGATCAGTCAGATATGAATTTCAATATATGGGTCAAATCACAACACTGGTCTTCGCTTGTTGGTAAAATGGACAATTAATCAGTATAAACAGACACAACACCAGTATCTGCAAGTGAAACTTTTTTTTGTCAAGAATTGTCATATTAATTCTATATATTAATTAGGACTGGTGTTTTGTCTGTCATACTGATTAAATGTCTATGTTACCAACAAGCCGAGACAATGGCTGAATCCGAAATCGCCCCCTAAACCCTCAATCCAAATAGTCCACTAATACAGTTCACTTGAAGCAGTGAATGAAAACGAGGGAGGGATTTCAGACGATCATTGAGTGTATATTGGTTGTACAGTCGTTATTGCGGTGCAATGTGGGATTGAGTGAGTGCACTCAATAACGTCCACTATGGTTTCGGACACCACTACAAATGGATGTCCCCTTGAATAATGCCCTATATGAGGGTACAGGGGGCGATTTCGGATTCAGCCCTGTATTATGTTTTGACCCATATTAAAATAAACTAATGGCAATGTTGAGATTATGTATGATGTCTCAGTTTCCTCCAGCTTTTTAGCTTTTCCTAAAAAAGGCTGCTGTCTTTCAGAATTTGAAGCGCTTGATGTAATGCATTTGGGGAAATGAATACGGCTTTATGCTGTGACGGTTTCTGTTGTGCAACATAATATGATCACTTTGGCACAGTTTTGGAGAGTGTTTTTTTTGGCTCCTCAACAAAGGAGTTGAGGATACAATATATACAATATATTTTAAAATCAATTGCATTCCATTTAGCAACACAAGTAATCCAGCGTTGCAAGTGGCTTTGCATGTTCGTGGTATTACCCGTGGATTTTACTGTTATCAGCCAGTTCTTGTATATCGCATACTCTTTGTCAATTTTGTTTGTCCCATCAATGGTATAAAAGCCGAAGTGGGTCCAGACTTTGGACTTAAACGTGGCTGGGGCATCTATTATTTTACTCACACCACTGACCGTCATCCCTTTAAAAAACTCCTTTTCTTATGCTAGTTAACTTATGTTCACGTTTCCTTCATTCATATGTTGAGCGCCACCTTGAGGAGCCAAGAAATAGCGACGCTACGAGCAGGAAAATCTATTTAGATTGCCTTATTTTAATTAAAATATCAATATTTGCCACCAGCATATATCGATTCTCGTATCGCATGGAGAAGGACAACAATATATTGCCCTATCAAAATTTTGTCCCACCTCTATCTAATATCGATCTAGCTTACTGCAAAGTGTCTCCTAGTAACCGAGCGAATGCACAGAGTAACGTTACAACATAACTTTCAATGCACTATAATGTATTGTGATTGTTTTGACCAAGTAAAACAGCTCTGCATTTCCCCACAATTTTAATTCATCATAAAGTGGCCTGCATGTACAAGTTTTGTCAAGTTCTGACAGAATTGTACTTGTGATGCGGAGCGCTCAGGTACAAATCCCGTAAAAGACGAGTAACGATAAAAGAACTCGAAGACAAGAGTTCAAAAAACAAGCTAAAATTAAATGGTTATGATTGCCTTTGTATGTCACATTTGCTTTTGTTAACACTTTCAGGTAGTTTTAAAAGGGAGCATTACGTTTTTAGCATCACTCAACGGACATAATAAAACGTTGCTATATTAACGTTCATCTGTTCATCTGTGGAAAAACTAAACATGCTTTTGCGCCATTCACTGGACATTTGTTGTCGTAAAACTTGCGCGACGCAACGTTTTTTTTTGCGTTTTTCTAAAGAGCCTTGGCTGACATTATTTCTGCCCGTCATACTACTTTCCATCGGCTGTGGAGGTAAAGATGACAGCTCCCATGAGTCCACGCTCATTCACGGCATCATCAAGCTACGTCTTTGTTATTGTTTTTAATAAGCGACCTCTAGCGGCGAAACTTACATACTGTGCCTTTAACAAAAATACTTTTAATAGATTTATTTTTTGTGAATGATAACACTGGAGCGATCTGTCATTCTACACCAAAATGCCCTAGACAAAAAGAAATACTGTACATGCAAAATATATTTGTCTGAACAAGCGAGTACAATCACCATAGCCGGTTCTTCTTTTCTGTGTTTTTGGACATAACACTAAAATCCAGGTACAAATTATGCAAACATTAAGGGCTGGTTTCACAGACAGGGCTTAGACTAAGCCAGGATTAGGCCTTAGTTCAATTAGGACATTTAAGTATAACTTTTATAAACGTGCCTTAGAAAAAAACATTACTGGTGTGTATATTGAGACAAAACAATGGCAGTGACATATTTTAAGATATGTCAGTGCAAGTTGTTTTCAGTTAAAACAGACATGCATTTTAGTTTGGGACTAGACTTAAGCCTTGTCTGTGAAACAGAGTGAAAATTTCCAACCAAATCTGATGAAACCAATCATTGCTATAGACTTATAATTTCCTTGTGATGCCTTTTATAAACTGACGTATATTTGTGTTCATTGTAGATGAGCTGGACAGAGAGAGGAGCAGTGAGAGGAAACAGTTTACATGGTGAATTTGATGATGTAACAATGGAGGACAACACCCTTTACTGCAGCAGAGAAACTGGTAAGGAAGTGTACAGAATGTACAAAAACACAATAGTTGTTTTGGAATGATTTTTTAACTAATTTTATGAACTCACACACTACTAAAGTCACCAAAGGAGTTGCATGTGTCACTGCTCTGATGGATGAGCTAGTAAAGTACCTTCAAAAGGACACACAGCCAGCACATCTGCTAGTTTCTGAGAAAAAGACATGCAGAAAGTCAATCTCATGGCAGGAACAGAGGTCATTTCTAACCGAATATAGGTGCACCTTTTCTACACATCTGACATGCTGGAGATTGGCTTGTTCTCTAGTCTGACGCCTCTAGTTTATTTTGTGCTGTGAACATCGTGAACCAAGAGCTAACTTCTTCATTCCTCTATTACGTAGTGGAAAGTTGTGTCTCATCTTTGTTCACTTGTGGTGGAAAGAAACACAAGTGTCCGCCTTGTTTTTCAGATTGACCACCTATCTTTGTAAATGTGCAATATCCTGCTGTTCTCAAAGATGGTTCAGTACCCTGTTTGACTTCCTTTACATCCATTTTTATTTTTTTCTTCATTAATGATGGGTAAGTGCTGTTTTGTTATGGTTAGTTTAGTCTTCTGTGTCATTTAGAACATCATTTTGGCTCTTTTGCAGTTACACAAAACAACAGCACGTTTTCTCATTGTGCGTGTCTCATTGTGACATAATTTCTCCTTAATACGTCAAAGCTGTGTCTGATTCAGAATCAGCTGACGTCCTCAAATCAAATTATAATCCTTATTTTAAAATGTTGCAATGTTTGAGGATGTAACCATGTACAGTAAATACAGCAAGGTCCAAATTTAAACAAATTTATGTTTATATAAACTACTGTTCAAAAGTTTGGGGCTGTTAAGAGTTTGTAAAGTTTTTGAGAGGAGTCTTTTATGTACTGAGGCTTCTTATTTGATCCAAAAATACAGAAAAAACAGTAATATTGTGAAATATTATAACAATTTAAAATAACAGGTTTTTATTTGAATATATTATAAAATGTGACTTATTCCTGTGATGGCAAAGCTGATTTTTTAGCATTAATACTCCGGTCTTCAGTGTCACATCATCCTAATATTCTGATTTGCTGCTCAAGAAACATTTCTTATTATTACCAATGTTGAAAACGGTAGCTGACAAAAAATTTTGGTATCGCTTTAGATTACATCCCAGAAAGTACTGCATAATTAAGACGAATTTAGAGCGTAACTTTTGGTAAGTAGTGTACCTATAAAGTACTTACAAGTAAGTATAAGGGATCAATATGTATTTTGGGATTAAAGGTGTAACAACCAGGAGAATTAACAAATTATTTATACTGTAAGTATTTTAGAACTAAGGGGTACTTATTCTACTATTATGAGGCATTTGACAATGACTGTATAAATACTCAGTACCCTGTAATTAAAAAAAAGCATATGTATTGGTACACTATTATTACAAAAAGGTACGCCGTGTATGTTCTCGCTATATTGCTCCCAAGTACTTACAGTTTAAATACTTACAATATAAATAATTTGTTAATTACCCTTGTTGTTACCCCTTTATTCCCAAAACTTTACATATTGTTTCCTTATATGTTTATAGGTACACTATAATTACCGAAAGTTACACAGTACAAGCGTTTTAACTACACAGTACTTTGCGGGCTGTAATCTAAACCGTTACCATTTTAAAAAAATGTATTATTATAAAATGCTCCAGCTTAAGGCTGAAATTGAACTCTCCATTAAACTCTGCATTTTCTTCGGTCGTGCTACTTGTTTCTTCTCCCATCTGTTCAATTAAATTGAGCAAATTGAAAAAGAGGTCAACAGACAAATGCATAAAAACAAAATAACCAAAACACATCCCCAAAGACAGAAAAGACAGATAAAAGTCCCAGTGGACATGTTTCATATTGTGGCTCTCAGCAAGATGACAGTCAAGAGGGGAAGTGAAAGTGCAAAAACACGTATCACTGATTCAGCGCAGGTGCAAGGCAATCTGAACCAGCCAGTTGAATTTCATCCGCATTTAAATACAACCCTGACTGTTTCAGCTTTGGTTATAGCATGTTTCAGCGTGTTACTCTATGTGGCTGCGATCAGATAGCACTTAAATGATCTAATGGTCCCTATGTCTGTCTGAGCTTCAGCGTTCTGTTGCTTTTTCCTCTTTAGGAATATATCGGGCTTGGGGGAGTTTCAGATTCAGATTGGTTATCAAATCCATCTGTTCCATTTTAAATATCAGAAGGCCTTGTTCTGTCAAGCGACAGCAGGGTAAATGGGGTACACAAGCAATTAGATGATCAGAAGGGAACTGTAAAACTAGCTTTATGTACAGTACACACAAAGGTTTATGTGAGGATTCACCATTTTTACAACAAACACAATTGATCTATTAATGAATCAATTCAAATAAATAAGTGAGACTAAAAGAACTGTAAACTAGAGCCCTGCACGGGCCTCAAATCTAGGCCCTGGCCCGAGACGCTCAGGCCCTAACCCGGCTCATCAGAATTATCAGCCCGAGTCCGAGTTTTATTATATAAAAAATAATAATAACAAAAAAGAATTACACAGCCTGCCCTATGTAGCAGCCATTAAAATAGGTCTGTTTTGTTCTTAATGGAAAAGTAGTTAAGTTTCTTTTCATTAGTTTATTAAGTTACTTTTTTATGACGACCAAGCAGCCGACAGCGAGTTAAACATGTTTGATCCATTTAGCCTCTCAAATCAACACTTTACTTGGCTACAATAAAATCAATATATATTAAACAACTTTAGCATATCACACAGACAGTTAGTTTAAACGTTTATTATAATTTTTGATAATTAAACTAAACTAAACGAGCTAAATAGCCTACAATATAAACAAATCAAATAAATTACATTCAATTAAATTAAAAACAAACATGCAAGTTATCTTACCTCAAAAATCAAGTCTTCACTACAGAACATGGCAATTCTTATTTCCAATAGTTTCCAACAGACTAATGAAAATAACGTCCAATCAAACGAAAAAACCCAAAACAGTCTCCTAATATGGCTAAGAACAGTCTCTTACAGAGCATCGTGAAGAAAAAGCTCAGCATCCACAGTGGACGGTTTTAATCCAGTCGTACTTTTTCCAGCTGCGCTGAAGTCACGCTCGCTACTTCTGCTACTGGCGGGGACACTAAACACAGAACGAGCCGGTCGCGCGAATCAGGGATCGCATACAGCATACTGTGTCAGTCATATCTCAGTGTGATAGGTTATAAAACGTCTTTCTATGTTTGCTTTTCAATCGTCATTTTCTTATATTTTATTTTAATTAATGTCTAAAAAGGCTATAAAAAGGATAAGCCTAAAACAGGCCCGAGGCCCGGCCCGCGTGCGAACTATGTCGACGTGAAAATTGGCCCGAAGCCCTGCCCTAGGGGCGTAAATAAGTCGGGGCCCGTCGGGCTCGGGCTGAAATGCAGGCCTCTACTGTAAATCACATCAAACAGTAGCAGATCTTATAGTAGGCCTATCTGAAATCACATGCCAGATTCGAAAAAAGTCATTTGAGCTCAGAAAAGAACGTGGTTTAGCCTACTATCACAACTTGACTAAGCCAATTTATTTCTTAAATCTCAGATTCAATTCATTGACGCATTCATTTACACTATTAGGCTAGTTAATACTAGATGTTTATAGGGCATTAATCCACAGTGACATATTTAATAAATTATAATAATTATTGCCAAGCAATTCATATATGACCTAAACTCTTAATCAGATTAGTTGCTTATGCATCAATAATTAATGAAGGGTTTAGTTCTACATGAGTTATACAATAACTCAAGATTATATGTGCATTAGTTAAGCGTGAATTAATGCATATTAGTGCACCACTGTAAAGTGTTACCAATATTTTGTTGTTGTTGAAAGAAGTCTGTTGTGCTCATCAAAGCTGCATTTATTTGATCAAAAACACAGTAAAAAACAGTAATATTTTGAAATATTACAATTTAAAATAACTGTTTCTATTTATGTATTTTGAAACATTAATGTAATCACAAAGCTAAATTTTCAGTGTCTTCAGTGGCGCACGATCCTTCAGATATCATGTGGATTTGCTGCTCAAGAAACATTTCTTATTACCAATGTTGAAAACCGTTGTGCTGCTTAATATTATTTTTGTTGTGACGTCATAAAAACTTTCATTCTGGCTCCTCAGTGGACATCTTTTCAACGTCCGACTTTTGTGACAAAGACGTTGAAAAGACGTCTTTTGGACATCATTTTGCTTAGTGGGGAGTGGCATGGGAGAGAGTCGGAAGTTCATTTGTTGTCTCTACGAGTTTATAATAGCATATTTTATTACGATTTTCAAATGGATAAGAAAAAAAAACTGCCAAAATGTTTTTAAATGTTGGCTTTATTAAACTATGTTTTAAACATTTGAATAAACCGTCTCATATGTCTATGTTTTTAATATAGGCCTATTCATGATTCATTTATTGTTCTATTTTATTTAACATTTTTACATTTAACATGAATAATCAAACATTTAGCATAAAACAAGAATTGCACAACAATTTTAAATGTCTACTCATTTGCCCATTTTAAAATGATTTATTCATTTACATTTATATGTTTTAATTAAATCGATTTATACTACTCCTTATTCTTTCGGTTTATAAGGTGTCACAACAAATCCTGCATTACTAGTCTTCCATACATTGTGACATTTAGTCACTTATTCAAAATCACAGTCCACAAACAGAGCATTTAAAAAAAAAAAAAAGATGTGTCCACTTTTGCGGGGGCAACTACACTATCATAAAAACAATTGAGCAAAATGGCGGGACCTGGATAATGGATAGGCCCAAAAAAGGTTGAGAACCGCTGCTATAGGGGCTCCATAAAAAAATGTGCTTGAGTCGCAAAATATTCTATTTAGAATAGGAAGGGGTTTCTGTGGCTGGTTGAAACCTTGTGATTGACTAGTAGCCACTGGCTTGTGACCTTCTACTAGCAAAGGATGCCAAAGGAAATCCTACATCTCAGCTGATAAAGTTTCTGTTTATGCCGCTTTACATTGAAAGTGCTCTCAGACATTTAGACCTCACTCTAAATACTTACATGAAATGTGTGTTGTTGAATAGAATGTGCATTTATCTTTTGTTTTATGTTAGAATGTATGAGTGACCAAACGTTTTGTTTAGATGTGATTGTATGTTGTTTTGGCTGTTTTTTGTTTTGTTTTGTTGTTGTGTTTTACAACTTTGAACATAACTCACACCTGGAGGGAGAATTGAAAAAAGTGTATGCAATGTTATGCAAATGAGGTCATGTGGAAAGTGAGGTGGAAATATGGGGGGGGGGGGTTAGGGGGTTCAACCGCAAAACAGTTGCCGTAAATTTGGTGCAATGCCAAGTGTAGAGCAATAGAACGAGAGAATCTTGCATGAATCTTACCACTTGTTGCTCATGACAACAGGATGCAAATGTGGAAATGTGTCTCTTGTTACATTTTTACACTAGTCTGTATATACTGTGGTTTTTTTTGTTCTTTTGCAGGAAGTGTCATTTTTTTCATTTGTTGAGAGGTGTGGAATGTTCGCTTCGGTTCTGACAGCTGCAAACAGAAGCTAGCATTGTCTTTGCAAAGGCACACTTCCTCTCAATGAAGTTTGACTGTGGCTGGAGTAGCCACAATTTTCAAACGGAAAAAGATACCTCCAAACCACATCACACTCTTTGTCTTTCTCTCCTTCTTCCCCTTTATCTTTATCGACAGAGTTATGCAGTTTTAGTCCTTTGTAACTATGGCATAAAGTAATACTTGTAGCTGTATCTCAGGCAAATCCCAGCTGGAGTTCCCTCCTGTTGTTACCTCTCTCGTCTATATTGTCCTATCCAATAAAAGCCAAAAAATGTAGAACTTTAAAGTTAATTAAAAGCAGGGCACAAAAAATCTTGCCATGTTATTGTGAATTGTGACAAATGTCCTGGGACATAGTTACACAAATTCATATATTTATTGACAAAACACTGTAACATGCAATTGGGTGGTTGTTAAAGTTTTTTTCTTCTTATATTAAGGTCACTGTCTTATTCACTAATAATTGCGTGGATTGTTTGTATTTATACGCACAGGAGAACTTCTCACGAACACGTGTGTATGCGCACATGAATTTGTTCTTAACCTCATTCTAAGGGGCATAAATGTTAGTACAAACGTTATTTTAGTTGTATTTCAAAATGCTAATAACTAAAAAGCTATAAAATTCTTTGAAACAATGTTCTGAATAACAAGTGGCACAAACTGCTCTGAGACACAGTAGCTGCGTTTACATGGACCCTTGTAATCGGATTGACGGCTCAATCGGACTAAAAAACCTTCATGTAAACACCTTAATCGATCCGATTGAGCTTGATCCGATTGGAATTTCGATCGGATTGAAAGGGGTGGTATATTCCTTTTGTAATCAAATCGAGAGAACATGTAAACACTTGATCGGATTGAAAACCGAAACCTAAAAGGACTGCGCGTGTGCAATGACGTTGAAATAGCGTAATGACGTATGACGCACGGAATGAGCTGTTCTTCCTGTTGAATAAAGTGTCGTATAAATGAGTGTTCAGTTAATAAAAATTTCTCATTTCACTAAGCGTCTGTGAAGTGAAGCAGGACAACGTCCCACCAGTCCTTGTTTCAGATTCTCATCCACAGACGACTGTTTTGGGCGCGGGGTTTTACTCCGTGATAAATATAAGCAGCATGGCAAAACGGTTCATGCTCATCGTCTCCAAATCATGACCAGAGACGGATAAATATTAAGTTTGCTGGTTAAAACAAATAAAGAACCAATAGAGGAGAAAAGTTATGCGCTAACAGCGGCATATTCGTACAGTGTGCGCATGTCAAAAAATAAATTCTTATTTGTATTTTGTGACATATTAACGCACACCCCAACCCGATTACTTTATTAATCGTCCATTATCGGATTGATTTCATTCCGATTGAACCATGTAAACGTAGCTAGTGTTGAGGATCCAAACACAGCTTTATTAGGGCAATCCAGAATCATAATCCATTAAAAAAGGGTCAAACACACAGGCAAAATATCCAAAGGTAAAACAATGTCCAGGACACAGGAAAACATGGGAAATCTAGGGAGACAAGCAGAAGATCAAAACCAAGACACAGGGTAACCAGGATAACGCTCAAAGTTGCAGTGCAACACTAAACAAGACTTTGCAATGAGAGACTGAATAAACAAGGCTTGTATAGGCAGAGTTAACAAGGGTAATGGGAAGCAGGTGGCAATAATCGGAACACAATGAATCCGGGAAAAGGTTTAAAGGAAATGTAGTGGTGGATGTAACAGACAAGAACGAAACAAAGATATTGTTTATTTTATTTAATTATTTTTATATTATTTTAATTTAAGCGATAATTAAATAACAACGTTAGGGTAGATTTAAAGGATTAGTTCACTTCAGAATTAAAAATTTCCTAATAATTTACTTACCCCCATGACATATATTCATATATCATATATCCAAGATATTCATGTCTTTCTTTCTTCAGTAGAAAATAAATTAAGGTTTTTGAGGAAAACATTACAGGATTTTTCTCCATAAAGTTGAAATTGCAGTTTCAATGCTCAAAAGCGCATCCTGCACTAACTGTGATGCGCCACACATTATTTAATCATGTTGAAAGGTTGATGTAGCAAGACGAGCATTTCTGGTTAAAAAGAATGTGTGTATATATATATATATATATACATATATATATATATATATATACATATATATATATATATATATATATATACATATATATATATATATATATATATATATATATTTTTTTTTTAGAAAATGACCAATCGTTTCACTATAGACCCTTATTCCCCGGCTGGGATCGTGTAGAGCCCTTTGAAGCTGCTTTGAATCTGAACTTGCACCTTCAACCCGAAGTCCACTATATGGATAAAAATACTGGAATGTTTTCCTCTAAAACCTTAATTTCTTTTCGACTGAAGAAAGAAAGAAAGAAAGACATGAATATGTTGGATGACATGGGGGTGAGTAAATTATCAGGAAATTTGAACTACTGATATGAAACAATATAGTAACAGGTCACATTAGTCAATATTAGTTTTTGCATGAACTAACATTAACTAACAATGAGCAATGCATTTGTTACAGTATTTATAAGATTTGTTAACATTATTTATAAAAATACATTTTATACCATTATATCCATTGTTCGTTCATGTTAGGTCCAATAATGAACAGATACAACTTATGTATAATAATATGATAATAATGATATAATAATAATAATAATAATAATAATAATAATAATGATTATAACTTATGATAATAATAGGCTATGTATTATTAAATATTTAAATTAAAACATTAACTAAAATTAATTTTTATTGTTAACTTTCATTAACAAGTGAAACCTTATTGTAAAGTGTTACCAATACTATTAAAGCAGACTTTGAGAAACATCCGCATTTGCAATAAATTTATGCAGAGCCTATTAATTAATAGTCCACACTTTTGGTCTGACTATTTTTGAACTGAATAGCAAGCAGAAAATCTCCTTTTGACACTTCACCTCAGAAAATTAATGGAGTTTCATCACCCATGTCGGCTTCCGTGTAGAAAAACATCTGCATGGCGAGCCCTCTAATAGACAATCCCTCTGGAGAAGCAGCAGAATCCTGCGCCAAAGAGTTCACACTAGTTCAACAGTAACGAATGGGGTGTTGACCTTTCTCTGCAGAGAACATCTAATAAGGTGTTTGTTTCTCAGCAGCCATGCGCTAAATCTGTACACTTGTGCGGAAAAAAAACAATTATATTGGGTATATTTTTTCATCAAAAGAAATCTGCTTCGGATTATTGTACAAATGTGAGAATATAACCTCTGATGCATACAATCTGCTTGCAAAAAGAGTCGAAAACTTGTAAAAACTCCATTTCCCTACCAGTCGACTAATCCAATCTTTTATTTGGAAGATATATGGCAACGAGACTCATAAGCCTTCAGGAGGCCACATGTGCGTTGAATCCACTGTTTTTCATCTGAGAGTATCTTTGAGTGTAAAGCGGCTGACACTGTTTATATTGTGTTCTTTTGGCACATTGTTAATATAAAGCTTCTCCTCCCTGTTGTCTTCAGCAATGAAAGATTTTAAGGTGACAGTGAGGCGCACAGAGGCTTCCGAGAAATGCAGCCTGAAAGGAGTAGTGCTGCTACGGACCGATTCTGACAGCCTTCTTCTGAAAGAACCTAAGACAGGAGAGGTTCTCTACGCCTGGCCCTATCACTTCCTCCGCAGGTTCGGGCGAGACAAGGTATGGCTTTCACAGTGACCTGCGGGCGGTCAGTCATTTAATGAAGCAGGGTGTGTGATCACTGTCGTGATGATACTGTAAAAAAACACTGTCCTTTAGACAAGATGTTCAAGTGATGTCCACACACGTGTGAAAAACAAAATCATAGGGCGTTTCTTTAAAAGAATTTCTCCCTAAAATGAATACATTTGGAAAATAGAAAGTCATGCAAAAAAAAAAAAACCCCACAAACAAACAAACAAACAAACAGGCTAAGGTAGTTTGCTGGTCTCTGTTGCCTGGTTTAAGAGGGGTTTAGGCACTTTTCATTTGGTCAGCCTGGGAGACCATGTTAAGCCATCTACACTACCGTTTAAAAGTTTGGGGTCGGTAAGATTTTTTATGTTTTTAAAAGAAGTCTCTTCTGCTCACCAAGGCTGCATTTATTTGATTTAAAATACAAAACAAACCCAGTAATATTGTTAAATATTATTTCAATGTAAAACAGCTGTTTTCTATGTGAATATATTTTAAAATGTAATTTATTCCTGTGATCAAAGCTGAATTTTCAGCATCATTACTCCAGTCTTCAGTGTCACATGATCCTTCAGAAATCACTCTAATATGATTATTTGATGCTCAAGAAACATTTATGATTATTATCACAGTTGACAACAGTTGTGCTGCCTCATATTTTTGTGCAAACAGTGATTCATTTTTTTCAGGATTCTTTGAAAGTTCAAGAGAAAAGCATTTAATTAAAAAATAAATATTTTGCATTATTATAAATGTCTTTACTGTCACTTTATATCAATTTCATGCGTCCTTTCTGAAGAAAAGTATTAATTTTTTTTTTTTTAAATGACCCCAAACTTTTGAACGGTAGTGTAAGTCTAGCATACCTTTTTTATTTTTTTTTTTTTTTTTTTTTTTTTATAAAATACATTATAAACAAGCACTGGCGATTTTAGCTTTATCAGTCATTAAAGCTATAAAAGTACAAATGTGTTTTTCTTTTTCTTCAAATTAATGCTTTTATTCAGCAAGGATGCATTGAATTCATAAAAAGTGACAGTAAAGACATTTATAATGTTACAAAATATTTATATTTCTAATAAATGCTGCTATTTTAAACTTTCCTTTATCAAATATTTTTGTGGTTTTTAACATTGATAATAATAATAAATAAAATTCTAAAAAACATTAAGTAATTTCAACTTAAATTACATTAAACTGACTTAAAAAAATTAGATGAATCTCGAATAACTTAAAAAAAAAAAAAGTTTAAAATAGCTTAACTTATTTTGAAAAGTGAATGAAAAACATATGTTGTCATGATGTATTGACCATGTAATTTTTTGCAGTGTATTTACTAATAATTTGACTTCTAATCACACCTATAATTTCTTGATAAACAGGCAACATTCTCCTTTGAGGCTGGGCGAAGATGCGACTCTGGGGAAGGCAACTTTGAGTTCGACACAAAACAAGGCAACACCATCTTCCAATCCGTAGAGGCCGCCATCAATCTACACAGAGTCCATTTACCTGTGAAGCAGATAGCAAGTGTGGAGCGAGATCCCATGCCCTCTTCACCTCGAATGAGAGCTGAAGAGTCGTCTGTCTACAGTATGCTGACTGAGGGAGCAATAAGAGACAGTCTCAAGCAACCCCAGAACCCTCAGCTTTCCAGACTGGAAACCCCTACAGAGAAGCTTCTGACAGGAGTCAAGAGTCTGAACCTGGACACCAGGCCTCCGCCACGTAAGAACCAAGTCAAGAACTTCCGCAGCTGTCCCTTGGCCAAAACAGAAGATGAGATGTATTCCCGGGCCATGGCGCCGGATCCAGATCGGGTAAGTCCAGGGGAGAAGAGAGAACCAAAAGACAGACGTTCCACTTGCTCCAACCCCGAGGACTCAGACTACTCGCTGCCCTTTGACACCATTGCCAAGAATGTTATGGTAGACATTTTGTCTGCATCAAACCCTCCACCCACTTTAGTAGAACCCAGTTGTGAAAATGACAAGAAAGGCAACGTAGAGAACACAGAGCCGCTTTATGACATTATAGATGAAACTGCTATCAGAACCCGTTTCACGAACAAAAAAACTAAATCTTACAAAATGGACCACATCTATGATGAACCGGAAGGTTGCGGTGTGGCCCCAAATGGGCCTCCATCTCTCTATGATGAACCGGAGGAGGTCAAAGGTCACGCTTGGAAGATGTTGGGCACAGTAATGGATCCGAGTGGTCACGAGTACCCGTACAACGCTTCTGTCGATGACTACGCGGTTCCTAAACCTCCCAGAAGAGCCTTGCTGTCAAAGGACAGTGAGAAAGAAGAGAGTTCACCATATGATAACATCATGGTGAAAGTAACGCAAAAAAAATAACTAAGAACTGAATCTTATATTTGAGAACCATAATGATTGGTGATGCTCAGTTATGTGGGATCACCACTACAGAGGACAATGAAGTGTGCTAATGAATGAATTAATGAATTAATTAAATATTTAATAATTAATATGCAGAATGGAAAATAGTCATCAGAGTGCTTTACTGTTCTCCAAAAGCTTTGATCCATGGAAGCTTGTTTCCACAGGGGGAGGGAAATAAAATAAGTAATTGTAACAATTCAAACTTTTTTGGGGGAATTGCAAGTTTATATCTCACAATTCTGACTTTTTTTAAAGGTGCTCTAAGCGATGTCGGGTGAAATCACTTCTTGTTGGCGTTTAAAGTATTGTCAAACAAAACGGAGGCTAGCTCCACCCTCCCTCCTCATCCATGCACTAACCCCCCAAACCCCACCCCCAAATCCTTCTTGTCGGTTATTGGCTGCAACAGTTTATTATGTTTTGTGGTGCGGGTTAGCCCAGTTTGTTTTTGTTGCCGGCGTCTTTTTATGGTGTGTTCAGGGGGCAGGCAGCCAGAATTGTGTGATATAAACTCACAATTACTAGTTATAAAGCCAGAATTGCGCGATATAAATTTGCAATTGTCAGAATTGTGAATTGATATCTCACAATCCATACTTTATAACTCGCAAGTTTATATATTTTTCAACTCAAAAGTCAGAATTGTGTGACAAAAAATAGCAATTACATGAAGTGTGAAATAACCAGACATCTATTCGGATGAGCCCACTTTTGGATTTATAAAGAACACCCATAATCCAGATTAATCAGAATTCACAATACATATCACTATTTGCTGGAGCGATAGACGTTGCATTATGTTGATCAGGGGTGCGTTTCCCGTACAACGACGTAACTCGCTGCTTAACTACCATAGTACGATGCATCGTTGAAGAAATCAACTAGCTAGTCACAACTGTTTCCCGAAACCATATTGTCGCAAATTGGTCGTTCAACCGTATTGGTTTATGACGTCACACATGTGGTGAAGTAATAACTTATTTTAATGAAACTGTTTGATATAAATTACAGACATGGCATCTGAGGACTATTTCTCATTTTTCTCAGTTATTTTGCTTTATTTCCAGATTCAATCATAGGCTCGTTCTTACATAGGCCTAGTCGAGCACGTTCTTACATGCGCAGTCTCCAATAACGGTGCTTTAAATCTCTTGACAAACTAAAAGACGTATAGCCTAAATGACATTTGTATGTATTCTAAATAAAAGATAGATTGTGAATGTCAGCTTGCTTATTTGGCTCAAGATAAGGATTTATTAAGTCCAAATATCATGCAATCAAGAAACTATGCTTCTAAACACAGCTCAAGATCTGTCGTTCCAACCACACAACTTTGCGATGCTGTTTGCGAATGTTCGTTGGAACGATGGTTTCGGGAAACACAGACTCGTTGAATTATGCTGATAACGATGGAACTTGCGACCATAGTTGGCTAACGATGCTTTCGGGAAAGGACATTTATTTGTAAAAAAAAAATATATATATTCAGATGAGCACACTTTTGGATTTTTAAAGAGCACCCATAATGTAGGTTAACTAGATGTTAAATGCACTAAAGTAGCAATTAATATTCTTATTTAAGCACAAGCACTGTTTTTTTTATGTCAATTAGGTTCATTGTAAACTTTTATTCACAACACACATTATCACGCTATTTGTCATTTGTGAATTTGTTACGATATATGTGAACATTTTATTCGTCAAATTTTATTCAATTGGACAAGCCCACATTAAGCTCTTTAAAGAGCAACTGCAATCCAGTTCAACCAGTTGTTAAAGTAGTGATAGTGATTTTTTAAAATTTTTTACTCTTTATATATATATGCCTATATACAGTACTGTACATGTAGGCCTATTCAGATGAGCACCCGCAATCCAGTTTTAAGTGAATATTAGTTTTTTTATGCAAACATGTCCCTCCTTATTATGTAAATTAGGCTCATAGAAAATGTTTTATTCACACAACTTTCATATTTTAAAGAGCCAACTCAGGTGTCTGAATCCGTACAAAAAGTATAGCAGATTGTGATAGTCTGATGTATCCTCCACAACCTAGCACTTAGAACCAACCAGCAAGATGGGAATTTATGCTAAGCATTCGCATTCAGCACGAATTCTGGGCTGTGTTTGCACTAACTAATTTGCATAACCACAACTGCACAAGGGCACAGTGCATTCCTTGTGAATTTCTCTCTAAGTGTCTGAGTAGCAACCATATCTACTGTGACCTTCACTATGGAGTAGGCTAGTTGATTTTATCCGGTTGTAAATCAAAGAGTAATTTAGCTTCGATTGAACACGCGGCTCTAATAGCCCTGCCTCTCTTTTCTTGTTTTGTTCTCATTTCAACTGACTGTGATGGGAGCTCACACAAAAAATAAAAGTTCTGCAGATCTCTTCCATTACTTTATCCTCTGCTTGCTAATGATGGACAAGGGAGTTCCGCCGAGTGTCATGGTTTTATTCAGGCCAGACTCTGACTTTCCCTCTCTCAGGCTTCTTATTTTGAGGAGCACATGAATAATAATAACTTGACTTGCAGAGGGAAACTGGGGCACTGTTAGGATGCTGCTGGGCTCCCTGCTTGTCACAGTTCATTAATCCCACTGTGTCTGGAGACTTTTAAAAGTCGGAAAACACTTTACAGCTTTTTTCAATTCAGTTTCTGTTCCTTGTTTCAGAGCACTCCAGAAATATGAACTGTGTCACATGTGATGTGAATTGTTCTTATGTATTTTACTGTACATTTTAAATGCACACAGCATATCATTGTATTTAGTTGTAAGTCAATTTATGGCTATTTTCCGCTATCAGACTGCAGAGGACAGTAGAATAGGCAGGATGTGGCGGGAGTCTGTTACTGGAGCAGTGCAACTGGATAAACCAGTGCATATACAGTACACACTGATGCACTTATTCCAGATTTGGGAGTCTGGTGTGAGATGAGCTCTTGGCTGAAATGCTGAAAAAGATGAAAGCTTTGCTGAGCACATATGGCCTAGTTTCTTGTTGTGTAAGAGTTTGTTGAACACCAGGGGGCACTGTTTCTCCTCAATAGGGGACCTCTACAAAACCACTGAGTTGTTGGAGTCATGGTGTGCATCATTGGCGAGAGTCAAAAGCTTCAGGGGTGTTTTTTTTAATAATAAAAAACTCTTATTGTTGCACAGCCATCGACTTGATGTATTCATTGGTATGTCTCAAATTATTAATGGGGAAAAAAATCTACTCAAATGTAACAGAAATGTGCTCAGTGCTCCCTTACTCACTAAATAAGAGCACAGTATGTTTATTTTAGGTGGAGATCATGAGCCTCATGCCAAGTTATGTTTCACACCCACAATTCCTTTGAAACAGACTTGGCACACTAAGTCAGCGTGAGTCTAATGTTTTTAAGTATTGTTTGTTTCATATGTAAACTGCAAAAGACTGTCCCCATCTGCAGTGACCACAATGAAAGTGTCTAATGACCACAATGAGATCTACCTGTTAGCATTCAAGGTTATATACATAACCTGGCATGCTAACACACACATATCAGTATATAATGACATGCTGTTAGACATATCTAAAACATTACAAATCATCCAGATGCTTGTAAATATATAGCATTTTTTCTTTCATTTTTATAACACAAGCCATGGAGAAATTCAAACAGAATAATCAAGTTTCAAAAATATATATGTTAAGATGACATTATGACTGGCCCCATCACACTTATATAGTGGAGGTCGCCATAGGCTTGAAGCTAATATAAAGGTTGCCTGTTCCCATTCAGAGAGAAGAGTTGAGGTACTGAGTTTACGGTCCTGCTCAATCATTTTTGTGCCCTTGAGCAAAACACTTGACCCCAGGTTATCCCACGGGTAATGTGCTCTCAATTAGTGCACTGTAAGCCACTTTAGATGAAAGCATCTGCTAAAATGGCAAATATCTATCTGGAATAATAAACTGCTTCCCATATGCAAATATGGGCTTGTTTTTTCAAAGGAAGTACAAACTCTTGGTATAATTAGCCATATAATATTTATATATATTCATATATATTCATATATTTAGTACATGTATTGTTGAAGAGCGAGAAGCGTGCCCTACAATGCTGATAACCCCACTTTAAAGCAATTGGGTCTGATCAATAAATACATGAGGGTGCGCAGTGTTCAATGTCTTGGAGTGGTTAATTGGCTCCAGTGGATCCAATTTACCAGTGGCACTTTCTAATGATAAGCAACTACCTAATAGAATGGACCAAACTTAACAGCCGTTTCATATCCAGGAACGACGCCTTTTAAATCCCAATTCATCACCATTGATTACACTAATGACAATATAAAGATTCTCATGCAGGCTGTGGGGTTGTTGGTTGTCATGACCCTCTGCACTTTAATTTGCACTTGAGCGTGTTTTATTCTCTTTCAAGAACGAATTGAGTGAAGAAGCCTTTGTTTTTTATTTCATTTACTGCACGTTCATATCAATGTGTCCGTTGCTCTGATATTTCAAACTGACTCTCGCATCGGCTGGTTCAGTGACATCGGAAAATGTAAAAGAATTTCTTTTCCAACACCCTGGCGCACCGCAATTCTGTTCTGACAGCTTAATGTATGGCATTTAAAGCCATTTCACCAAATGACTTCTACTCTCTGCACTGCGTGTCAAGCAGGATGACAGTAAAGTAGGGGTCACTGTCACTTAAAAGATGTATTGGTACGTATTTGCATAAAGTGTACTGAGTGTTAGAAACGTCCTGTGATATAATGCAGGGATTATTTTTTTTATTTCTCCAAATGACTAGTTGTAGTATTGCAATACTTGACTCACAGTGAAGACATCAAGATCTAAGTGAATAACAGTTTGAAACTGGACGCCAGCCAATGGTAGATAATCTTGCTCTGTGCAGTCTTTGAATCTATAGGCCTATATGGTGATTAAACTTATAACAGCCTACATTTACTTTTCACCTCTTGATTAGCTCAGTTGGAAAGGCATTATACTGTTATGAAAAATCCTGTGTTCTCATGTAACAGTGTTTATAGAGTCTAATGGTGAGGTCACATAAAGGGAACGCTCTGTTCTAATGGAACTGATGCTGCCAATCCAATCAGCTTTATTTAGATTACATCTAAGTCCAAATAAACATACTGAACAAGACTACACGTGCTCGACCTGCCCACCTGATTAACTGCTGTGCAGAGGTGAGTAGCAGTAAATAAACACAGAGAGCAGACCTACATTAATTCATGAGTTCACACTTACTAATAAGTATAAAATATGCGTATTAGGTGTGCTGTCTGAGGAGATGCCTCCAAACTCAGAATTTGGCATGAATCCAGAGCACTAATAAGAATAATCGAGAAAGAGAAGTTGGGCTGGAGGAGGGATGCTGAAAAAAATGTTGTGGAACAGAGGTAAACAGGCTCTATATAAGCTTATAGAGCTCCTCTCTTTTATAAGCCTATAAAATGATATATAAAATGATATATAAAATTAGTAAATGACATCCTGGTTCAATAAAGACCCGAGATATTAAGGGTTAATATAGTTCCAGCATTCATCTTGTTGTTAGGCTATGTAATTTACTATTTTCCTCAAGTTTATTTTTCTGGAGCATTTAGACAATCAACAACAATCAAACAATCACATTCATGTCCATGTATTTATTTATTTGGTAAGTAGCTATCTAATAAGCAGAATCATTTTCAGTCAGTCGGTCACTATCACAAAATAAACCAAAAGCTGCTTCACATTGGGGTCCTGATCACCCTGTTTGAGTTCATTTTGCAGCATAAGCTGGCTGTACATAATACTTTTCATAACCTAATTGAAAATGCATTACAACATAAGCTATAAAAGATTAGTATTGGATGTCCTGATGCTCTTGAAAGACTTTCCTATGAGATTATACAGAGAGCAAGTTTTAATGACCACAAGTTGGTCATCTCAATATAAAAAAAAAAAAAAAAAAAAAAAAATAGTGTAAAAAGTCACATGCAAATCTGATGTCAGTTTTTATTTGATTGAATGAGATTTACAGTCCATATAATTTCTAGTACCTACTATTTATAAACTGTATTAATACAAAATCTGTCATTTGGTAATACAACTTTACAGTAGATAAAAAAATACGCGTATGCATAAAGCACCATGCCTTAGAGGGGCAAAGAGGGGTCCTGTGCGAATGTCGACCGTAAGAGGGCCACTGACCCACGCTGCCAACTCCCCCAATCCTTACACAACACGCCAACACGACTCAAAACACATTACCGCTCACTCACATATGAACATTCACCAGCATTAACTTCTGTGGCCAGTGGCATTGTGAGAGTTCTGCAGACTGACAGGTCAACACCAATTGCCACTGGCTGTGTGACACAAAAAGAGAGGGGAAAAAGCATAGAAAAGAAAGAAGAAAATCATTGTTCAGAACCTACGCAGCATGAGGACAATTATTTTCGCAGTGTGAAAAGCATCAAGCATCAAGATTTGCAGGAAGCAGGGCAATAGTATGTCATAATGGCTACCTGATAATGGCTACCTGATGACATACTATTGCCCTGCTCAGTGGCGGTTCTAGAGGGGGGGCCAGGGGGGCCCTGCCCCTGTGAAAACAAGCTTGGCCCCCCTTGTGGCCCCCCTAAATGTGGAGTGTGAAATACAAAACAGTTTTTGCTATCGTTGTTATCGTTGTAGGCCTATGCCTATTATTTGTTTATTATTCTATCTTTGTGGATTTGCTTGTTCACGTGACAATTCGCATCACATTCGCGGGAATCGCTGCAGAATAACGTCTGTCTCCTGCACGCGAGAGAGGAGAGAAGGAGAAAGCTGGTAAATGGCAGTTCAGTTGCAAGTTCATTCTTTATGTGCGTATCGGTTGTGCGATGTGTATTGTCTATTATGATATTGTAATCAATGTTTTAACTGTATACGAGGCACTGTGAGCTGACATCGCATTTGTCTATCCTTTCACTGCTGTGTGCGGTTCATAGGTATAGGCTATGTCCCCAAATTAGTTTGTCTTATATTTATATCATATTATGTTCTTATATTAGAATATCAAATCAGCAAGAGTGCCGGTTTCCCGTGCACAATTGCAACTGTCATATTGCTATTATACAACAGTTAAATTAACAATAAGTTAACATTGGGAGTTACTTTTTAGACACAATATTGTCAATATTGTTTGTTTTCCCTTTATTTCGCCAACTAGAATTTCAAAATGAAACCGTAGCAGAGTCTCAATGCAACAGACAGCGATGATTTATTGACTGAAATCCGCGTTTTGAAGGAATCACTTGCTCCTTTCCCGAATGAATCAGCCGTTTGAACAAATCGGTTGAATGAATGAATCCCTCAACTCACTTATTAAGACTGTGACTTGCCGCCGCCTACTGGCGGTTTTAGTTTAATATTTAAAGTACCCTTTAATTAAAACGTTAAAATTAGAAATCATTTCATATTTAAATATTGATTTAAAAAAAAATCTCATAGCTTTATTTATGCAATTATAAATGGAGTGTAAATATATTAATGCCACTTCTGTGTCACCTCTAGATTGCACTGCAAAGATGGATTTTGATTGAATTAATTAATTTGACTGGTAACAGTGGTACTGTATAATTATTGTATAATTAAGTATTATTGTATAAATAAGTATAATTACTGAATAATTTGAATGTTAGTATTTGACATAAAAGGTGATTCATAACTAAATAAGTTTAGAAAGAATGTCCATATATAGGTGAAAATGCCCCTGGAAATCAATTTAAGATGGCAAATTTAATTAATTAAAAATTAATTAAAAAATTAATTTCGGTCCCTGCTGTTAACTGACCACTGTATAGAATATTAAAAATATGAATATCTTTGTGAGTCAGGTGTCAAATGGTACCAGTACACAAACACAATCAGTAAAATATCATCTAATTATCAACAAAACATTGAAAATATTGAGATATATTTTTGTCAATATTGCACACCCCTTATGTACGGTATGAATTTTGATTTCTTCAGGTCTTAAAAAGCCTTAAATTTGACTTTAAAAAGTGTGCAGGAATCCTGTAAACTGTTAGACATAGTTACCTAGCAAGTCAGTTATTTTCAGTAAATTAATTAATAAGCTTCATGGTTCCCATTGCTTTTGCTCTATAGTTCTCACCAAAATGAAGAGAAAGAAGGACATCATGTTAATTACAGTTACTGTGACTAATACTGAATATGTAATGCAAATGTAAAAATATAATGGAAATGCAAATACATTGTTGAATGATTATAAACATGGTATTTTGCCTGTTAATGCCTGCAGTGCAGTGCAGAAAATGATATGACAACAATAAGGTCTAAATATAACTGGCCCCTCTAACAGTACAACTGGCCCCAGCTTGGCCCCCCCAGTTGAAATGGTCTAGAACCGCCACTGGCCCTGCTGCCTACAAATCCCTACTTCTGTCGAGATTCTGAAGTGTGAACACTTTACTATCCCAAGAGGCCATGGGAGAGGATTTGTGAATGGCAGTGAAGCAAAGCAACTGATGCAATAGGTCTCATGACAGTGACAAAGTGGCAGATATATATTCATACTATAAAGAACATATGTTTTTAACATTTGCGAAGCAAGTTTCAAGTCAAATGTAGTCCCGGCTATACAGTATGCGATTTTGGATGCAGCGAATGTAATTTTCTCATTTCCTTCACCTGTTTTCATGAAAATGCAGCATGGTGTCCATCAGCCATTTATAATTGTTGCAAAAATAGACAAATATAGATAAAATAGACATTTTATAATGAACTTTTTAAAATATGCTATATATTTGTGTATTCCCTCTCTGCTCTCAACATTAAAAAACTTTCTGTCTCTTCTTAGAACCCTGCAGGTAATAATTTCCCAAATGTATATATAATTAAACACATTTATTACCTATGAAACTTATTTAAACTAAAAAAAACCCCCACTTATTCTGTTCATACATTAACTCAAACAATCCCCCTATCTAGCTTTGAAATGAATCGCCAGGACTCGCCAGCCTGGATCACATGACCATAAATGATACAATTACTTCCTTGAAGTGATGATCGCATATGCACCCTTAACAGAATTGTGGAAGGGCCCTTTGTAAAGAGATTCAGTTGTACACTTTCTTTTGGAACTATTTTCATTTTCCAGAAGGTGTGCGGATGAAAGGGAATGAGACGTGCCATGTGGCCGATGTATGCAAATCAATCCTGTTTTTTCATCATTCAGTCATGTGCACATGTGTAATTTGAGCACTTTTAGGGTGAATTTCTACCAGTGTTGTTACACCCTTGAAGGGCTATTTGGGAATGAGATGCAATTTGTGAGGCGTCCACTTCCCGAAGTTCCCTTTCAAGGGCGCAAAAAAAAAAATGCTGTTTGGAACATGACACACCTTATTCCCTTTCATCCACACACCTTCTGGGAAATGATAAAAGTGAGAAAGCGAGGGAACGGAAGGCTGAGGGGAAAATACAGGTATTTCACCCATCCCTCCTGCAGAGGCTTGTCATCATAAACACAGAACAGGTGTCAGTTCACACCTGTTGCCTGTGTGCAGTCTGCTCCCACAGCCAAACCCTACCAGCCCTGCCAGAGTACCAAATTGATTAGTATTTCACGCTCTGTGACCGACCACGGGACTTTCTGCATTCTGCTCAGTACCCCAGCGATGCCTTCTGGGCAGCACGCAGTGATGTCTATGTCAAGTCTGTGGTAATGTTTACCGTGCAGGGTGAATTAGAATAACGTTCAATGCATCTGGAAAGACAAAACCTAGTAAGCTGCCTCGCTACCACTGCCTACAGAAGAAAGGATTCATTTGGAATGCAAAATACATCAAATCTATGCGTCATACTAATAGTGTTCCTTAGGTGCTATTCGACTATTTGATTCGACTCAACTCATACAATATAGAAATGACATAATACTCTCTATTGAACATACAGTAAATATCCAGGTGCAGACTAATTTACAATCATCAATTTTCTCAATTTGTCGTAAGTGCTGCAACCATGCCAATAAAAAAACTTTTTTAACTTTTTTTTTTCTATGGAATGTCTATGGAAGTTAATATTGACTTTTATATATGGAAGTTTCAATAGATAGATAGATAGATAGATAGATAGATAGTATGAAGCTGCTAATACAGAAAAATTGCAATAATGAGAAATAAAGTCACAATAACTAGTAATACAGCCAATATGTGAAATATAAAGTGGCAACAAGAAACAAGTCGAAATAACCTTTTTATATAAGTATACTAGAGATAGAATACTTTGAAAACCAGAAGAAAATCCAGTCCTGAAATTTTTACTGTCACTGTGATTCACATTGCCATTAAAGGTCAAAGGTCAAAGGTTAAAAGTGTTTGGTGCGGCTGCAGCGTTTACACTTCCTAGGATAATCAACCAACAAATGGTTTACCTGAAGTTGTCACTTAGAGTGAAAAAGTATTTTAACACCGAAAAAATACACAACCTTCAATGTAAAGAAATATGCTTTATTTAAATATTTAAACAGCATTATTGTGCAGCTGATATACTTGAAGTATATTATTCGTGAAAGACTTGAGAGAGGGCAAAGAGAGAGAGAGAGAGAGAGAGAGAGAGAGAGAGAGAGAGAGAGAGAGAGAGAGAGAGAGAGAGAGAGAGAGAGAGAGAGAACATTATCCCATGATAAACAAAAGAAGGCTCTAACAAATGGCTATGTGTCCATCTAAATTCGAGACAATGCGTCCCATGCTGCCATTCTGCATTCTCTAGCATCTGCTTAAGATCATCCCCAGGCTTTTGCTCTTCATATGCTGCCAGACCTCATCTTGCCTACAGTTAAGCCGGACCTCAAGCTCACTAACCAGAGAAAGATCCACCATGACAGTGAACTGATAACTTTGGTCCATTTCACTCATGGCCTTTGGCAAGACTCTTAAGCACAGAGCTCGGTCCCAGCCTTATGTGTTGGACCGGGCCTGATCTTTATCATTGACTTGTTATTCCTCTCCAACAAATGACAGTGGGAAAGAGGACCAAGCCTCCTCATCCCTGTTTACTGAGAATAATTGAGCCCTGGCTCTTTCCTGGTCTTTTCCAGCGGATTCTCCCTGAGCTGCCCCCAAGGGAAAGCAGCCAGGAAATGAAATGATAACATCCATCTGCACCTGACGAAGAGAAGAACTGGAAGGTGTGGAAGGAGGATAGTGTAAAAGAGTGGGAAAAGAGGAAAGCTTCTCATAGGAAATAAAAATCGCAAATGAGATCTCTTTAATATAGATGTTGCTTATCTTGGAGAGCTATGAGATGAAATGAAGAGCAAATGAAGAATTCTGCTTTTCAGATTTTTCTTCTGAGAAATAAACATTATTCTCACATGAGTCTCCTCAGTGTTTTCTACTTGATCTCACTGAAAACATGCTACAAGTACTGTAAGCTTCACTGCTACTAAGACAAATTAGGTAGGCCTATACAAAATATTATACACGCTTGATTGTTTGAGCAGAAATGTAGAGTTCTCGTATAACAGTCCAACAACATTGGGACTTTTTACTTTTTTAGCGCTCTGCTTTTCTCAGACTGTCAGTCTGTGTACTGACAGTCAGTCCTGTAATGCTGCATGAATCAAAATCATCCTGTCATCTGATTGATTTATGAATGCAACATAGATGTATCCTTCTCTGCCTATGACGTGTTTTCGATTCTGTCACAGTTAAATGTAAGTTTTTGACCAACTTGTTCCACTGTTGATGTAAACTGCCTCTAATAATTACATTACAATACATCTCTTTTGTTACTGTTATGCTGCCTGCAAAGTCATTGACTGATAAGGCAGCAAGGCAACAAGTAAGCTGCCTAAGCTTTCGGATGCAACCAGTGTGAGTAACTGAATCATTCATTCAACATGAATCATTCAGGAACTAAATACCACTACTGTGTGGTGCTACTTTTCTACTTTATTCAGAACTATTTTAGTTGGAGAAGCAAAAATATCTGAAGTAACTGGCAATATTGTGACTAAAATGTAAGTTATTCAATATTAACTTAGTCTTTATATATCTGTTCTACAAAAAGTCTGGTGTCATCCTAAAAATTTAACTCAGTGCAATAATTTTGTCTTTTTGTATTTTGGCAGCTTAAATATAGTTTATAATACTTAAAAGGAAATATCCTAATTCACACCAATAATGTAAATAATGAAATCATTTTCATATTTGGGTAAACTATCCCTTTAAATGGAAAAACTTGTGAAAATAGAGCAACCTATGAGCAATACAATTTTTCATTTGAGTGGGAAGCAAACATGGTCAAGGAAGGGAGAGAAAACGAAAGGGTGGGATAGTAAATGTGTCTAAAAAAAAGCTATACCAAATGAAGATGCAGTCACGCAGAAGGAAATTCTTACATTTTGAGAGAAAAATAGTCTGTGTGAGTGGAGAGCAAGAATACTCCAGGGTCTTGGCCTGACTAGCTTATGCCCAACTTTCGTAAGATTGTTGGAGATTTCCATCCGGAATCTGCATTTACATATATCTCACCTATTAATAATGTATATTAGTCCCATTAAATCCTCAATTCACTCCTCACTTCAGAAAACCACTTCAACTGCTTCCCTTACCGTTAACGTGAATGCTCCTTCTGCTCCCCTCTAGCAACCTCACACACACACTTTCCGTGGAATGGAGCGTGAGAAAGTGTTTGTGTGTGTATTCGGGTAGGTGGCTTCACCATCGACACATCCTCTCCATCTGGCAGCGCTCCTGCATTGCTCCTTGTTCATGGCTATTTAAAATTTCAGTAGCCTGTCATCTTGAGTAACACAGAGCAGTGCTGTAATGAGAACATGAGGGAGGTTGTATTGATTTACTCTCTTGCCTATTGCCAATCATTGAGGCTGGGATATGTGCATGCAGTAGAGGGAACCCAGTCCTGTCGCTTGTGCTAAATGGCGTTGCCCATACTTGTATGCCTATTAAGCTACTCGTGTTATAGTGACTGTAACACTGTAGCCACTTCTGTGACTACAGCACTTTAGTGCATTTAAATTACCATGTTTTTGTGCATGTATATTTACATTATGTATCTCAGACTAACATGTTTATGTACCATGCTAGTGTGCATTTGTTTGTATGCAGAATGCAAATGCACGGAAGTGGCCATGAGAATATCAGGAGTTGTCTGTCGCCTTTGCATCCTTGGTAGTTTGAACCAGCGCATCCAAAACCGGTCTCGGCTGGCATAGTCTTTTCAAAGACTTCCTCCCAGTGCAGAACATTCATAAAGAATTCATTGCGAAAGATAAAAATGCAAAAAAAAAAGAGCCATAATGAAGGTGTGACCGGGGCAAGTGAGCATCTAAGGGTGTAGGAGTCAGTGGCTGTATTAAATATAATGAGTCTATTTCTCCTGTATGCTGTTGAGACACATGAAATAAATGAGACGCAGTAAGGATTTCGCCTTGAAGCTTGTGTGTTCAGCAGATGAGACCCCTCACTAAGATGATAGATATAACAGTAAAGGGCCGTTCACACAAAGGACTGTAGCTACAACGATAACTATAAAGGTTTAATAATCATACTGATTCTATGAAAAAAGTCCACACCACAACTATAATGATAACGACAGAAACAATATCATTGGAATCACCTTTTTTTAGCTGATGAACAATAAAAACATTGACATCCAGTCAGAATCCACCAGTATTTAAAGACCATCTTGGTAGTGCATCACTGCGCGTCACTCCCGGATAAACAAAAAATGTCAGGATTAGCTGAGGTGATGTGACGGCTAACAGACAGCAGGCACACGGCTATTAGTGACAGCAGTGGCAATCCAGCTGTCACTCAAGTGGCCACGCCCCTAATTATGCAGAACTTTAAGCCTTAATGTAATTTAGATGGATGAGTTATAAAAAAAATCCACCCCCCTCACGGTTGTCATGAAGGGCAAAATTAGCTATTTAGACAATAACACTTTTTGCACCAGGCTATAAACACATTTTATTCTGCTGTAAAGTTGGGAATTTTAACAAGGGGGGTATATGGGATTGACTCTTTTTTACAGCCTATCTCTAGCGGCCAGTCGACGAATTGCAGGTTAAGTCACTTCCGTGTTCGATTCAAGAGAGAGACAGGAAGGTTGCCGCTTGAGTAAAATACTAAAGTGGAAGGGATTTTAAGAAATCTACAGAAATTTGCTTTTTATATATTCACTATCAAACACATTCAAAAGAATAGGTATTCTTTTTGACATGAGCGTTAAAGACCCTAAATGTGCATTTGGATTTATTCACGTATAACACTTTTACGACATAGTCAACCTCGGACCAACTTGCTTTGATTATCTTTTACAAGGTCAGTGTCATAAACTTTTAAGATTTCCAAGAGAGCCAGTGCTCAGCTGTGTTTGAAGTAAATAGCGCTGATAGACTTTTAACAGTCTCCTTTTAGACTGACCCTGAGTTTTAAGTGTTATAGACAAGCTATAAAAATAATAAATAGGCAGATATGATTAACGGGGACAATAAGAGCATCAGCAATGGACAGTAAAAGCCAGGGCAACAAGCACAATGTTTGTTTGATGTTGACTGGCAAAAGAGAAACGACATTTTTAGAGATTTTATTTCATTCATTTAACAAAAAACTACATGAATCAAGTATTTGATCCCTGTTGACTAGATGATCTTCCAGCATTTTGTATCATCCAGCAGCTTTTCATTCAGAGTGACTCCAAGGCTTTTCACACTGCACTTAACCTTGGATTAACGTCTTTTTAAACCCAGGCCAGGGTTCAGGTCGCTTTTAACTCTGAGAACCCAGGGTTTAGAATGGCTCTGGGTTAAGTGAGAAAATACCATTACAGAAAACTACTTGCAGAAATAGCAGTCATAAAGCAGTAACCTCAGGTTAAATGCCTTACTTCTGGGCATAACAATGACAGAGCACAATTATGTTCTCAGTAGTCTCTAGGATCAGTTGCTCCAAATATAAGCAAATGGATTTTTGTCGAACCTCACTCCCATTGCCCCCTAGCAGGACCCATATCCCCCCCCCCCCCATCCCCCATTCCCCATCCCTTAGATTTTAGCCTCGCACAGATAGTAAACAGCTATCGGAGGTTGAATCATCTGCTGCAAAATTGCTTTTCATAGCGAGCCAAGCCTGGTGGCAGTGCTGGAGCATCTCTGTGCCCTGGAGCCAGATTTCTCCTTCTCTCTTTCAGTTTTCTTTCTATATGTCTCTCTCTTTGATCTTTCTGATGAAACACATCCACTCAGACCTAAACAACTACATAATATTTAGTCATCATGATATGCATATACTTGTGCATAATTGTGGAACATACTTATGTTTATATGTTACAAACTTGAGCCTTAATTCTCCTCAGAACAATTGTTTATTTAAAGTTAATTCATTTCTAGGGTGACGAGGAAACAACTGACAATAAGTACGAACAAACATAACACATGAATATTCAACTGACAATATGCAAAACACAGACACAAACAAACAATAATGCTCACAAACAAAGCCAGCTGCAGGAAGTCACTTTATCCATTTTGCATAATCTCATTTTCAGATATTCACTGAGGTGATAGTCTGCAGCAGATTAAATTAATTAACCAATTTTATTCATGAAGGAGCCCCATCTCTTAAATAGGTATTATAATCATTATTTATCCAGTATATTAATTTCTCATATCAGGATTTTTTATTAATTCTTCCATCCATTCTTCAAAGAGAAAAGATCCTGCAGATTTTCAGTCCTGGTGTATTATTCTGCTGTTTACATTTTTAATATGTTCCTCATTCTGTCTCCATAGAAATAATAAAGCATGCTCCCCATCTCTCTCTGTTACTGCATGCGTGACATCAAATGAACTCCGGGACCTTAGTTTTCACAATGCCCCAAACTGCTCCCAAACCACCAACCAAGATGGCCCTTGTTTCGCATTATAGGCATCATTTGGAGTGTTCACATATCGTAAAAATTCAAGTGAACTAATATTATATTTTGAACAGTACTTTTTTGAGGGTGCACAGATTTAAAACATAAAGTAAATGGATGATGTTTTGGACAGACACACACACACACAGACACACACACACACACACACACACACACACACACACACACACACACACACACACACACACACACACACACACACACACACACACACACACACACACACACACACACACACACACACACACACACACACACACACACACACACACACACACACACACACAGAAAGAGAGAGAGGCAGTTGCACATTTTGTATAGCTCTGAGAAGGATTAGAAACATCATCCACTGAGCCTACGCTACAGGACAAACAGCAGAGAAGGCCTCAGGACATCTTACCAGCTTTGAGTACTCCATTGTTTTCTTTACACACTAGCAATAAAACTTGGATCTCTGTGTTGTTTCGCTATTGGAGGATAAATGAATCCCCCAGCTTACTTCCAGGGCATATACTTACTAAATATCAACATATCATAATCTAATTGCTTGCATATGCTTTAGAAATTGGGTTGGGTTCGAGAAGAGTCTAATTTTGAGGCAAAGAGGCAAATTTAATAAAAGTCTTTTCTAGGCTATTATGATCAATCAGTGGTGCACTGAATCACCACCTGATTCACCAAGAGTAACAAGAGTGCATCTGAAAGGGAATATTTGCTAAATTTGGCAAGAGTTTCTCTACTCAAGATAGTTGTTCTTTCTCTCGGCCAAAAAACAACACTGGACGGCTGTGGTCTTGTTGATGGACTCTCAAACTAACTGTACAGTGAGAATTAGTGGCTCTAGGACTGATGGGTTTCAGGTTAGGGTGAGATGTCATCATTGACAGGCTACAAAAAAGTGAATTTGTGTGAATCAGTTGTTCAGTAAAGACAGTGTCTGACAAACCTAAAATGAAGGTAAATCTGAATGTAAATGCAATAAATCACTTCTGGCAATAATAATGAAAGCAAAAGATGTAAAAATGTTTGATAAGGGCTCAGGCCAGAGTCATCTTTTCTATTTATTCCCCTTTATATATATATAGTATATATATATATATATATATAATTTTTTATTTTTACTAAAACGATTGAAAAAAAAGATTGGACCATTAAAAATATTGTGCATTTACAGTATATAAAGACACCAATAAACCTCCAATAATTTATAATACTTTACAAAGTATACAAATTAAGTTTAATGATTCATCTCTTAAAATCTCTTTAATACTTATTCTCTTAAAAAATTCACATCACCACATTTTGCAAAGATTCTCAAATGAATCCGAGGTCCTGCTCTGCTCTGATTGGTCTACCGTTTACAGTGCCTGTCGGGAAACCCCCCCCCCCCCCCCCACCCATTGCCATAACTGAACTTCAGCTCAGGAGGCTTCCTCAGTCCTCAGTGATTGTACAAACTGTAAAGACAGTAACAATGTCTTTTTACCATAACAGCGTCGATTTGACCATATCAATCCGAGCGCGAGTCCGATGATGAAACATTGGAAGAACTATTCAACCCTGAACCTCCATCGCAAGGACGACTTGAGCAGGACGTTTCTCAGTTATACACTACTCATTTTGAAGTACATTATGGAATGTTGCAATTGTATTTCCTCACCATCAGCATTAACAATTGTATTTCCATTAGGGCTGCACGATTAATCACAATTTCCATGTAATCGCACTTAAATCGAGATGGCTTATCGCCATTTTGAAATCGCAAAGGCTGCGATTATTTTGTATGCGCAGCTTGTCATTGATGTACGGCTATGTCAATGCTGCTCTATCTGAAAGCACTGTGAGTTTGAATCACTTATAACGTGCATTTGAAAAAGCAACACACGTCAAACAGCAAGAATGAGCAGCATTTAATAACCTCTTGTCCAACAAAAGACAACGTTTAATAACAAACTCCAAACTCACTTCATAACGACAGTTGAACATCCTTCTGAGATGTGGCTTCTTACACAGAATAAGGCAGTTGTGTGTTTATTGGTCATGTTTAACCAATCAAAGCATTTTCAATCTCCTGTTTATTCAGCTATAGCGATAGGGATTTCCTGGAATGACGCCGTTATCTACTTTTGTGGAGGGCCATATTTGGCGTGTCTGCACGAGAGCGCCCTCTGGTGTTCAGATGGAGCAGCATTTACTACCGATCAGCTGCACTACACTGACAAGCTGCACATAAAATAATCGCTGCCTTTGCCAACTCGCGTGCGGTTTCAGTGCAATTAATTGTGCAGCCCTAATTTCCATCAACAAACCAATGTGTATTTCAGCCCGTTCTCATCCCAAGGCGTCATTTAATTGAGACTTTCGACCATGCGTCATGTATACAAATAACAGCGCATACATTAGCCGAGCACTAATGTGAATGACTGATGTATAACATTAATTTTTTTTAAAACAAATCCTGCTCCATCCTTTATCATTACCCAAAGTAGTAAGAACAACAGACAATCTACATTTATGGTTAATGGACATGGACAATTTTAGGTAATAGTGGCCCACAGCTGCTTAGCAGAAGTATTTAGTACAGTAATAACGTGAGTTAGCAGGTTAGCCAGATATCTACACAGTATAACACACAAAATTAGCAATGGAATAAGAAATTCTTAAAACTTAAGAAATATCTAGCTTAATTCAAGGTATAATCAATTAAAAATTGTAGTATGTTGAAGTCTTTAGACTGTTGGTTGATTTGGTCTGGATTCATCTGTGTAGCTTCCTGTAGAGCGAAACAGTCACTACCTTCGGCAGTTCCTACATCCCTGCCATTGTCATTTGTACTTTCTGTCTTTCACAAGGTATAGGCTCACATCCTCATTGTCAAGGACACATGGGAACTCTGCTCTTTGTTTTTGAAAGATGGCTTTTAAAAGTGCCATTCAAAGGGGTGCGGCCACCCACAAGCAGCAGAACAATTCAAACTTTATCAAGGATGAATGTGCATTCATACAAGGCAAAGACAGGTTTCTTTAAAGGGTTGAAAGATGGTTAAAAAGGAACTTTTAAAAAGATGTATGTTGAATGAATAAAGCATTTTTTTTGTGTGTGAATTATTATGTATAACCTGCGATGGGGTCTCATAATGAGTAATCCAAGCGTCACCATTACAGGCCTCTGGACTATTGCTTTATGAAGTTAGTCTTTGTGTTATTACTCTCAGTAGGGCCATATTTCATATACAGAAAATAAGCCCTTCTTTGTAATGAAAAAAGGCCATTGCTATACGTAATATAAAAATAAGGACCTTTAATATCCTCTTGAGTTTTCCCATGTTTTCTTGTGATTATTATTGGCTATAAGGCTGATATGTTTGTCATGCTATCTAATAAATAATAATATTACTGGAATCACAACATGGACGTCATTGCTCCGACACATTGCCTCAGTACAAGCTTTAAAGTGTTTCCTGCAGGCTACTTTGGTTGTTTATCTGTCAATGTGTTATTTATATAGAGCATGTGGAGTTGCATCTGCGTGTTCTTATGGAATCCTGCTCAGTAGCCATAAACGAAGAAAAGAAGAGCTTCAGAAACCAGATATAGGATGAAAAACAAAAACAGACGCTGTTGTTTTCCTTACCACTTTATGGCTCCTACTAACTATTTATATGATTAAACTAAATGCAGGAGACACACTGATCTAAAAATGAAATGCTCTTGCCAGGGGCGTTTCTAGGATCTTCATTTTAGGGGGGCTAGGCCCCCAATGAGGGTATGATGAAAAAAGAAAAAGAAAAGAAAAAGGTAACACTTTAGTTTAGGGTCTAATGCTCACTATTAACTAGTTTCATTACCATGCAATGGCAGGGTTTTATAATCACTGTGGTCCCGAATGTGAAGCAGGGCAGCTGAGGGGGTTCGAGAACATTTTGATTTTTCTGATCTACATAATGTACATTTTAAGATGTTTTGAAGGCCAAAAATAACAACAGATATAAAACCATGTCAGTGGGCAGCTGATTATTTTTCTCTCCTCATCAGCATCACACTCTTTTTCTCTTTGTTTTTATCTTGCCCTGTCTCTTCCCCTCCTAAAGCTGAGCTTTGACTGATAATAGGCTTTTCATCTTTGTCTTTCAGTGAAGAAAGTAAACAAAGGGTCAACTGATAGGTTGATTTTGCCTATGAATCATTTTCTCAGACGCGTTCATTTACTGAAAGCTACTAGGAAATCTAGGTAACTAAGTTTATTAAATTCATTCACAATATGTAGGCTACACATTCATTATTAATATTATGCCTAATACAGGGCAGTAGAAAGGGCTTTATAATCAACAAGGTCCCAAATTTGAGGTTGGTAGGGGGTTCAAATCTTTTATTTCTCTGATATGTGCATTTTTTCTCTGAGCTTTTTTAATTTACTGAAAGCTACAATTTTTATTATATTCTAAATATGAATGCATTAATTATTAATATTGTGCCTAACATGATGAAATCGGCTTTGTTAATGTTCCTTGTCCCCTCACAATGATGGCAAACTAATTATCACATTACATGAGTCACGTTACATAGGCCTATTTTCAGTTCAAAATGGCGAAATTAGACAAAACTATATTAGTTTGCCTGATTATTTTTTTGTCATTCGTTTAACATTTATGACCTAAAAAAACTGTCAAAAATGAAATGTCAAGTTTAGCTACTTACATCTTATCTCGCACTTGACCATACACTGAAGCGTCGAGTCGCTCTGCTAAAATTTGCGATCAGAGGCGTGTGTGAAAATAAAGCCCGCCTACTTTGATTTGATTGGTCATCTCAAATATTCTGACATTGACGAGCAGTGACAGACCAATGAGGCTTAGATGAACACACACACACACACACACACACACACACACACACACACACACACACACACACACACACACACACACACACACACACACACACACACACACACACACACACACACTAAAAAGGGCCTAGTGATGCCCCTGGCTCTTACTCCAGTGTGAAAATATTTTAACAAAAGGTTCTACCAGTCTAACTGAAGTTAGAACAGTCTAAATAACATATGCAGGCCAGCAGACACATTCAAATGTAAATTTAAGAAGGTCATGTTGATGGCATGTATAAATAGTTGGTTATATTGGGGGAAAACAGTACAAAGATACTGTAGTATATCAGAATGAATTTCAGTGTAAAACAGTTCTATTCATTACGTCGGATGACGACAAATGGGATTTCGCTTAGAACACCTATCGACTTCGAGTATACAAAAACGAGCCAATGGCAAAGAAATGCCATGGGTCTGCGTAATTTGCATGACATAACTCCGCTCCACCTCGTGGGTATAAAAGGAGGACGCCGGCAACATGCAGTTATGTTTCTTCGCTGAGGAGCCAAGACTGAACTCAGGCGATCCCCGTGGTACAGCGGAAGTGGCAGGAAGACGTAACGTCTCCGTTCCCTACTCAGGGAACGAGGGTTACATACGTAACCGAGACGTTCCCTTTCGTTGTCACTCCGAGTTACGTCGGATGACGACGAATGGGGTTACCAGTCTAATCACGCCACCTTCACAGCTGTCTTCCAGTGCCCTGCGTAAATCTGAGCCCTCGAGAGATTTAGGACGAAGGACTCCTATTTAACACAGGAATACCAAGGTACACTGGGAAGCATATCCCGTAGCTTGAGAGGAAATATGCAATTATCACCAACCCAGGGGGGGGGGGGGGGCATTTGAAAATACACACATGACCCGAAGGAAACATATGGAGAAACTCTGAGGTGTCCAGCCGCAGGTGGAATATTTCAACCTCAGGGGTGGCAAGGTGGCTTGCCGAGGGAAAGGCACACGCTCAGAGAGGCTTACAGTGGAAATACATGTGTGGGGGTAGCTCCGGGGAGGGACCATGCACACGGGAGGCACCTAGCCGACGCCCAGGCAATAGACACTGGCGCTAGCATTAGGGGTGCTGGAGGAACTCAGGGCTTACGGAGAAGCTCACCTGAGCAGAATATCGCACGTATCCAGTCCGTGGAGTGCAATGGCGAGCAAGCGAAGACACCTGAGCGGGTCCGGTACTAGCTAGTTGAAGCGAGTACATAAGAGGACACTGGCTCCACTCGGAGATTGTAGAATCTGGCGAATGTGTTAGGTGTCGCCCAGCCTGCAGCTCTGCAGATGTCTGTTAGCGAGGCGCCATGCGCTAGAGCCCAAGAGGATGCCACACTCCGGGTGGAGTGGGCAGTCACACCAAGGGGGCATGGTCGACCTTGCTGCTGGTAAGCCAAAGCAATGGTTTCCACTATCCAGTGAGACAACCTCTGCTTTGAGAGAGCCTTTCCCTTCAGCTTCCCACCATAACAGACAAAGAGCTGGTCTGAGGTCCTGAAACACTGCGTCCTGTCTACATAGGCGCGGAGAGCGCGTACTGGACAGAGCCGTGCCAAGGCTGGGTCTGCCTACTCCGAGGGCAGCGCTTGCAGGTTCACCACCTGGTCCCGGAAGGGAGTGGTAGGAACCTTGGGCACATATCCAGGCCGGGGTCTCAGGATCACGTGAGAGTAAGCCGGCCCGAATTCCAGGCACGCTTCGTCAACGGAGAATGCGTGCAGGTCCCCGACCCTCTTGAGAGAGGCCAATGCAACCAGGAGCGCTGTCTTCATTGACAGGAACTTTAGCTCCACTGATTGCAGAGGCTCAAAGGGAGCACTCTGCAGGGCACTTAAGACCACTGAGAGGTCCCAAGAGGGAACGAGAGGAGAACGAGGAGGATTCAGCCTCCTCGCCCCCCTCAGGAACCTGACGATCAGGTCGTGCTTCCCTATGGACTTACCTTCCACTAAGTCGTGGTGAGCGGCAATAGCGGCAACATAAACTTTGAGGGTGGAGGGAGACAGCCTTCGCTCCAACCCATCTTGAAGGAAGGAAAGCACGAAACTGATCGAACACCTCCGGGGGTCTTCTCGGCGAGAAGAACACCAGTTGACGAAGAGGTTCCACTTCAACGCGTAGGCGTGCCTAGTGGACGACGCTCTAGCGGAAGTGATGGTAGCCACCACCGTAGGTCCAGAAGCCACACGTGGAGGTTCCAGAGATCGGGACGAGGGTGCCACAGGGTGCCCTGTCCCTGAGAAAGGAGGTCCTTCCTCAGAGGAATTGGCCAAGGAGGTGCTGTCACAAGGAGCACTAGTTCGGAGAACCAAGTCCGGGTGGGCCAGTACGGCGCAACCAGAAGGACCTGCTCCTCGTCCTCCCTGACCTTGCGCAAGACCTGCGCAAGAAGGCTCACTGGGGGAAACGCATATTTGCGGCCCCGCGGCCAGCTGTGCGCCAGAGCATCCATGCCGAGCGTGCCCTCGGTCAGAGAATAATACTGGACGCAATGGGTCGAGTCGTGGGAGGCAAACAGATCTATCTGTGCGTCCCCGAACTGGTCCCAAATCATCTGGACCGACTGGGGATGGAGTCGCCATTCTCCAGGGAGGGGCTGAAGCCGTGACAGCTCGCCGGCAGCACGGTTCAGGGCTCCGGGAATGTAAAAGGTACGAAGGGACCTCAGATGGCTCTGACTCCATAAGAGGAGGTGGCGAGCGAGTTGCGACATACGGCGGGAGCGTAGACCACCTTGATGGTTGATGTACGCTACAGTGGCGGTATTGTCTGATCGGACTAGTACGTGTTGACCCATGAGCAGCGCCCGGAAGCGGTGCAGGGCAAGGCGTACTGCCAGCAACTCGAGGCAATTGACATGCCATAGGCACTGGGGTCCTGTCCAGGAGCCCGCGGCAGCATGTCCATTGCACATGGCGCCCCAGCCCTGGTGGAGGCATCTGTTGGGACAACAACATGCCGGGACACTCGTTCCAGGGGGACACCAGCCCTGAGAAAACTGAGGTTCAACCACGGGGTGAAGGTCTGACGGCAGGTCGGAGTAACTGGTACTCGGAGCGTGCCTTGTTGCCATGCCCACCTCGGGACTCGGTCGCGAAGCCAAAGCTGAAGCGGTCTCATATGAAGCAATCCGAGCGGCGTCACCGCGGCTGCAGATGCCATATGCCCCAGGAGCCTCTGAAAATGTTTCAGTGGAACCGCACTCTTGCCCTGAATTTGTCTCAGACAAGTCAGCAGTGACGTAAGCTGCGCGGACATGGCGACCGAGTCGATGTCCATACCGAGAAAAGAGATCCTCTGCACGGGGCAAAGTTTGCTCTTCTCCCAGTTGACCCGAAGGCCCAGACGAGCTAGGTGCCAGAGCACAAGGTCCCTGTGTTCGCAAACCTGATCTCGAGAGTGCGCTAGGATCAGCCAGTCGTCGAGATAGTTCAGGATGCGAACCCCGTGAACCCGAAGGGGAACAAGGGCTGCCTCGACGACCTTCGTGAAGATGCAAGGAGACAGGGCTAGCCCGAAAGGGAGAACCGCGTACTGGTATCCCTGCCCCTCGAAAGCAAACCGGAGGAACGGTCTGAGTCGAGGAAGAATGGAGACATGAAAGTAGGCGTCCTCCAGGTCGATCGCTGCAAACCAATCCTGGGGCCGAACACATTCGAAAATGCGTTTGGCGGTGAGCATTTTGAATGGCATCCTGTGAAGGGAGCGATTCAGTACGCGCAGGTCCAGGATTGGTCTTAACCCACCGGTTTTCTCGGGGACAATGAAGTAAGGGCTGTAGAAGCTGGACCTCATCTCGGCTTGAGGGACAGTGTCGATTGCACCCTTCGCCAGCAGGGTGGCAATCTCTGCTCGCATGATGGGGGCATTGCCACCGACCAAAGTGGAGCGGACTCCCCTGTAGCGGGGAGGAGACCGTGCAAACTGAATTGCATAGCCGAATCTGATGGTGCGGGCGACCCAGCGGGACAGGTGGGGAAGCTCTAGCCAGGCCCCCAAGAACTGTACCAGCGGGGTCATGCGGACCACAGGCGTCCCCCCGGAGGGGCAGCGAAGCGAAGTAGCATAACGGCATAGCGATCCGGTGTGGGGCACAAGTTAACGTCCGCGCCCTGACAGAGGAGGCCAGGGAAGGACCAGCGTTCCACGGGGGCCTGCTCTGCCAGGGGTCTGGCGACAGAGTGGGACAGGGACGAAACGGTCCGTGGATGGGCGGGGTTGGAACCGTGGGAGGGCGCCTTCGGCGGTTGGCAGACTGAGGGACCTGAGCGGATGGCGGGGCCGTCGGCAGAACAACCTCAATCTGCTCCCGGGCGGTTAAGAACTACTGGGCAGAAGAACTCAACCGCACCGCCGAAGAGGCCGACCTGGGATGTGGGGGTGTCGAGCAGACGAGTCTGCCGACATCCAGCACATCAGACCGGTCAGCCCCAGAGTGATAAACATCACCTGACTCGGAGAGCGCACGGTCACCTTCGTCGCTCGGAGAGCAAGGTCAGTGGCGGCGCGCTTTTTGGTAGCTCATTAAAGAGCCTCGAGTCAGTCCCGCCCTCATACATAACCATAAGCACCTGGGCCAGGTAGACCACAGAACGGTCATGGGATGCAGTGAGGCGGCTGCCTGTCCTATGGCACTATAGGATTTCGCCACAGATTAGTGTAGACGAAAAGAACTACAGCCTTCGGACGGGTGCTTAGGATAGCGCCGGGAAGCACTCTGAGGACACAGTAGCATCGCAACAGAGCGTTCAACCGGGGGGACCCCAGTGTACCCATGGGCAGCGGCCCCGTGAGGGGGGAAAGGGGGATGAGACCAACAAGCGGTCCTGAGAAGACACGGGGGTCTTCCAGGACATCGAGATCTCTTCATGCACGTCCGGGAAGAAAGATATTGGGGTTTGCCGTGTACGCGGGTCGGCGGCCTTACCCAAAAACCAATCGTCCCAGGAAAGCATGGCCGTCATCTCCGGATCAGACTCAGGCACAGCATAACACACCAGAAGGTGGCAGCTGTGACGAGTCGTCACTTCCAAAAGAACCAAGCCCACCTTATGATGTTACTACAGACATAGCATCTTCCTCTGTAGCTTCAACCGAAACTCGCGGGCCACCCGAAGGTCGACTCGCGGGAATCGGAGGTTCACTAGCGGGCACCGTCACACAGGAGGGGGCTGGGGTCGCGGACAGATAGTCGGCGCCTTGTTCCAGACTATAACCCTCAGGTCACCCTGGCCACCAGCCGAAGTAGCACCCCTCGGGGGAGCGCTAGATCGGGGTGTGGATGAGGGGACTCTCACTCTTGCGAGTTCATTGAGTCTCGACCTAAATGACGCGATGATCATGTTCCCAGAGAGAACATGAATCACCCACGAGCGCTGTACAAGCATGATCAAAGCCCTACACACTAGACAGCGCTCGTGCCCATTAGAGTCCGATACCAATCTGCCGCCACTTTTTTTTTTTTAAATGAATTAATTTTTTTAATTTCTCAATGTGAACTCGCTGCAGATCGCCATCACACCAACACTGGAGAGAATGGCTCGTCTCGTAGAGTGAAGTCATAAATGGCTGTGGAGTGAAGAGATACTCTTGGCTCCGAAGCGAAAACATAACTGCATGTTGCCGGCGTCCTCCTTTTATACCCACGAGGTGGGGCGGAGTTACGTCATGCAAATTACGCAGACCCATGTTATGTCTTTGCCATTGGCTCGTTTTTGTATACTCGAAGTCGATAGGTGTTCTAAGCGAAACCCCATTCGTCGTCATCCGACGTAAATCGGAGTGACAACGAAAGGGAACTATACTTACCCTAAGCCTGAGACTCTTTGCTTGCCACACAAAATAAACCAGTGTTTTTTTAAACCAATTGGTTGGGTAAATGATTAAAATGTCTGGCTTATAAAGACAGCTGCTTTTTTTTGCCTCATATTGCGTATCAATGTAAACATATTCCAATCAACCAATCAGATTTGAGGGACAATTTTACAGTTTATGTCAAGTTTAGGTTTACAACATACTGCCAATCCATAAGTGTATGCTAATTGTCAATCATCTTTGACGATAGTGATAGTGAGTATTGTATGTATGTACAGTGTATTGAAAAGCAATACAAAGTGTACAGTGCAAAGACTAAATGTTTTTGATATCACATCATCATCATCAGTATCTACTTATAGATTATGCTCCTGATCTCATTCATAGATCTTTTACCATACTGGGTCTAAAACATGCATTGTTCTTCTAATACATGTATATTGTAGATAATTGAAAGTTGTATAATTACTTAATTCATACACACACACACGGAAGTACACGCACACACTGTATATGCACTTATGCATCCAGAAAGTATTTACAGCGCTTCACTTTTTTCACATTTTGTTATGTTTCAGCCTTATTCCAAAATGTATTCAATTAATTATTTTCCTCAAAATTCATCAAACAATACCCCATAATGACAATGTGAAAAGTTAGTGTGAAATCTTAAAATAAAAAATAAAAATAAAAATAAAAAATGAAAAATGAAAAAATCACATGTACACAAGTATTCACAGCCTTTGCCATGAAACTCAAAATTGAGCTCAGGTACATCTGGTTTCCACTGATCATCCTTGAGATGTTTCTACAACTTGATTGGAGTCCACCTGTGGTAAATTCAGTTAATTGGACATGATTTGGAAAGGCACACACTTGTCTATATAAGGTCTCACAGTTAACAGTGCATGTCAGAGCTGTCCAAGGAACTGTCTGTAGACCTCTGATACAGGATTGTATGAAGGCACAGATCTGGGGAAGGGTTCAGAAAAATGTCTGCAGCATTGAAGGTTCCAATGAGCACAGTGACCGCCATCATCCGTAAATGGAAGAAGTTTGGGACTTCCTAGAGCTGGTCGCCCGGCCAAACGGAGCGATCGGGGGAGAAGGGCCTTAGTCAGGGAGGTGACCAAGAACCCGATGGTCACTCTGACTGAGCTCCAGCGTTTCTCTGTAGACAGAGGAGAACCTTCCAAAAGAACAACCACCTCTGCAGAATTCCACCAATCAGGCCGGAAAGAGTGGCCAAAATTTGCAAAGATTTAAAAAAAAATGTTTTTCACGTTGTCGTTATGTCGTTTTATTATCCCTGAAATTTGTGACATTGGATTTTTTTACCTTGATTATATCATTCCTGATATGTGTGAAAACTAATTTAGTGTACAAGTGTGTACAAGTGAAGTACAGATGTTTCATTCAAACTGAAGTAGAACAAAATAACTGATTCCCCTCCTCTGCTTATGTTATACTGGATAAGAAGCTACAAACAAACAATTATTAAATACACCTAAAACAGGTGCTAGGGTGATTTTCTTCTGAGAAACATTTCCTAACCTCTCTTGACCTCTGTTTCATTACCTTCAGGTGTGTGTGGAATCACCTGCATACACGTAGCTTATGTTCCCACTCCTTTCAACAACAACATAAGAATTACTTGACAAGCACCCGCTCCACTCTCTTTCTCTCGTCCTCTGTCACATTTTCATCGTCCTGAGAGGAAAATGTAGATTTGTTGATCACTCAGACTGAGCAATGCACAGTGTCATCACATCCAGTGACCCTTCTTCCATATTCACAGAGAACAGGAGAGATGGCTAATTTCCAGGGAACAAGCACATGTCATTTTTGCATTACATGATTAGTGGTGAACTGCTTCAGAACCCAGATTTTACATTAGACACAATAGCAAAATTGTATAAAAGTAAAGAAACAAAGAACAAACAAAAAGAAAAACATCTATTAATATTACTATGAACAGCATAGGTCCAATAATACACAAAAGTAGTAACACTTGCAAATTGATAATTAATCATATTTAATATAGTTTGCATCATATTTTCTTTTACCTTGCAATTTTGTTAACGGTTTTTAAGGATGGTGAGGGAATGTCAAACAACCCGGTTTAGCTAGTTTGGGCATCAATTTATTTTTTCAGTGTCTCTGCTACATATTTTAGTTGTAATAGCAATATGCAGTATTTAGTAATAACAGTAAATTATGCATAATTACATAACTAAACCAACTAAACCAAACCCTATTCCTAACCCTAAACCTAAACCCTATACTTACATGTTGTTAATTACTTAGTATTTAAATGTATAATTACACCGTAAAAAGGAGACCTTAAAATAAAGTGTAACCCTATTTTTTTGTACTAAAATGAATTGGCATACTTTTTGATGCACAGCTTTTAATGACAAAACACATGGGAAGCATACAGACAAGATCCATCCATCTATTGGACTTCAGTGCCATTGAACTGGTATTACACTGGAAATACGATATTTATTTTCTTTTTTTCTTTTACTTTTCCTCTGGTATTATGGCCCACAGATCCTACTGTATGTGTTAGTTGTTTTTTGGTAATCCATTAGTATTCTCCTAGTTTTTTTTTCTTTTTTTTTTTCAAGTTTGGCTTTTATGATCTTCACACAAAGCCTCATAAAAGTTATCAGATTTAGCATAATTTAAAGAAAAAAATAATCACACCCTTGTGCATTTGACATAAAAATAAATGCAGGAATGCTGTTTTATTCCAAAGGTTGTGTGTGAACCACCTAGTCTAGCCTGCTACAGACTGTGCGATTGCACTGTACGGCATGGATCTAATAAACGTGGGTCCGACAAGTATGTAGACTGTATGATGATGACACCTATCGAATCGTAGGGTACAGCGCAAGTTAGCATAATTAAATGTCATCAGCAGGAACCAGTGGTAAACAAATAGAGCAAGATGAATATCACTTTGGCAATAGGGGTTTTTGCATTGAAAAAAAAAACAGGAGGAAGCGAAAGAGTGGATGCCATGTCGCATTGAACAATACGCCATTTCATGTGGCATTTTTATTGGCTAGTCAGCAGACGTAGGTCGTAGCAGCAAACACACTGTAAGATGATCATGCTATATTTCTGACACTGTCAGAAAATGATCGCAGGCTATCTTTGGTCCCAAGACCGTGGCAATGGCCATCTTAGAACCTCTCTCACTGTATGATATAGGACCACCATTTAGGAGCCACGACCACAGAAATCACCACGATTAGTCATCTTTCATCTGGGACAGCCCAAAATCCTACAATGTGTACCTGGCATTAAAGTCGCACATCTGTCGTCCTTGAATCTTGGCATTGTGCAGATTGGCCTGTAATTGTTGTTTGCAGCTATATTCTATATGTGTAAATAAATATTAGCAATTATGAACATCACATTCATGTTGAGATTTATATTTAGTAAGTAGCAAGTTGTCGTTTAGCAGTTGCTTTCCTCTCTTTACAGTGTATTTATTACAGGTGCAGCTCCCCTGGAGCAAGCTGAGATGAGGTGCTCTGCTAAAGGGTACAGTGGTAATTGCTCATAGACCCTGTGTGCAAAATCTAATTGTAACCCCGGGTAAAGTTAGCTATGCTTTTTAGCATTTAATGTGAAATCAATAAACAAAAAAACTTTGTGATTAATTAAGTGTCAAGTTCACAGAAAGTGATTTAATATCATATGTATTATACTATCAAATAAAACAGTTAATAATTAACTAAAAAGTGTTAAATTAATGTATGTTTTATTTAATGTATTATTTACTTGTTAATTTATTTATTTATGTAATTGCAAGAGCATTTGTCTGGTTAATTAATTATTTTAATAAACCAGACTCAAAGACAGATTAGTGAACCCAAACAGGGGTTTATTGTACATAGGATAAAATTGAGCAATGCAGGTGAGTAAATAAAAAGAGTTTCATAACCTATAAACAGTTTCTTTGAATGGTAGCTGGTGGATAACAAGTTGTAATGCAATGGTGATGATGACTGAAGGAAACACAGACCTTAGTTTGAGCATGGTGAGTATTCAGGTAACACTTTTCCACAGGGTTGCAGGCACGAAGACGAAGGAGATCACTGGATTCACAGGAACAATAGTTATGAGTATCGCAGGTAAGAGTCTGTATCCACGTTTGAGGCCAGACCAAGTTTGACTGTGAGGTGTGCACTCTTATCCTGAAGCAGTGAGTGCAGGTGAGGGACAGGAAGGATACTGGGAAATGTAGTCCCCTATCAGTCAGTCACATTCGACAATACGTCAGAATTACTGACGAATTAAATCGAACACAAACACAAACTTGAATGTGCAATTGCATGCGCACTTTCTTATATTTCTTATATCTTTCAAAAATCACATGCCAATGTGCGTTGACTCGTTTAGTTTACACTCGAAGGCGAGATCCCAATTCGTCTCTGTTCCCTCCTTCAGGGAATGGGGTTACATTAGAAACCTAGAAGTTTCTAACTAGATGACTTGACTTGTGAAGATGGGCAGATGGATAACGTACATGACAGCATTATAATTTATAATTTATATTCTTTTATTTTTATATGATTTAATATTACATTTATTTCCATCACTTTATGTAATGTGTGTACTGTAATTTATTTCTTTACTGTTTTTATTTATAAGTTTATATTGTATTTTGTGTATTTTGTATTATTTCTGTAGGTTGCTTAATATCTATACATTTAATATGTAATTTATTCAGTTTAATTTTGTTGTGTTTCTTATCATAAATTAATATCAAATTGGCCAAATGAAATGGATTTATCACTGCAGGTTGTGACTTTAAAAAAATAAAGCAGCAAATCATATTAAGATTTAAATTTTAGTGGGCTGATGTTTTTTGTTTTGTTTTAGTGCGGCTATATTTCAATAGTCAGCCAAATGTTCATTGCACACAATGGAACGGAAGGTAGAGGGGAAAGGGAAGGCCTTTCAAATCCAATTAGGTCTGTGATATGATGTGGGAGTACTATAATCCAGAGAAACACTGTCCCCACCTCCATAACCTCACTATACACTAGAATATGAGCGAGAGACAGAAAGAGAGAGAGAAGAGAGAGGCTTATCAAGAGGAGAGTAATGGATTTGCTGTTGTGTATTCTCTCTGCTCTGCTCTTTCCCCCCACTGCACACACATTAATCTCTGTCATAAATGCTCATTTTGTAAGCGCCTGCTTTTGCTACCCACCATGTGTGGGAGAAGAAAGAGAGCATGAGAGAGATTTCCAGACTCACCTTCTCACAGTCAGGGTTATGGCAGAAGAAAGATAGAGATGACTTCTGACAAACTCTGACTGAAAAAAAGTTTCCAGAAACACTCTGAAGCTCTGACGAATGCGAGATGGAGGAAACGCCACTACATCCCTGAAAAAAGTGTTGACATTTTCCCTTTACTCTCATGTTCCTTTGAACAGATCAGTGCGGAAATATGTAGTCATCAATCCGGTGAAGTTCACAAGCCCTGTCTGCGCTTCACGTATCCGCCCTTTTGCTGTTACCGCAAATGTATGTAGAATAATGGAAATTTTCACACCATCTGCTGTTGATTTAAAGTGAGTAAATGGGAGATATGCCACCACAGACGAGGAAAGCCACGGTAAGCAAAAATCCACTAATAGCTCTGCCGGTTTGTTTGGTTGTACTGTAATCACTTTTTAGTTGTTGATATAAACGAAATATCCTATAAAAGCAGACCGCCAACATTTAGGTATGGAAAATGCTTTTGAAATCATGACGAATAAATGCATTTGAATTATCTTAAGCATGCACAGCCATGAGGGAAAAACAGCTGACCTTGCCATCCGCAAATGCATTCTAGTCGGTCATAAAAATTATGAAATTGAAGAAATGTTTGAGGAAATACTGCATATCGAGATGACCAGTGCTTCATCGTTTTTATTACTCACGCCAAAGTCACAAAAACCTCTTTTATTATTATTTATATGTCTGACTGCACAATGGTAAGTCTGTGTAAGCTTGAACATTTAGAAGGGGATAGTGAAAGGTCAAAGGCTTGTCCAATAACTTTCCCTTCCTGCAAAAAGATATTATGCTTACTGACACGAAACTAGCTGCACTTGTCCAGAATTACACTGAAGTGGAAAAATGCAATAATGGTCTAAATAATCGCTGCACATGGAAAGCTAGCTCTGTGCTCCTAAAAGGCCACTTCATAATGAAGGAAAAGGTGTAGCGATGACCCCCTGCTAAAGGTCACTGATGCAGGAATTTTTCCATTCCTGCAGATTGGTTTATTAAACCTCGTTTTGATCCACCTACTCTGTGTGCATTGGTCCCACTGGAAATCCCTGCATCATATCCTGCACTTTCATTTTCGAGATTGCTATTCTGTGGCTCCTGATTCCAGACAAAAGTAGAGAAACTCTGAGGCAAAGTAGTGTGCTTGTGTTAGTGCTGCAGATTTTTATTGTGAGTCATTTTGTTTGAGTAGATGGCAAGACGGTCCATTTTACAATTTTAATAACAATTCCCCCAAAATTGATTGCTTTGTTTGGAGTGAGTAAGATTAAAATTGCTTTTACAGTTTTTTCACAATTGATAAAACACTAAACCAAATTCTCAATGGCCTAAACCAATTTAAATCACTCCTAAATCCTAAACAAGTTCAGGCAGTTAGACACCATTTGCAAACCTCATGCACTCTTTTTGCAAAACTCTAAACACACAAACACTAAAACACATTTTGCACTGCGAAGCACTTGTGTTGCAAAACAGTACACAAGTGGCAACCGTTAAACACAATTACAACAAAGTTTTTGACACTTGTTTCTAATGATGTGATCAAACAAACTGTACTAAATATAAGACAGCTCAGAGTGCACAGATGGCCCAGGTGCACTGAATGTTGATACAAACAATGGATGGAAACAATCTAAGAAGGAGAGGAGGAATAGTACATGTAAGAGGTGGTGGATGAGGAGGAAGAGGATAAGGACGAGAAAGAGCAAGTTGTGGACAGTGTTCCCAAGTGAAAAAACCTGTAACAAAATGTATTTAAGATACATTTATTTCATACTAATACATTAACATGTTTACGGACAAGTTTGTAACATACTTTGGTTAAAATTCCTCAATGGTTGTGTAAATCAATGCCCTTTTTACCTCCTCAAAAACAGCTCTGTTCACAGCGACCCATTTCAGTGCATGTCTCTTTAAATGATAATGAGCAACTGCTCACCCCACTCCTCTCTTCCGTGGGGGGTGTCACACAAGACATGTTATGTGCTGCCTTGGGGGACAGTATACAAATGGCTGAGGGCGGAAATATGCGAATACGGGACAGTAAGTCAGCGGTCGTGGGCGGAGCATGAGCAATATGATATCATATTACTCAGAAAATTCAAACGGCTTCATTATTGAGAGTATTTAGGCTTTTTGTGGATTAAAAAAAAATGAATTTCATTGTATGGTGGTTGTTTCCACACACTGCAAAGACCATAAAGTACAAAGTACAAAATCAATTGTTCCAATTTAGCAGACTTTAAGTATACCAATTTAGAATCCCAAACGTAAAATTGCAGGGTATTTATATCAAGTACATAAATATGTAAATATATTTGTATGTTGTCAGCAGCCATATCACCCTGTAGCCCAAGACTGGTTGCCCACTGAAGCTAAGCAGGGCTGAGACTGGTTAGTACCTGGATGGGAGACCTCCTGAAAAAAACAGGTCGCTGCTGGAAGAGGTGTTAGTGAGGCCAGCGGGGGGTGCTCACCCTGTGGTCTGTGTGGGTCCTAACGCCCCAGTGTAGTGATGGGGACACTACTGTCAAAGAGCACCGTCACCGTCCTTTGGATGAGATGTTAAACCGAGGTCCTGACTCTCTGGGGTCATTAAAAATCCCAGGATGTCCTTTGAAAAATAGTAGGGGTGTGTAACCCCGGTGTCCTGGCCAAATTTGCCCCTTGGCCTCTGTCCATCATGGCCTCAAGACATCATCCCCATATATATATATATATATATATATATATATATATATATATATATACTGATTGGCTTCATCTCTGTCTCCTCTCCACCAGTAAGCTGGTGTGTGGTGTGTGGTGTGGTGTGGTGTGTGGTGGGCGTACTGGCGCAATATGGCTGCCATTGCATCATCCAGGTGGATGCTGCACATTGGTGGGTGTTGAGGAGACCCCCTTTGAGGTCCAAGAAAAAGCGCTATATAAATGTAACAAATTATTATTCTTGTATACTTAGCATACAATAAATGTATTTCAAGTACATTTCTATATTTATTTTTTCACTAGGTTGGATCTGACACACCAGAGGGATTTTTTGAAAGCACTGTAGCATGCTTTTCATATAGACTATTCTTTGACCTTTTGGGCTTTTTCAGTTGGACTGGTGCATTTTGTCACCAATTTCAGAACCTTGATGTAATTTTTCAAAACTCTAGACACAAAACTCAAAACTTTGCATGTTGCATATACTGTATAGCCATTGTCACTGTGTAGTTGTTAGTTACATTACATATAGTTGTACAAAATATGTGATGGAAGTCAAACACAGCGGAATCATTGAACAAAATCTGAAATGTATTAATGAAATAATCAAATCACAACATAGGTGTTTCAAAGGAAAAATTTAGATAAGAAAAAAAGAAAAAAAAACTACAGTACAGTAAAATATTAACTGGAGTGTTCACTGTACTTCTATGTTTATTGTCTTGTGGATTTGGCCACCTGTCTTGCCACATCACGGTAAATGTTTTCATTAGCTAAACATCTTGGAATGAATCTGGCATTGTGAATCCAGGCCCAGCTGTGATGTCATTGCATGTGTCATCCATGGCCTGCAGAATGGTGACTTGTTTGTGAGGTTGCATCTTATACCTTCCACCTCCATGTGGAGAAAAACTGGAGCTAAATTTAGGGTATTGAGGATGGGCCCGAATCCATGCTTGCACCATTTGATCATAGTGAAATTAGCCCTTCAAGTAAGGTTACAAGGAGAGCTGCATTATATGAGCCAATACGATGTAAGAGTCACTATCTCTGATATAGCCACAGTCATCGGGATATAGGGTCCACATGGGGATATTGGGTTACTTGGACAGTTGCCCGCTGGACACACCTCTCCTCCTTTTCTTGACCAGCTTTGACCACCACATACGTATTCTTTGTCTTCCACCTCTCACTGATGGCTCCATGTTATCACTATTGAGTGGGATACCACTCATCTCACCATATACACGTACCACAATGTGAAATCAATCACCAGTAATGAGTTGGTAGTAATTTGTTATAGTTTTTCACAATTGCCTAGAAAAATTTCTTGTAACATTCACCTATTTTCTCACAACATTAAACACAAATCCACACCACATGAAAAATTGGAGAACATAGAATCCAGAACATTACAGTAAAAAAAATATTCTATACAGTGATTTTTTTGTGTGCAATTACATAAAAAAGTATAGTAATTGCAACTGAGTAAGGTGAATATATTGCGTATGAACTGCAAGTGTAGTATTGTAATGAAAATTAAATAGTAGGCTACTAAATGTCTGTATATTCAGTACTTGCTACTGTAAAAATACTGCAGTCCAACTGCAAAAGCCAAAAAGTTCATTGTGGTGAAAATTCCGCTTTACCATCAAAAGAATAAATAACATTTTAAAGTATAATAAAATAGAAAACAGCTATTTTTAACTGTATACAGTTTTTGCCTATTGCTTACACGCTTTTTGCAGAATTTGACTCATTATGTCAAAAATCTACACAAGCCAATCAGACATAGCACTTGGAGATTAACAACTCACATCTATGCCAAAATGAAACACTGCAATCAAAACTTAACACTCCTTTCTAAAAATGAAATTCTTGCAACAAAACCATACACACAAGCACCATTTGAATTACTCTTTCATATCATCAGCAACACGCTGATGGGCTTTATATAAAACACTGCTGTCTTTGTTTCTATTTTTGTTGTAATTTTCTGACTCAGTCTTCTGTAAAACTCAAAAGTAGAATTTCTGCAGTAATCAAACAAGAGTTTTTACAAAAAAAGAAAAACATTCTTACAGAAATAAAGAAAAATAGAATCACAAATCATCAAATTTAGCTACAAAACAAAAGTAAATAAAACAATTACTGGATAAATTGCTATTGAAAAAAAACAAACAAATTAGATTTGTAATGTAAGAAAACGTGTGTAGTGTTTCGCAATAAGTGTGTTACAGAATTGCAAACAAAGTGCAAAGTTGACAATGTGTTTAAGCTATGGCTAAAATGTGTTTAAGGTGTGCTACAAGAAGTTTAGGTATTTAGGTATTGTGTAGGCAATGGGCAAAAACTTTAATACATGGCTACTTTTTTTTGGCCGTCAATGGAGAAGGAATGGTGTAGTTTGCATCTACCAGCAGGGTCTGGACCATAGCAGAAGATAATGCTCTCAGATTAAAATATAAAGCACGTTTCCTCAGGTGTGAAGGAAAAAAAAGTCTCAACAATCTTCTTCAAAATGTGGTGTTTGAAGGCTTAGTTGAAGATAAGCAGCAGAGAGTAGTTACAGCAGTGAGTGATGAGACACAGCCAGGGATAATGGACAGTATCTATAAATCATCCCAGAGTAGACAAAGAGGAACAAGAAGACAAAACAAAAAGAATGATTGAGGACCAACGTGAAGACGTTTTGCAAATAGCTCCAAGGAAGCAATCAGGAGAGGACGAGGAGAGTACTGGTGCAATCCATGCCAGTCATCTCGTCTAGTCACAAAACCCATCACTGAGTGATCTATCTTCAATTTATGAGTGTGACGGTTCACTCAAAGTTGAGAGCAAAGACAGTGAAGTTTCTATGCTTCGGGTCTGGACCACACGTCTTCATAATAGAAAACTTACCGTAAGTAACAACAAACCTAAAATGCATTACTCTTTTAACTGTTCGCAACACCTTCCATCAGGACATGACCGTAAAATGCAGATAATGGGGAGATAATGGAGAAATGATCATGCTAAGGGTCACACCTTGGCCATTTTCGACCAGACCCGTAGGATTCTAGCAGCTCTCAGAGGCTCTAATGTGATTGTGAGATGTTGTTTTGGGGGGAAATACTTGCCCTTGTGATGCAAAGTGATTTGATTTGTGGTTTGCATTATTTGGGGGGGGGGGAGAGAGAGAGAGAGAGAGAGAGAGAGAGAGAGAGAGAGAGAGAGAGAGAGAGAGAGAGAGAGAGAGAGAGAGAGAGAGAGAGAGAGAGAGAGAGAGAGAGAGAGAGAGAGAAACCTAATGTGATTGGTTATTCTCTTCAGATTTACTGTGCCATCTGCTACTCTTGGGCTCCATATAGAGACGTTAGCTCTGTTCCAGAACCTAGTGAGCTGCCTACGGAGGCAGCATTTTAGAGCATCATAGGCATTTTAATTATGCTGCCTTCTAAGATACCTCATTTTGACCATGATTTTGTGTGATTGCTTGAAAGGCATTCCCAGAATGCTTTGTGTTAAACTCAATGAAACAAGTCGAAGATCCATCCATCCATTTTCAAATTGCTTGTCATGTGAGAAGTCAATTATAAATAAACTGGTAACACTTTACAATACGGTCCTTTTAGTTAACTTTATATGGGCGTGTTAAGAAACAATGAGCAATGCATTTGCTCCAGCATTTATTACTCTTTGTTAATGTTCATTAATACAAATACAACTGTTCTTTTTCAATTAACTAATATTAACAGAAACAACTTGTGTTTTCTTATAATGTATTAGTACATGTTGGATTTAACATTTACTAAGATGTTTTACAATTATTTTAAAATAATATTATATATAAATTATAAATATAAAACATATAAATAAAAAACATTTTTACATTTCAAAATATGAGGCATTTATGCTGTTGTAGAACAAAATGTAAGCTTAACCACCTTAAAAATACCCCATTTTATTAAAAATCAAAGACTACTATTCTAAAAACCCATTGTAAATCCCCTAGTGAACCATGGCAAATTAGGCAGAATGGCCTACAAATTGACGTCATGACTAAACAGCTCTATTCTCTCTCTCTGTTCCTCAGAGAGTTTCTTAGTGTCTCTCTCACACCGAGGGTGTAAATGAAAGTGGAAGGGTGTGCTAGCGGTAGAATTATTATTATGGTCCTGACAAACCTGAGAGTCCATCTGTGATCTCGTTCCTCCTCTCTTGATGTGATTTGGGACCAGTGTATCCATTCCTAAACCATTGACTAGAGAAGTGTTCTTGTCAGCGGTTTTTCCGAGAAGGGCCTGAATGTCTCATCCTTGATTATTACATTTCCTTTTTTTTTTCTTGGAGATAAATTGTGAGCACTCAGTGTTATTCCAGAGAGGCCTCGGCCGAAATAAAAGAACAGAGGAATAAGGCCAGATGGTTTCAGTCTGTTAAATTATTTATCATATGCTAAGAAGCTGTGAATGCTACTCTCTGCTCATTGTTCACCAGCCACATAATCAAGAGTGTATGTTAGTGATTGTCATGATATATTATTTAATTTGAACCCATTTTCAATAGTCTTTTAGTATGTGTAGCAACAACATTCTAACGTGCAACGTGTTAACATCAGAAAACGTCTCGGTTACTAACGTAACCTTGGTTCCTTGAGATGAGGGAACGAGTATTGTGTAAGTAGCTTACGTTATGGGAAAACTCCTTTTCTCGAGAATATTGAAGCCATTCTTTTAAAACGCAGTGTGGCTATGACTGTACGCACCTATGACGGGGCGACTCAGTAGAATTATTCAGACGCAGTCCAATCAGAGAAACTCGCACCCTGACGCGTCAGAGCCCACCAAGATGGGCGTGGCCAAGGGCTATATATTGCGCCCATCAGTCGTCAGAGGCTTCAGATTAAATCGACTGTAGCGATACTTGACCAAAGCACAAGCGTGGCACGTTACGCAATACTCGTTCCCTCATTTCAGGGAACCGAGGTTATGTTAGTAACCGAGACGTTCCCTTTCGAGAGGTCTCTCCTATTGCGTAAGTAGCTTACGCTATGGAAACCCCATGTAAAACACCGTGCATGCTCAACTTCGCTCTAATATCAGCCTGAGGCAAGATGCGTGAGCCTTCAGAGTAAAGTATGAAACCCAATAAGCCAAGACGGGCTTCATAAGGAAAGGAAAAAGAGTGGCCTAATGAGGGACCACTCTAATAATAGATGAAATATGTATAGAATACATAATTTTATATATATATATATATATACATACCGTAATTCCTCAAATAAAAACCGGGCCTTTATTTACCTGCACTACAGATGGTAGCAGTCTTTTATTTGAAGCAGGCTTTTGTTAGAGGCAGGCCTTTATTTCTAATTCACGTTCCCGCCCCGCCCGCCAGCCATGTTTCCATGGTGACGCGTCATGCTTGACACGTGTGCCAAAGCCCTGTATGACAGATGTAGCACTTTTATTTCTAAATATTAACAAACTTGCTTACCATGTCATCAACTATCTTCTATTCTGACTCTCAAATACGTGTAAGTGAGTTTGTTTTGTCATTTAAAACCCTTTATAAATTATCTTCTCTGTAACGTGAGATGTGCACCGCAGTTCAGAGATTCCTGTCTGTTGGATTTATTACACCACGTGAACTCTTCAGTTTCTCCCAAAATACATGAAAGTAAGTGGCCGGTGAACTGGGAGAAAAATAGAGTAAACTTTATAGTTTCTTACACTGTGTATCTGATATGAATAAAACACGTCGGCAAATATATTTGGTTTCACTTCATTTGGATGGTCCCTTTAACACATTCTGTTGACTATAAGTAACGTTGCACCTACATGTCTACTAACTCTCATTAGAGTGTTAGTAGAGTATTAGTAGACTGGTAGGGTTAGGGTTAGAATAAGTTGACATGTCCCAGAGGAAAATTTTACTGCTCAAAGCTTGCTTTTCTATAGCTCAGGAGACAAATTTGAGATTCTCATCTAAGCCTTATTTTAATCTCTATTTTGTCTAAAATGTTTCTCCTAAAATTCACTAGGAGAAATAGGTGAGACAGAGGAAAATTTTACTGCTCAGAGCTTGCTTTTAGGAGACAAATTTGAGATTCTCATCTAAGCCTCATTTTAATCTCTATTTTGTCTAAAATGTTTCTCATATGTTTCTCCTAAAATTCACTAGGGGAGACAGAATAATCAGAGGGAGTCATACCTGAGACTAAAAGGAGATGCCTTGCTAATCTCAATTCAGTGTTTTTAATGACTCCTTTATTTCTCCTTTGAAAAAGAAAATGAGCAATACTGGAGCTACTATGGAGCAATATCCGAGTCTCTCGCTCACTCTCCCTCTCATGCACACACACACGCACATGAATTACTAATTCAATCATCGACCTTTTCCTCCTACCAGACTAGAATCACCATTCTAAACAACACAGATCATCCACTAACATCTTGATGGACCAAAGAAACAACGGACGGGAATGCTACTCTCTCTTCACTGCAGGACAGACAGAAGATCATCCACAACCATCAGGCTTTAAAAATCTATAGCAAATGGCAGATTAGCTGATGTAATAAAGAAATAAAGAAATTTGAATCTGAATCTTTATTTAAATCAAAATAACATTAACAAATTTAAAGACATTTTAAAGACAGCAAAAACTGTTTAAACATGGTCATTACAAAACTAAAGTGCTTTTTTTGTGTGTAAAATCCTGTTTTTAAAACAGTAACAATTTTAACAATGTTATGAGCAGTGGCAGCCCAGGTTTACAACAATTCACAACAATAAACTTGAGTCTCTGACGCCAACATACATAATTTGAAAACAAGGACTTTTTGTGAACATTGTCATTTCAACAAATGTCTCTGTGTGCCCCATCCAATATTTACAGTGTTGTGGCCCTGATGCGGCATTTGTTTTTGAAGGCTTTTTTGACCTTACATTTCTCAACCGGTGTCCAACCATCCAGTGTACTACAGCGCATGACGTAAGCTGCAAGAATAAAAGAAAAGAAAGCACAAATTACAGATTGCATTGAGTAACCGCAGTTACGACAACAGTATTAACAACTTTTTTCATCCTGATACGACAAAATTCACATTGTAATATCTCTATGGATGACACATAAGGAAATGCAGCAAAACTGTGAGGACAGTGAAACAATCATAACATTTAACGTAGCTATGTGATATATGGGTATCCAACACCTCTTATTGGGTTCCCACACATTTTTTACCAATGAATTTTCACAACTTTTTCCACAAATTGTTAACAACCACATGAGCAACATACTTACTTAGAATTGCATTGACTTTGAACTTATCCAGGACTCTCTTCCCATCTGGCACCTTTCCGTGTTTCCCAAATGCCACAGCATTCTGGCACTCCTCTGCAGTAAAGAATTCATCAAAAAGAAGATGGAACAGGCGAAGGCAGTCCTTCTTTGCGGCTGCATGGATTGCAGCCAGGTGAGTCGAGGACAAGAAGAGGCCACTTCCTGGATATAGCTCCTGCTGCCGAGATCTGCCTTTTGGAGCCCAAACACCAGCCTTAGGTTGGATCTGTTCCACTTTGTCCAGAAAACTTCTGAATGCCTCGAGGTGCTCACCACCTGTGACACAAAAGATGTAAATTACCTTACAGGGACACAGCAGCATTCATAAAGTAAAAAATATATATAAAAAAGACAAGTTTTTAAAAAGTCCAAAAGATTTCATGATTGGATAAGAGTTTTACCAAATTGTTTAAAGCTTTTAAGATTTAGCTTAAGCATCAAATAACTCCCAATGTCCAAAGTAGTAAGACAATGTAGTAGAACTTTAAACATATACCAATATAAAAACATAATTACAATTTTATGTTGCATAATTTAATACACTAGATTATTACCCACGTTTTTTTTTTTTACACAACTCTTCTGAATAGATATTAGGTGTGTTAGAAAAACTGTGAGAGAAAAAAAGAAGTGTTAAAAGAACAAGTAATTGCAACAGAGAGACAAAACATACTTACTTATACCACACAGCACATCATGCAGTTTGGCCTTTTCCTCCACTAATTTTTCCACCTCTATCTTGCATGCTTCGCATGGCTTCCATGATCTGTCTTCTGCTGACTCAGGCGAAATGAAACATGGTTCTCCATATTCTGGAATTGGATCACGCTCGATGATTAAAGTATCTGTAGATGAGCTTGGAAGAAGTCTCATGTTCAGAGGTGCTTGTCTGACTCTGGTCCCCAAGAACAGCAGGTTTTTTAAGTGTATTAGGACTGTGCAACATTTTGAGGAAGCTTTCTTTGGCTGTAGGAGCTGGTGGCTGTCTTTGCTGATCCAAATCTGCCAAAACAGGCTGCTGTTGTGTTTGGTCTGAAGGTGTGGGTAGTGCTGTGTGAGGCTGGTGATGCTTTGAATACTGCAAAAGGCTGGAATTGTGTGGAATTGAAGACAGAGTAGTTCCATACTGGTTGAGCGACTGGACTGGTGAATGCTGGTAATGTTGTGGCGTATTTGGTGATGACTGGGAAACTGGAAGTTGGTACTGTGGCCAGGCAGTTGCATGCTGGTGCTGTGGCTGGACAGGTAGAAATGACTCTGTAGCTGGAGGCTGGTACACTGGCCAGGTTGTTGGAGGCTGAATGACATTTTGGTCCACTGTATTTGGGTGATCCTGTGCAGAGGTGGACTGGCCTGCTTGAGGTAGGCATGGAAGGTTGTAGAATCTTTGTGCAGCTGCATCTCTTTTTTTCATGTCCTTCTTTGTCGGCTTCTTGGTATCCACCGTTTTGTCAGTTGTTCCAATGAAGTCTACTGTAGCATTGTAGAACTTATTGTCAGACCATCTTGCAAGTACTTTTTCTCCTGGTGTCAGATCTCTAAAGCAAGCGATGGGTTTATCATCTTTGTTTAGAATATCACAGAGATTAAAAATCTTTGCTGTGTATCCATCTTCAAAGGTCAAAAATACAAAAAGTCCTGAAAATGAACACAAAGTAAACAAAAAGGAGATTGTGAGTAAATCAGTGCAGGCTAAAAATCAATCTTACTTAAACATGCTACTATCTCTTTATTGTCTTATTTCTAACCCTCTTAGCAAAGCAACAAAATTCCCTCTTCACTTTAGCCTTCAACTAGGATAAACTTTATTCTTTTAGCACTTTCAAATTTATTTGCTCCTGCAACTCTTTGATTTATGCACTCTCTTTTTTCAATGTCTTCATTATTTAATTATCACATATCCCTTTCATTATTTAATTATCACACATTTTATTTGTTTATTTATTTTACACATTGTCTATGAAGAGTATGGTGCAGGAATATTTTTTTGTAAAGAACTTTGAGCTGCAATTCCTATACAAATTATTTTATCCCTTAAATTTTGAGATGATTCGCAAAATTCAGTCACTAAAATGTACAAATAAGTTGCACTCCTTTTTCATGACATTCCATTAAAAATTCCTGTAGGCTATAATCAATATTGTGCAAATGTATACAGTATTTATAAAATACATTTATATATTGTGCCAATATACAGTATTTATAAAAATTCCAGGAGACCAAATACTGACGAATATTTTGGTTAGTAAAGTGTCCAAAGTACGTTAAAAATAACCGCTTAAACCAGTTTTAATACTTAACAAAATTAGCTAAGCCGTAGTAGAGTAAAATAACTCAATAACCATCTTGGTTATCTCTGGGGGAGCTGTCTGGTTCATACAAACTCATCTTTTTCGGAGGGTTTCGCGCTCTTCTGGGCAGTGTTGTATTAGCTGCACTCATTCTGTAAAATAAACAAAAGTACAACACACCTAATTATTGGGGTCTCACTGCACGAGATCAAATTTTTCCAATCATACACAATTTATGTAACTTCAAGAATGTATAGGCCTCGCTGAATGTAGAAATATATATATATTTTTTTTTTTTACATAAAGATTATTGCAGAAAGTTACCATGGCCTTCCTAGCAAGCCAACTATTTGCTACAAAATACGACCAGTTTCTTCAGAGAGTATCAGAACCAGGATACACTCGCCATTTAAAATGTAACGTTACCCAAATTCTGTTTAAAAAAACATGTTGCTTACCTTCTTTTGAGTCCTGCAACTGTTTTTTCCTCCATTCCGTCTGCCTCCAACTCATACGTTAGTCGTTAACTAACGCGCGCCTTAACCTCGTTGATTCAGCAGCGCCCCTCCACTGTGAATTAACCAATGACGATGCAGCATTTGTGACTGATGGCGCTCTCTTCTAATGCCGACGTTGGGGCTGCATCATCTACAAGGTTCAAGGTTCACAGTGTTTTTGCGCCAATTGCTCAAAAAAGAAAACAAAGGTGGCGGTGCAGCATCTATAAGCGGTGAGTGGATAAAGCGACTTTTTAATAATATAATAAACTTTGTGTTTTCTTTGTGATTTAAGGTTTTTGTGAGCTTTGTAAATGTACAACACATTATCTTTTAGTACTTGATTTTTTATTTTTACATTAAAAATATCAAGTTTTATTTTTATTTCAGTTAACTGAAATAGTTCTTACACGCCCATTATTTCAGTGTCATATCATTTTGCTTTCATTTACTACAATAACCTTGTGAAACCCCAATAATGAAATGGTTAGTAAAATAAGTGATTGTCACACACTTGTGCATTTTGTACCAGCTAGTAAATGTTACAACTGCGATCATTTACATTATTATCATAATTTAGTCAATGTTAATCAATTTCTATTTAATAGGAAAGGTTGCACGTGTGTATAATTATTCATTTAATGCAACCCTTTTCAGTCGGAATAAATTTAATATATTTTGTGCCCTTTTATGAACTAACTGTACCTTTTTTTTCTGTCAACCACAGGTTATTTTCCCTGCAGCCCCGACACCAGTCAATATTGCTCTTCCATAGAGGTTAGTTGCATAGTCACTTATAGTCAGTAGACTGTCTGTTGGAGGACCATCACAATAAAGAGTTATCAGATATTAAGCAGACAGTACACTAATACTCTAATGAGAGTTAGTTGACATGTAGTTGCAAAGTAACTTATAGTCACCAGAATGTTCAAAAGTGACCATCAAAATAAAGTGTTACCATATATTTGAATGGATTGTTATTGCTGCTTCCATAGACACCATTGTGTATTTTACAAACTATAAATTTATTGTTTTGCTATAAATCATATGTATTTAAATGTCTGAAACCTAATATAAACACTGAACAGCGATATATCACAAGCGCTGAGCACGTCCGTCTTTGAGTGCACACAAATTTTTCCCCAGCCTTAATTTAAGACCGGCCTTTATTTGTCCGTGCTGACCACGCCCCCGGCCACTATCAGAGGCCCCGCGTTTAATTGACTACCGGTTTTTATTTGAGGAATTACGGTATACAGCTCCTTCTCAAAAAATTAGCATATTGTGATAAAGTTCATTATTTTCCATAATGTAATGATAAAAATTAAACTTTCATATATTTTAGATTCATTGCACACCAACTGAAATATTTCATGTCTTTTATTGTTTTAATACTGATGATTTTGGCATACAGCTCATGAAAACCCCAAATTCCTGTCTTAAAAAATTTGCATATTTCATCCGACCAATAAAAGAAGTGTTTTAATACAAAAAAAAGTCAACCTTCAAATAATTATGTTCAGTTATGCACTCAATACTTGGTCGGGAATCCTTTTGCAGAGATGACTGCTTCAATGTGGCGTGGCATGGAGGCAATCAGCCTGTGGCACTGCTGAGGTGTTATGGAGGCCCAGGATGCTTCGATAGCGGCCTTAAGCTCATCCAGAGTGTTGGGTCTTGCGTCTCTCAACTTTGTCTTCACAATATCCCACAGATTTTCTATGGGGTTCAGGTCAGGAGAGTTGGCTGGCCAATTGAGCACAGTAATACCATGGTCAGTAAACCATTTACCAGTGGTTTTGGCACTGTGAGCAGGTGCCAGGTCGTGCTGAAAAAGGAAATCTTCATCTCCATAAAGCTTTTCAGCAGGTGGAAGCATGAAGTGCTCCAAAATCTCCTGATAGCTAGCTGCATTGACCCTGCCCTTGATAAAACACAGTGGACCAACACCAGCAGCTGACATGGCACCCCAGACCATCACTGACTGTGGGTACTTGACACTGGACTTCAGGCATTTTGGCATTTCCTTCTCCCCAGTTTCCTTCTTCCTCCAGACTCTGGCACCTTGATTTCCTGATTTTCGAATGACATGCAACCACTGAGCAACAGTCCAGTGCTGCTTCTCTGTAGCCCAGGTCAGGCGCTTCTGCTGCTGTTTCTGGTTCAAAAGTGGCTTGACCTGGGGAATGCGGAACCTGTAGCCCATTTCCTGCACACGCCTGTGCACGGTGGCTCTGGATGTTTCTACTCCAGACTCAGTCCACTGCTTCCGCAGGTCCCCCAAGGTCTGGAATCGGTCCTTCTCCACAATCTTCCTCAGGGTCCGGTCACCTCTTCTCGTTGTGCAGCGTTTTTTGCCACACCTTTTCCTTCCCACAGACTTCCCACTGAGGTGCCTTGATACAGCACTCTGGGAACAGCCTAGTTGTTCAGAAATTTCTTTCTGTGTCTTACCCTCTTGCTTGAGGGTGTCAATGATGGCCTTCTGGACAGCAGTCAGGTCGGCAGTTTTACCCATGATTGCGGTTTTGAGTAATGAAACAGGCTGGGAGTTTTTAAAAGCCTCAGGAATCTTTTGCAGGTGTTTAGAGTTAATTAGTTGATTCAGATGATTAGGTTAATAGCTCGTTTAGATAACCTTTTCATGATATGCTAATTTTTGAGACAGGAATTTGGGGTTTTCATGAGCTGTATGCCCAAATCATCAGTATTAAAACAATAAACACCTGAAATATTTCAGTTGGTGTGCAATGAATCTAAGACATATGAAAGTTTAATTTTTATCATTACATTATGGAAAATAATGAACTTTATCACAATATGCTAATTTTTTTAGAAGGACCTGTACATATATATATATGAACCTCAGTTTGTGTAAAACAGGACCGAATAATATCGGGCCCACGTTTTATGGGGATATTTGGAATGCAGGGTAGAGACTTGTAGGTTATAAAACCTGATAAATGTGGATGGCGAGGCACAGATATCCTCGATAGGTATTCCACTTGACCAAGCCCATGACGAGGACATGCCTTTTGTGGAATGAGCTCTGATGCCTAAGGGGCAATGAAGGCCCTTAAGACTCATAAGCCAGCACTATAGCGTCAACTATCCAGCGCAATAGCCTCTGCTTTGAGACAGTGAGACCCTTGGTACGACCGCCAAAGCACACAAAAAGCTGTTCTGACTGTCTGAACGAGGCAGAACGCTCCATATACACTCTAAGAGCCCTGACGGGACAGAGTAAATTCGCGTCACTTTAGTCCACTGGTGAGGAAAGAGATGCTAGGGAAATAACCTGTGCTCTGAAGGGAGTGGAGAGCACTTTAGGAATATACCCATGTTTTGGCCTAAGGACGACCCTGCAGTCGTTAGGTCCAAATTCGAGACAAGACGTGCTGGAAGACAGCGCGTGTAAATCGGCCACTCTTTTGACGGAGGTGAGCGCCAGTAAAAGAGCGGTTTTGAGCGAGAGCTGCTTCAGGTGTGCAGACTGAAGTGGCTTTTAGTGCTTCCAGGACCATGGAAAGGTCCCAAATAGGCACAGAGGGGGAGAGGGGTGGGCGCGGAGGGTTTAACCTCCTAGCTCCTCTCAGGAAGTGGACAATGAGATTTTTTCTTCCTAATGATTGTCCGGCAACAGGATCGTGCAACGCTGTTATGACCACTACATACACTTTGAGCGTGGAGGGGGTGCGACCCGCGTACAAAAGCTCTTGTAAAAAGGCGAGTACACTCGGTATCTCGCAAGAGTGGGGGTTCAGGCTTTTATTAGTACACCAGCCAGAGAACACCCTCCATTTTTGAGCATGGGGAACCTGGTCGAGGGCGCTCTTGCTTCAGTAATGGTACCCTGGGTACCCGTTGAGGGGCCATACATGAAGGGCCCATAAGTTGGGACGGGGATGCAATATCGTCTCGTTGGCCTGCCTGAGGAGGTCTGTCCTGGCTGTCCTGTCCTGTCGGTCTGGCAATGGGGCTGATTTCAGCATTTGTGTCAACTCGGAGAACCATAGCTGAGTTCTCCAGAGAGGGACTATAAGAAGCACTGCACTTTTTCTCTCCCTGAACCATTTGATGACCTGAGGTAGCATCGTGACAGAGTATCATCGGCATAACAGTGAAAGCTAATTCCATGTTTCCTAATGATATCTCCTAATGGTAGCATGTACAGAGTGAACAGCAGTGGTCCTAGTACTGAGCCTTGTGGTACGCCATACTGAACTTGTGATCGATAAGACATCTCTTCATTTACTGCTACAAACTGATAACGGTCTGATAAGTAGGATTTAAACCATGTTAGTGCAATTCCACTAATGCCAATGTAACGGGATTAGGTGATTGACAGCAGTGTTTGCCTATCAGAAAGTAGTATCTTCCATTTAAAGGCTGATTGGCTGCTACCCGGGATGCGTCACGTCCGTTTTACCCTTTTTGTTAGCTTGTGTCGACGGTGGTTGTAGTGCAGCTTTTTCGTGTTGGTGCCGGTGCCCCTTCGTGCTGTTTGGTGGATTTGATGACTGTTCGCCTCACAGGCATGATTCCCTGTATCCCCTAGTGTTATCGGTGGGCATGACTGTGACCAATCCGTGTCTATAAAGTGTGCTAGCTGGCGCGATTTTCTGATGGATTCTCGCTCTCGTTCTCTGCCGTGATTGTTTGCTGCTGTTCGCGCGCAGTTAAAGCGCTGTGGTTTATGCAGACGCGATCATCACTATTTAAAGGGGGACTGCTCGTTTGATTCTTATCGTGCCGTTTCTTTTTTTTTGTCATAACACCAATTAGCTAGTTATAGCTCTGGATGCATGTGATTAGTCATCTATTAATTACATCCTATTTGTGTGCGAACCTACCAAGTTTAAATTGCTTTGTAGTAATCTCAAGTGACCAACTATTTTATTTCTCTATATTGTTTCTTTCTTTCTTTTATTTGTTTTTGTTTGTTATAGATATTCATTGTTGTAAGTACTTGCTTCATTACAAGTTGGGTTGTATTCTTTGTCTTTTTGTCTCGAAGTGGGGTTGTTAGTGTTTCATGTTGGTTTTACTGTCCAACATTTTAAATTATTTTTGTGTAATAAACATTTGTATTTTTTATACCTTACTCACGTCTCTTGCCTATGGCTAAGCCACGCCCCCTCCACTCACTCGGATAAACAGTCATCATTCGGTGACAGGCGTTCTTGACACTGTATGTAAATAGTTTGAATATTTAGTTATGTTGAAGAGGAGTGAAAAGGGTACATGTTTTGCTAAAAAAAAAAAAACAACACAAAGTTCCCCAGTTGGTTTGGTAGAAAGTTGTCTAAAATGTTGTGCTTCTTTAATATGTAATTAATGGTTTATGATCAAATTAGATATGTACAGGTCTAAGTTACCATTTTACTATCTACACCAAGAGTACCTCTCTGTTAGTTTAGTGCTACAGTATTTACATGAATCATTCAGCACAACATTGCTAAACTTTGTTATCTCGTTTATTTACAGATACGTTAATGAAGCTAAGTGACATGATGTACAAAGATAACGTTCAAATACGAATCTTAGAACAGATGTAGACATCCTTGTTTAATTTATCCACGTTTTGTTGGTGTTGTGGTCTACCGCATAACTTAATCCAGAGCAGACACTTATTTCGGTTTGAGATGTGGCTTGGGAAAGGTAAAATTTCAATAATCATTTTAAAAAAAGTAAAAAATACGTGGGTAAAAAATACACACAGTCGCCCAGCCTCTCGGGATACCTAGTGTCGGAGTTGCATTTACCACATGCACACCGTTTGACCATTTTAAAGTTAAAATGACAAGAAAAAAACATGAATGAAAAAAACAAACTGACTAACTGCAATGCATTTCAATGGACGTGGAAGCAGAGAATGTCAGAGTGTATTGCGTTAGCTATGCGCACTGTGATTGGCTCATCGCGTTTGGGGGCGTGGCTTAGCCATAGGTCAAATCTATGAGGGAACCGAACCTGTGTGCTTCACTCAATGTTTGAGTATTTTTCCCTGGGGTTAACTCCTAGGGTGGCGTAGTCAGTCTTTTTTTGATTACCAAAACAACTTGGGCTTGTGTCTCAAAATTGCATCACCACGCCACACCAACATAGTTTTCTAGTCTATTTAAAAGAATGTTGTGGTCAATGGTGTCAAATGCAGCACTAAGATCGAGTAACACTAATAGAGAGGATGCGGGACACTAACCACGATTGGATGATAAGAGCAAATCATTTGTGACTCTAATGAGAGCTGTCTCAGTACTAAATCCGGACTGAAAATCCTCGCAGATATTATTTCATTTAAGAAAGGAACACAGTTGTGAGGATACTGCTTTTTCTAATATCTTTGACAGAAAAGGCAGATTCGAGATCGGCCTGTAATTGACTGATTCTGTAGGATCAAGTTGTGGGTTTTTTAACAAGCGGTTTAATCATAGCCAGTTTAAAGGTTTTTGGTATGTATCCTAGAGTCAAAGACAAATTAATGATATTTAGAAGAGGATCTATGACATCTGGAAGCATCTCTTTCAGTAGCTTAGTCGGTATAAGGTCTAAAATACAAGTTGTCGATTTAGATGAATTAACGAGTTTGCAAAATTCTTCCTCTCCTATGGCAAAAAATGAATCAAATTTTTCCTCAGGGAGACTAAAATGCACTCCCTGATGCGATGCTATTGTAGACGGTTGCATAGTTATAATTTTCTCCCTGATATTATCGATCTTATAAGTGAAGAAGTTCATAAAGTCACTACTGCTGTGTTGCTTGGAAACTTGATGTTTTATTAACGTAGTTCGGGAGGAACATGTCAAATACTCTCGGGCAACGCAGAGTACAATGAACAATTACCATGATCAGAGCCCTCTCCCCGGACAGCACGGCAAATATGTTTACCAGTTTAATCTATTTGACTGATTTGTAAGTGTGAACTTGTGAATGTGCTTGAAACTTTCTTTTTCATTAGTTTAGCCACTGTTTCAAATAAATACCTAGGATTATGTTTATTTTCTTCTAATAGGGTTGAAAAATAAGAAGATTTAGCAGCTTTTAAAGCCTCTCTGTAAGCAATCGAGCTCTCCTTCAGTGAAATCCGAAATACATCTAGTTTTGTTTTCTTCCAGTTGCGCTCCATTTTTCTGGCTGCTCTCTTAAGGGCCTGGGTGTGCTCGTTGTACCACGGCGTTGGACTATTTTCTTTAATCTTCTTTAAGTGCAACGGAGCAACTGTCTAAAGTGCTGGAAAAGACGGAGTTAACAGTTTCCGTTGCAATATATAGTTCTTCTAAGCTAACCTAAGCTAGCTGAGATGATGAAACTGATTAGGAAGATTATTGATAAAGCAATCTTTAGTGGCAGAAGTTATAAGTCTAACATATTTATAACACGGAGTCGGCTTTGCAGCCTTGGCTAAATGTAATATAAATGAGACTAGATAAACATCTGAGATGTCATCACTCCACTCCACTCCAATTTCAACGGCATCAACATCTATTCCATGTCATAGTATTAGATCTAGAGTATGATTACGACAATGAGTAGGTCCTGACACGTGTTGTCTAACTCCAATTGAGTTTACAATGTCTTTAAAAGCCAATCCCAAAGCATCTTTTTCATTATCTATGTGTATATTAAAATCACCAACAATTAGTACTTTATCTGCAGCCAATACTAATTCTGATAGAAAGTCCGCAAATTCTTTGATAAAATCTTTATGGTGCCCTGGTGGCCTGTATACAGTAGCCAGCAGAATCCTCAAACGTGATTTAATCGTTTACACTATATATTTTTACATTAAGCACCAACACTTCAAAAGAAGTTTATTAAAAACTAGATTTCTTGGTGGTTTTGAAAATATTACTATAAATTACAGCAACTCCTCCCCCTTTGAGTTTCAGATGAGGTTCATGTTTATAACAGTAATATTGTGGGGTTGACTCATTTAATGTAATCGTTTGGTTTTAGCCAGGTTTCTGTCAAATACAGCACATCTAAGTTATAACTGAGCCTGTCTACGGAGAGCCTAGCCACTCCCTATTAAGTCCTATTGTACTGAATTTTGGTTGTAGTTCCACCAGAGTTCCACTGGGGGTAATTGTCCGAATGCAAAATTAATAGGAGTCTATGGAGCTAGATGGCTAAATTTGTCTCTTTCACCCGATTGCCGTTGAGAAATCTCAGATTTGATTGTAGGTTTTGCAAGTTCAACATGGGTTATAGGTCGAAAGTTGAATGAACGAGTACTTATGTCCTTTCGATTTCTTACAGGTTGAGTTGTTGTTGCCCATAACACACTAGCATTCTGGTAATTAACGCTGATTGGTCAGTGAATGACTGATTTATGACCAGATATACCGCTTGCTGGCATCGTGGCATCCGAAGCGGGACCAGAATGTTTAGGCGGACATAACTCTTCTAGCACGTGTGTTTACCCGTGTCAGCTGTGTTGTCGATGCCTCGAGAGAAAAGAAAGTGTAGAGCGCGAAAGCACCAAAGTGACTGAAGGATTGCCGTAAAGCAGTATCTCTGGTCGTACGATGGTATGTCGTCATTGACATTTTAAAAGACTTTTTAAAGCAAATAATTGACTCTAAACAATCTAACACCCAGCAATGTGTAATTTCTTTGCATCTCCTTTCGAAAACAACATTCAAATTACTAGACAAAAAATTATATCCTGAGAAAAGCATTCTGCACTCGTCCTGTGAGTGCCCTCATATGGAACCAGAGTGAAACTGCAACCAGTTCAGAACCCGGAAGTTTACTGAGAGTGGAAGTTCTCCCTATATTAGACATTCTCTGGTTACAATCTGAAATCATATGAGTGATTTTGAAGTAAGGGATCGAATATTCAGCAACCCAAGCTTTATCATTTGCTCATCTGTATTATATCTGTATTTTATTTGTTGAATATCAATTAAATGTTTAACCTTAGATGGGTTTGGACGTTTTTTTGGATTGGAGGGATGAATACCATCTCTTTTCAACAGGTCAGGCTTGCCCCCAAAACTTTTCCAATTGTCTATGAATTCTACATTATTATGTGGACACCACTCAGACAACCAGCGATTGAGTGAACATAATCTGCTAACTATCTCATCACTCCTGTGAACAGGAAGGGGGCCAGAGCAAATTACAACTGTCCCAAATTAGTCGGGACGTCCCGAATATTGGGACTAATTTATTTGTCCCGTACAGGACCTCTCGTCCCGTTTATTGAGTGCTACGCTGATCTGACTGATACAACAGCAACACACGACACTTGAGAATGGCCACGATACCGGTCATCATCCAATCACGCGCATCAGACCATACAAATAAACTATAAATTGAGAATTAATTATTCTTTTGGGACAAATAATTTGATTTGCGAACAGAATCCTCTGTTGTCTGGTAGCTCCCGGTTAGATCCGGTCTCGCGCTAACGACTAATCCCTTTCACTGCCCGGCCGGGTTTTGATTTCCGCAAATCATTTTTGGTGAATTTAAACAACGTGATTATTGTTCATGAGTCCAACATTCAGCCACGCAAGAAAACATGCAATCTACCAGAGGGAATAATATGCTGATGTGATTTGCTGCCCAAGAAACATGTCTGATTTTTATTAATATTAAAAAAAAAAAAAAAAAGAAGTCAGGATTATTCAATGAATAGAAGGTTCAAAGGAGATTTATCCAAAATAAAAAAGCTTTTGTAACATTATAAATGTCTTTGTCACTTTTGATTCATTTAATGTGTCCTTGCTGAATAAAAGTATGGCTTTTACTTTCTTTAAAATGTAGTGTATAATGTTACAAAAGCTTTCTATTTCAAATGTTATAATATTGAACTATGTTTTGTGTGTAATGTTTTGGGTGACCTTAAAATTCGTTTTATAATTAAATTGTACATAAACAGGTTAAGCAAAACAAATGTGTCTGAGAACCTTTTAAACACATACGAACCTGAAATGACAGTAGGGAATATTTTGAGTGTCCCTTATTTTCCTGTAAAGAACCACGATTGTCCCGCATTTTTCTTTTCGGAAGTTGGCAACCCTAGTTTGGATGCGTGTCTCAAGTTCTGAAATCTTCTCCATCAGCCTGACTGTCTCCTTGCATTTATCACATATAAATCCTATATTGCCAACGGAGAAGGCTATACTAAACAAGTGACATGAAGTGCTGGTGAAAATAACAGGACAAGACATTACTCGCCGTGTCTGTTGATTGATTCTTATTCACCTGGGCTTTTTATGAACTCAAAGACGCGGGCGTGCGAGAGAAAATAAATAAATAAATAACTGAGCACGCGGGTGGCGCGTTAACAGGCTAGTGAGCATGTTGTGCTAACAATAACGGAAGCTAGCGGTGTAAGGTTAATTTGCGACGTAAGGTTAATTTGAGATGTTGGGTAAGCTGTATTTAGTAGTATAAACAACTAGAAATGATAGTAAATGATGGTTCAAAACAGAAAGAAATACAAAGCTAATACGAGGCTTAGACGGAGCTTACAGCCTCGAAGCAAACAAACTCACAGCAGGCAGCGAGGTAGGCAGCGAGGCAGACAGGAGCACTCACAAGAGAAGCACCAACTAAGACGTAGCTTTACAGTAACCTATGCGTCTCCATCCATTTACGCTTCCTTCCATATGGTGATGTGAATATCCTTCTGTCTGGTGTTAATGGCTGAAGTATAGCCTATTTGTGTGCGCGTCAGCACTCACAACGGCTGCCATGCTGGCTCAAACCCAGCCGTTGGATTACATTTTTTAAATAAAAAATGACAACGTTTGGGTATATTTGTATATACTTTGTCTACTTTTTATGTACTTCTCAGAAATATACTTTATGTAGGGGAGAGCCGGGACGGTTGAAACACTTTTCAGATAAACGTAGTTTTCTAAGATAAGGTTACAGATAGATTTTTTTTGTTTTTGTTATCAACTCACATATGTGTTCTCTTAGTATCATGTGTTATTCGTTCGAAATATAGAATGATCTAAGTAAAAATTTACTTTGAACGGGAGTTGTGCTTTGTTTCAATCGTCCCGCCTGAGTGGGACGGTTGCAACACAGGGGTGGGACGGATGAAACATAACAGTTTAAACGGCAACTATTCATCTAATGCTTGTTTTTATGAACAATACCTAACAGGTTAATTATGTACATTGTTGTTACAAACATGTTTTGTAATTTTAATTTAAAGGTTCATATTAACCATTTTTGTTCTGTCGCCCAATAAACAATAGGCGATAAGCCGTGCGCATTTTGCATGCTCTTTCTAATATGCTATTTTGACGAATCCGTTTACAATTCATATTCTTACATTTCTTCCTTAAATCATATTGAGTGTTTGCTAGTTGAATAGCCTTTTATTATGAAGAAAACGAGGTCAACCGGAAGATGATGAATTAAATTTATTGAAAATTGGACAATTAATGATTATTAAAGAGATAACATGGAACAGTAGCCTATACTAATTTATTAACAGTAGGCTATAGGCTAAATATAAAAAAATGAACAGTAGCCTATAGGCTAAAACACAAATATATATATAATATAAATAGACCTATACAAATATATAAAGAACTATATAAATAATAGGTTTAATCCATGTCACAAACATCACATATGTAATGCTCTGCACCATCGGTGCAGGCCGCATGGGACCAGTGGAGGCAGAACAGGCACTGCACCCACACTTCCCCAGGCATGGAGGAATTAAAGCCCTCGCCACACACCACACATTCCTCCTCCTGAGAACCAGCATTTTTGTTGGCAGAAACGGTGGCCGGAGCGACTGCAGCAAAGGTGGCGTTGTCAGGGATGGAGAGGAGTTGTGGCTTTTGAAAGCGGCGCTTCTTCAGAACCGGAGCAACTGCTGCTGGGGTGGAGGCAGGGGCGACTGCGGTGGGGAAAGGTCGCTTCTTCTGAGCTTTGGATTACTTCTTCAGAAGACGCTGCTCCTCTTCCTTCCTTAAAGCCGCCTTGACTGGGGTGTCCGTAAGGATTGCAGTAAGACAACGCTCTAGTGGAAGTGATGGTAGCCTGTGCCACAGGGTGCCCCGTCCCTGAGAAAGGAGGTCCTTCCTCAGAGGAATTGGCCAAGGAGGTGCTGTTGCGAGGAGCACCAGTTCGGAGAACCAAGTCCGGGTGGGCCAGTACGGCGCAACCAGAAGGACCTGCTCCTCGTCCTCCTTGACCTTGTGCAAAACATGCGCAAGAAGGCTCACTGGGGGAAACGCAAATTTGCGACCCCGCGGCCAGCTGTGCGCCAGTGCATCCGTGCCGAGCGTGCCCTCGGTCAGGGAAAAAAATACAGGTCGCAATGGGTCGAGTCGTGAGAGGCAAACAGATCTATCTGTGCGTCCCCGAACTGGTCCCAAATCAGCTGAACCGACTGGGGATGGAGTCGCCATTCTCCCGGGAGGGGCTGAAGCCGTGAGAGCTCGTAGGCTGCACAGTTCAGAGCTCCGGGAATATAAATGGCTCGAAGCGACCTCAGATGCTTCTGACTCCATAAGAGGAGGTGGCGAGCGAGTTGCGACATACGGCGGGAGCGTAGACCACCTTGATGGTTGATGTACGCTACAGTGGCGGTATTGTCTGATTGTACTAGTACGTGTTGACCCTTGAGCAACGCCCGAAAGCGGTGCAGGGCAAGGCGTACTGCCAGCAACTCGAGGCAATTGACATGCCATAGGCGCTGGGGTCCTGTCCAGGAGCCCGCGGCAGCATGTCCATTGCACATGGCGTCCCAGCCCGTGGTGGAGGCATCTGTTGAGACAACAACATGCCAGGAAACTCGTTCCAGGGGGACACCTGCCCTGAAAAACTGAGGTTCGACCACGGGGTGAAGGTCTGACGGCAGGTCGGAGTAACTGATACTTGGAGCGTGCCTTGTTGCCATGCCCACCTCGGGACTCGGTCGCGTAGCCAAAGCTGAAGCGGTCTCATATGAAGCAATCCGAGCGGCGTTCCCCAGGAGCCTCTGAATTTGTTTCAGTGGAACCGCACTCTTGCCCTGGAATTGTCTCAGACAAGTCAGCAGTGACTGCGCACGCTCGGAGGTGGCGCACCGTGTGGTCCGAAACTCTGTATGCTCAGAGACGAGAGAGTCAGTTCTTTTTGAATAAGGATTCTTCCCCAGCCCTCCACCGGGGAAAGGAGTGGCCCTGCTACCAACTCCTGGAAAGAACTGAGTCCCATCTCTGAGCAGCCCATCTCAAAAGTGCCGCTTAACCCGGCGTTTAGCGGGGGGCGGGGCTGGAGAGGGCTGAGGCATACTCCCACGGTCTTCCAAAGCCAGCCCGGGTGAACGGCGGTTGGCAGACTGAGGGGCCTGAGTGGACGGCGGGGCCGTCGGCAGAATAACCTCAATCTGCTCCCGGGCGGTTGAGAACTGTTGGGCAGAAGTACTCAACCGCACCGCCGAAGAGGCCGACCTGGGATATGGGGGTGTCGAGCAGACGAGTCCGCCGACATCCTGCACATCAGACCGGTCAGCCCCAGAGTGGTAAACATCACCTGACTCGGAGAGTGCACGGCCACCTTCGTCGCTCGGAGAGCAAGGTCAGTGGCGGCGCGCTTTTTGGTAGCTCATTAAAGAGCCTCGAGTCAGTCCCGCCCTCATGCATAACCATGAGCATCTGGGTCAGGTAGACCACAGAACGGTCATGGGATGCAGTGAGGCGGCTGCCTGTCCTGTGGCACTATAGGATTTCGCCACAGATTAGTGTAGACGAAAAGAACTACAGGCTTCGGACGGGTGCTTAGGATTGCGCCGGGAAGCACTCTGAGGACACAGTAGCATCGCAACAGAGCATTCAACCGGGGGGACCCCAGTGTACCCATGGGCAGCGGCCCCGTTGAGGGGAGGGAAAGGCAGATGAGACCAACGAGAGGTCCTGAAAAGACACGGGGGTCTTTCAGGACGTCGAGATGTCATCATGCACGTCCGGGAAGAAAGACATTGGGGTTTGCCGTGGACGCGGGTCGGCAGCCTTACCCAAAAACCAATCGTCCCAGGAAAGCATGGCCGTCATCTCCGGATCAGACTCAGGCACAGCTATAGCACACCAGAAGGTGGCAGCTGTGACGAGTCTTCACTTCCAGAAGAATAAAGCCCACCTAGTGATGCTGCTACAGACATAGCACCATCCTCTGTAGCTTTCAAATGAAAACACACGGGCCACCCGAAGGTAGACTCGTGGAATCACCTGATCGCTAGCGGGCACTGTCATTGAAGAGGGGGGCTGGGGTCACGGACACAGAGTCGGCGCCTTGTTCCAGACCATCACCCTCAGGTCACCCTGGCCACCAGCCGGAAATCGGGGGGTGGATGAGGGGACTCTCACTCTTGCGAGTTCACCGAGTCTCGACCTAAATGACGCGATGATCATGTTCCCACAGAGAGAACATGAATCACCCACGAGCGCTGTTCAAGCATGATCAAAGCCCAAACACACTAGACAGCGCTCGTGCCCATCAGAGTCCAATACCAATCTGCCGCAACAAATGCACGGGCGAGCCGTCTTTAAAAAGACGTGCCGCGTGAGAGCTCTTTTGTGAGAGGAGAAAAAAAAAACTCTGCGATGTTGAAGCGATCAGGGAGATACACACTCACTGGCAGATCACTGCACAGATCAGCAGGCAATGTGAACTCGCTGCAGATCGCCGTCACACCAACACCGGAGAGAATGGCTTGTCTCGTAGAGCGAAGTCAGAAATGGCTGTGGAGTGAAGAGATACTCTTGGCTCCGAAGCGAAAACATAACTGCATGTTGCCGGCGTCCTCCTTTTATAACCCACGAGGTGGGGCGGAGTTACGTCATGCAAATTCCGCAGACCCATGGCATTTCTTTGCCATTGGCTCGTTTTTGTATACTCGCAGTCGATAGGTGTTCTAAGCGAAACCCCATTCGTCGTCATTCCGACGTAACTCGGAGTGACCACGAAAGGGAACTCTGATATTACACACTTAAGGATGTGTTGCAGTACTAATACACCTTCCATATTATTATTACAATGGCACATGAAAACATAAATACAACTCGTCAGTCAAAAAAAAGTACTGCACAAAAGAATTCACTAACCGCACTCAAAAACAGCTTTCCGGCTCTAACTTTAAAACGGCATGACGTAAAGAAGAAATGTTTTTGTGGGTTTAATAGGCATTGCGTGCTGTACGTGCTGACGAAATTTGACGTACATGACGTGAGTTGTTTTCAATGAAATCTCTCTGTTTCATCTGTCCCGCGTTTCAATCGTCCCGGCTCTCCCCTACTTCTCAGAAATATACTTCAAATTGCACTTAAGTATACTTGACTTATACTGACAGAAAAGTCTAAGTAGGCTATATATTTGGCCTACATGTTGATCGAGATATATTTAAAAGTATAATTAAGTATTCTAAGTATTCTTGGCTTGTACTTGTGTTTACTATTCTGATTGAGTTGCTTATTAAATACTTTTTTAAAGCATAATATTACACACTGTCTTATAAAGTAACATGTTCAAGTTTATATAGTAACAAGCTTTCGGATGGAATAGCTTATAGAGTAAATAAAATAAGCATGGAACTGAACCTGATCTTGTACACAGCGATAATAATTACCCTTACGAAAAATAAATTTATTCAAGTGTTCTATTAGTATACTTCTTTTCAACTAAAAAGAAGAAAGCATACTTTCAGTATACATTTTATATACTTCTCAAAAATATACTTAAAATTACACTTAAGTGTACTTGACTGACTTTTACTGAGAGAAAAGTCCAAATATATTTGGCCTGTTCTTGTACTCAATCTTTTGTATCGCGATATACTTAAAAGTATAATTGTGTATTAAAAATATACTTGGCTTATAGTTGTGTTAACTCTTTTGATTGAGTAGCCTATTAAATATACTTTTTTTACATCGTTTTTCATATACAGTCTTATGAAACGTATAATGTTTGAAAATATTGATTAAAATATTGATATAAAACAGATATGTTTCTAATTCTGCGTATCTGAATTTGTGTGTAGGCTAGTCCACTGGTAGTGTACAGGAATCTTTAATTCTAATTTACTCTTTCCCCACCATTGACTGAATTTTCCAGCTTTCCATGTTTTCACTGTTATATGGTAGGGGGCGCTATGACACATCTTCTAGTACAGAATCTCAGGACCAAAACACAGGAGAAGAAGAAGCTGAAACAAGCGAAAGAAGATTGCTCACACAAATGTAAAATAATGTGATCATCAAACATCAAATCAAAACTGCTTAGTGTTTCCAAATGAAATAAAGCGTAACCCATGAAGAGAACCCGACTGTGAAGCTTCAAAGTCAACAAAGGAATTATGAAATTACATAAAGATGAAGTTAAGTCCTACTTAAGTTGGTCAAAAACACTCTACAGTTCAGCTAATTGTATTTAATATACATTTAAGCTATAAGATTTTTTTTATTAAATGCAATTGACATTCCATTCCAAAGATATTATAGTTTACACTATGAGTATATTCATTTAAAGTATATTATTTCTGTGATGATTACGTTTTTTTTAAGTATGCTAAAATGTACTTCTTTTTTTCCAAGTGTTAGCTAATTTTCCATTCACATCTGCAACCAGAGCAACATTTATAACACAGACCATGCGGTTCACAAAATAGCATTGACTAAGAATAGGCTAAATTATCAAATTTGCTTCAGTGACATCAGTAAACACATGCATTATGACAGCAGGTGAGGAAAGGCACCACAGGTGGGTGGGTTACACAATCTCATCAACAGCTATAATGTCACAACATGCTGCAGGTGAGAAGCAAAGGTTTTTCCACAAATGTGTACATCCTAGGCTTTAGGTCCTTGATTAAAAGGGACAGGTCGACAACAAATACTAACTGGATGAACTGTGTCCAATGTCACAATACAATCACACCTGTGACCGCACATTCTATAATAACTCGTCCACTTTTGGCAGAAGAAATATTTACTAATAATAAATGTAACTGTTTATGTGAACATTGCTGTATTTTATCATATTTGCTGGTGCTACTGTTTATTACAATTCACTTGACTTAACTTTTACCACAAGCTCAGATGGTTTAACTACTTTATTTGATGTATGTGACTCTTTATAATTTTCTCACGAGGACCATGTGATATTCATTTATCACATATCAATCTGAAACCTTGACAAGAAAAGCATTTATGGAATGTCCATTTCTTAGGATCCATGTTCAGATGAAATATTACATTAGGACTATCAATTTTTCATCTTTGCTTAAATGCAATCTTGTCCATACTTGAAGCTACAATCGTAAATGAAATCTTTGACTTCTGAAAGAGCCTTTTTACAATTAGAGATTGCAATCAAAACACACACACACACACACACACACACACACACACACACACACACACACTAGTGGTTCAGAGGGAGTGATTCAGTGTGCTGTCTGGAAGAAACACTTTTCAAAGCGATATTAGCTGAACAATCAGTCATAATGTCCAGTAATTCTATTAAATATTTTTAAACAAGTCGAATTGTTCAGCCGATAAAAAAAAAAAAAAAAAAAAATTGCATATAGGGCTACCAAGTGACAAATGGACATAGCCATATGCAGCATTGCAGACTACCACTTTTTAAAGTGTGGAATGAGAATGATATACCTTTTGGGTCAGTAGGATTTTTTTTTTTTTAAGAAATTAATACTTTTATTCAGAAAAATACACATTAAATTGATCAAAAGTGACAGTAGACTTTTACATTGTTACAACAAAAAATCAATGAAAAAAAAACTGTAGAACTGTTTATTCATCATCACTGATCATTTTTCTTGAGCAGCAAATCAGCATTTTAGATTGATTCCTGAAGGATCGTGTAACACTGAAGAGACTGAAGTGATGGGCTGCTGAATTTTCAGCTTTGCCATCACAGGAATAAATAAAATTATATTTCAAAATATATTAGAATAGAAAATTGATATTTTAAATTGTAATCATATTTTACAATATTAATATTTTTACTGCATTTGTTGACAGCCTTGATGAGAAACGTCTTTCAAAAAACATAAAAAATTGAACAGTAGTGTACATTCATTTTTCTTAGAACATAATTATTTAACATAACTACTGCTGTTTATACAACATGAAATGTTTAGTTCCCCACCACTTATGAATCTGTTGGCTGTTAAGCAGGAACACTTATGGCAATATCTTGAACTCTGACAGACCTTCAGTGGAATGGATAAATAAGGGGAAGGTTTCTATGAATCTGGAATACAAATCTAGACAGGAAAGGGCTGCTGGCGGACAGTGGTGAAAAGAGGAAGAGAAAGTGATTTGAAAGGCATTAGAAGAGAGGAAATCATTCAAAACCATGACCATTATACTATATTATATGACGGAGGATCGTTTAAAGTTGCTTATAGGCCTTGACTCGGCCATTGTTATGGAAATGTGTATTCCAGGCATCCTTGGTGTGAAAAAGCTATGCAATCAAATGTCAGTAGCACTTTGTTAGGGTCCAATATGATGATAATTTAGTTGCAAATAGCTTTCATTCAGGATTTACTTGATCTGACTTGACATTCACATGGAGGTATATAACTTCTTTTACATTTTACAGAGTCTAGGGATAGAAAATTAAATGTCTCATTATGAATGGATGTCTTTTTCTTGATGTATATTTCCCTTGCAATTATGTATGTGATATGACCAAAATTGTATATAACAATAACGATATATGCCGCGTACAGTTATTTTTAAATTAGGTTTTTATATCAAACTTTTTGATAAAAATTTAATAATTATTGTCACCAATGTCAATATCACAAAAAAACGAATACTAACCTAAGTGAAAACAAACAAACAAACAAACAGTGATAAAATAAGTACAAATAAACTAATTACAAGCAATAGGACAACAAACTACAATAGAACAAAGACAGAAATGAAATAGATCTACCTGAAAAACTTCAAGCACTAGCACAAGCATTAGCTTTTGTGCCTCAGCAACCACTCTATGTCAAAACTGTCTGTCTATTTACTGTTGTCTGTTCACAAGCATTTTCTAGTATATTATGGCGAAAGAGATGTGTAAATTGTGTGCTTCTCCCTGCTATTGAAAGCTATTTAATTTAAACTCCAAAAATTCGACCAAAATCAATATTTTTACTTGTTTTGACTGTAGTTCGTAAGTAGCCTGTACACATTCCGACTCATTTTGCCAGCACGGGTCACATATAGTGATTTTTTTTATGACAAATATAAATTATTTGAACATGAATTCAACAGTTTCTTTGAAATAAAAATCTCCTAGTAGGGAAAACAAAGGAATTTGGTGACATGTTTTTAAACATTCTCTTTAAAAGACGCATGAGTTTTGGTAACGGGACTGAGAAAAATGCATCCTTCCCTTTCATTGTCACTCCGAGTTACGTCGGATGACGACTAATGGGGTTTCGCTTAGAAAGCCTATCAACTTTGAGTATTACAAAACGAGCCAATGGCAAAGAAATGCCATGGGTCTGCGGAATTTGCATGACGTAACTCCGCCCCACCTCGTGGGTATAAAAGGAGGACGCCGGCAACATGCAGTTATGTTTTCGCTTCGGAGCCAAGTTTATTCTTCTCTCCACAAGCCATCTCTGAATTGTCTGCTTCACGAACGAGTTCCTCTGGTGTTGGTGTGACGGCGATCTCCAGCGCGCGCTTCCTGCTTATCTGTGCAGTTTTTAAAGATGCCTCGCCCGTGTACTTCTGGTTGCGGCAGATTGGTATCGGACTCTGATGGGCACGAGCGCTGTCTAGTATGTTTGGGCATGGATCATGCTAGAGCAGCGCTCGTGGATGACTCATGTTCTCTTTGTGGGAACATGACCATCGCGTCATTGAGGTCGAGACTCAATAAACTCGCAAGAGTGAGGGTCCCCTCATCCACACCCCGATCTAGTGCTCCCTTGCGGGGTGCTACTTCGGCTGGTGGCCAGGGTGACCTGAGGGTGACGGTCTGGAACAAGGCGCCGACTATGTGTCCGCGACCCCAGCCCCCCTCTTCAGTGACGGTGCCCGCTAGTGAACTGCCGATTCCCACGGGTCTACCTTCGGGTGGCCTGCGTGTTTCGGCTGAAGCTACAGAGGATGATGCCATGTCTGTAGCAGCATCACAAGGTGGGTTTGAGTCTTCTGGAAGTGAGGGCTCAGCACAGCTGCCACCTTCCGGTGTGCATACGGCTGTGCCTGAGTCTGATCCGGAGATGACGGCCATGCTTTCCCGGGCAGCCGCGAGCATCGGACTAGAGTGTAGGCCTCCCCCAGTCCTGAGTGCTCGCGGCTGGATGATTGGTTTTTGGGTAAGGCCGCCGACCCTAGTCCACGGGAAACCCCAATTCCTTTCTTCCCGGATATGCATGATGAGATCTCGAAGTCCTGGAAGACTCCCCTGTCTTCTCGGGACCGCTCGCTGGTCTCATCCGCCTTTCCTCCCCTCGATGGGGCAGCTGTCCGTGGGTACACTGGGCTTCCCCCGGTTGAACGCTCTGTTGCGATGCAACTGTGTCCTCAGAGTGCTTCTCCTCGTGGTGAGCCTAAGCACCCATCCAAAGCCGTAGATTTTCATCGACCCTGGTGGCGAAGTCTTACAGAGTGGCGGGACAGGCAGCTGCTTCTCTGCATGCTTTGGCCACTCTGCAGGTCTACCAGGCCCAGATGCTCAAAGACATGCACGAGGGCAGGACAGACCCAGGTCTCTTCGATGAGCTGCGCGCCGCAACCGACCCTGCCCTCCGGGCGACAAAGGGGACCGCACGCTCCCTGGGTTTGGTGTTGTCCACTTCAGTGGTCCAGGAGAGACATCTGTGGCTGAACCTGGCCGACATGCGGGATACCGAGCGGACTCGTCTGCTTGATGCACCCCTGTCCCAGGCCGGCCTCTTCGGCCGAGCAGTCGAGGACTTTGCCCAACAGTTCGCGACTGCGCAGAAACAGACTGAGGCCATCAAGCACATTCTGCCCCGCCGACCCGCTGCTGCCTCCACGTCGGTCGGGCAGACGCCTCAACCTGTTAACCGCCGAGGGCGCCCTCCTACGGCTCCCGCCCCTCCCGCTCGGCCGAAGCAGCAGCCTCCACCCAGGCCCAGTCGTGGAGGAAGCCGTAAGAAGGCGCCACAGCCCTCTCCAGCCCTGCCCCCGCCAAGCGCCGGGCCAAGCGGCACTTCTGAGACGGCTGCTCAATGATGATGGTCGTTTCTCAGGAGATGGTAGCAGGACCACTCCTTCCCCCGGTGGAGGGCCGGGGGAGAATCTTTTGTTCTCCACTACCCACTGCTCACCCACGGGTGGGCAGCACCCTAAAGTGGTTAAAGAAAGAAACGATCCTCTCTTCCCTGAGCTCACAGAGTTCTCGGGCGACACAAAGTGCCACGGACCGCTTCGCCCTTGTCCCCCTCTGTCGCCAGACCCCTGGCAGAGCAGGCCCCCGTGGGATGACCTCCCTGGTCCTTCCCTGGCCCCCTCTGCCAGGGCGCGGTTGTTAACTGTGCCCCCACACCGGGCCGCTATGCCGTCCACGTCTGGGCCAGTTACTCCGCTTCGCTGCCCCTCCACGGGGACGCCTGTGGCTCGCATGACCCTGCTGGTTCAGTTCCTGGGAGCCTGGCTAGAGCTTCCCTGTCTGTCCCGCTGGGTCGCCCGAACCAACAGGCTCAGCTATACGATTCAGTTCGCACGGTCTCCTCCCCATTACAGGGGAGTCCGCTCCACTTTGGTCGGTGGCAATGCCCCCATCATGAGAGCAGATATTGTCACCCTGCTGGCGAAGGGTGCAATCGAGACTGTCCCTCCAGCCGAGATGAGGTCCGGCTTCTACAGCCCCTACTTCATTGTCCCCAAGAAAACCGGTGGGTTACGACCAATCCTGGACTTGCGTGTGCTGAACCGCTCCCTTAACAGGATGCCGTTCAAGATGCTCACCGCCAAGCGCATTTTCGAATGCGTACGGCCCCAGGATTGGTTTGCAGCGATTGACCTGAAGGACGCCTACTTTCATGTTTCCATTCTTCCTCGACACAGACTGTTCCTCCGGTTTACTTTCGAGGGGCAGGCATACCAGTACGCGGTTCTCCCTTTCGGGCTAGCCCTGTCTCCTCGCGTCTTCACGAAGGTCGTCGAGGCAGCCCTTGTTCACCTTCGGGTTCACAGGGTTCGCGTCCTGAACTTTCTCGACGACTGGCTTATCCTAGCTCACTCTCGAGACCAGGTTTGCGAACACAGGGACCTTATGCTCCGGCACCTAGCTCACTTGGGCCTTCGGGTCAACTGGGAGAAGAGCAAACTTTGCCCCGTGCAGAGGATCTCTTTTCTCGGCATGGACATCGACTCGGTCGCCATGTCCGCGCAGCTTACGAGCGAGCGCGCGCAGTCACTGCTGACTTGTCTGAGACAATTCCAGGGCAAGACTGCGGTTCCACTGAAACAAATTCAGAGGCTCCTGGGGCATATGGCATCTGTAGCCCCGGTAACGGCGCTGGGATTGCTTCATATGAGACAGCTTCAGCTTTGGCTTCACGACCGAGTCCTGAGGTGGGCATGGCAACAAGGCACGCTCCGAGTACCAGTTACTCCGACCTGCCGTCAGACCTTCACCCCGTGGTCGAACCTCAGTTTTCTCAGGGCGGGTGTCCCCCTGGAACAAGTTTCCGGGCACGTTGTTGTCTCAACAGATACCTCCACCACGGGCTGGGGCGCCATGTGCAATGGACATGCTGCCGCGGGCTCCTGGACAGGACCCCAGCGCCTATGGCATGTCAATTGCCTCGAGTTGCTGGCAGTACGCCTTGCCCTGCACCGCTTTCGGGCGTTGCTCAGGGGTCAACACGTACTTGTCCGGTCAGACAATATCGCCACTGTAACGTACATCAACCATCAAGGTGGTCTACGCTCCCGCCGTATGTCGCAACTCGCCCGCCACCTCCTTATGGAGTCAGAAGCATCTGTGGTCGCTTCGAGCCATTTATATTCCCGGAGTCCTAAACTGTGCAGCTGATGAGCTCTCACGGCTTCAGCCCCTCCCTGGAGAATGGCGACTCCATCCCCAGTCGTTCAGCTGATTTGGGACCAGTTCGGGGACGCACAGATAGATCTGTTTGCCTCTCACGACTCGACCCACTGCGACCTGTATTTTTCCCTGACCGAGGGTACGCTCGGCACGGATGCACTGGCGCACAGCTGGCCGCGGGGCCGCAAGTATGCGTTTCCCCCAGTGAGCCTTCTAGCGCAGGTCTTGCGCAAGGTCAAGGAGGACGAGAAGTAGGTCCTTTTGGTTGTGCCGTACTGGCCCACCCGGACCTAGTTCTCCGAACTGGTGCTCCTCGTGACAGCACCTCCTTGGCCAATCCCCCTGAGGAAGGACCTCCTTTCTCAGGGACGGGGCACCCTGTGGCACCCTCGTCCCGATCTTTGGAACCTCTACGTGTGGACACTCCTGGACGGGACGAGGCAGGTTTGAGTACCCTACCACCAGCGCTGGTGGCTACCATCACTTCCGCTAGAGCGTCGTCCACGAGACACGCCTATACGTTGAAGTGGAACCTCTTCGTCAGCTGGTGCTCTTCTCGCCGAGAAGACCCCCGGAGGTGTTCGGTCGGTGTCGTGCTTTCTTTCCTTCAAGATGGGTCGGAGCGAAGGCTGTCTCCCTCCACCCTCAAAGTTTATGTTGCTGCTATCGCCGCACACCATGAATTGGTAGAAGGTAAGTCCTTAGGGAAGCACGACCTGGTCGTCAGGTTCCTGAGAGGAGCGAGGAGACTGAATCCTCCTCGCTCTCCTTTCGTTCCCTCTTGGGACCTCGCAGTGGTTCTAACTGCCCTGCAGAGTGCTCCCTTTGAGCCTTTGCAATCAGTGGAGCTTAAGCTCCTGTCAATGAAGACAGCGCTCCTGGTTGCACTGGCCTCTGTCAAGAGGGTAGGGGACCTGCAAGCATTCTCCGTTGACGAAGCGTGCCTGGAACTCGGGCCGGCTTACTCTCACGTGATCCTGAGACCCCGGCCTGGATATGTGCCCAAGGTCCCCACCACTCCCTTCCGGGACCAGGTGGTGAACCTGCAAGCGCTGCCCTCGGAGGAGGCAGACCCAGCCTTGGCACTGCTCTGTCCAGTACGCGCTCTCCGTGCTTATATAGACAGAACGCAGTGTTTCAGGACCTCAGACCAGCTCTTTGTCTGTTATGGTGGGAAGCTGAAGGGAAAGGCTCTCTCCAAGCAGAGGTTGTCCCACTGGATAGTGGACACCATTGCTTTGGCCTACCAGCAGCAAGGTCGACCATGCCCCCTTGGTGTAACTGCCCACTCCACCCGGAGTGTGGGATCCTCTTGGGCTCTAGCGCATGGCGCCTCGCTAACAGACATCTGCAGAGCTGCAGGCTGGGCGACACCTAACACATTCGCCAGATTCTACAATCTCCGAGTGGAGCCAGTGTCCTCTCATGTACTCGCTTCAACCAGCTAGTTTTGGACCCGCTCAGGTGTCTTCGCTTGCTCGCCATTCCACTCCACGGACTGGATACATGCGATATTCTACTCAGGTGAGCCTTTTCGAAGGCCCTGAGTTCCTCCAGCAGTTCTGACGCTGGCGCCAGTGTCTATTGCCTGTGCGTCGGCTAGGTGCCTCCCGTGTGCATGGTCCCTCTCTGGAGCTACCCCCACATGTGTATTCCCACTGTAAGCCTCTCTGAGCATGTGTCTTTCCCTTGGCAAGCCACCTTGCCACCCCTGGGGTTGAAATATTCCACCTGCGGCTGGACACCCCAGTGTTCTCCGTATGCATCCTTCGGGTCATGTGTGTATTTTCTATATGAAAATAGATATTTACCTGAGATGGACCAATACATATTTTAAATAACTAAATATATGTGTAATTAGATTCAGCTTTTTGAAAGATTTAAAAAAATTAAGTTTTATTTTAAAGAGTTACAACAAGCAAATGGCACCCGTTCCGTTGAATGGCCCTTATATGGACTGATACAATACAGTAATACTTATTCTTTTAGCACAATGTCATTGACGTTGTCTCAGAATTCAGTGTGTTTGCTACATAGTTGAAGTTGCTCCTACAAGACGCAGCAACAACAACAAATTAAAGCTTCCCCAGCATCAGTAGCCACTAACACATTTGACTTCATAAATGTCAACCAGTTATCTTCCAATAGCAGGAGAATATGGTAGCAATTTCAAAAAAGCAGCAGGGGGTTGAATTCAATTAATTTGGCCACGGAAAACATTTCATTAGATAGTTAGCAGGTGGACATGCAGATGCGAGGTAATTTAGCTACAGTTAGTGTGAAATTGAGAAGGTCTGTGAGGCAGATTTATTTCCATTAGAAAAGGACCCACTGAGAGCTGGGTATCAGTATGTCTGATAACAGCTGATCGAAATTATCCACCATAAACAGAGAGGATTGTTTCTTTTGAAGATATGGAGTCTGAAGATTTCTCTAAAGTTGACTGGCATCTAGCGTAGTTTGTTTATAGGACCATAAGGCTGTGTGGGAACTGTATTGGAATGCCCACAGAGATAGAAAATATGTGGTAAATGGAGATAGAGCAGGTATCGTTTTGTTTAAATACGTTTATAATATACATAGTTATCTGTCTTTTATGACATGCTGTGGCAATTTTGCGTTGTGTATTGTATTTCACCAAAGGTGAAATGTTGTGCCTATAATAATGCCTATATTTTATTCTACTTTTTATTGTAATAAATAAAAATGTTTAAAAATGAGAAACAGTCAGAGACGATGATAACTTTAGTCACTTTAGCCGTGCAGCATTCTAGAAAGCTCTTTCAGAAAGGAAATTTAGAAACATTCAGAAAGTATGAAGTGACTTACTTGTTCTCGATATGAAATTAGAGCACAAAGCTTTTCTATTGACCCATCCTTCAAAAATAACTTTTTCACAAATCTTCACAAATATATATTTTTCACAGATCTATGCTAATAGATCGTCACCAGTCATGGACGGGGTTTCCCTACTCTTACATAGGAGTAGGGGAAAATTTGAAACAGCTTGTTCTGAGAGATTGATAATGATATATGGGGATTATAAAAACAGTATTGGGTGGATTTTTACCATTATAGGCTGGTTGTTTACACACACTGTGGACACACATCTATGTTCAAACACCTTATAAAAGTGAATTTTGCATAATAGGTCCCTTTTAAGTTGACTCAAAAGTTAATCTCCTTCATTTAGAATAATCTGAATTTATCAACATTAAAACGATGGTATAACAATTGAATGTCTCTATGCACCAGTTGTGAATCTGGTGTAAATGTAGCACGAGAAGAGAACTTTTTCTCGACATATGGAAATTGCACTAAATTAAGCACACCAATTTGTAAAGATCATTTTACACAGATCTTTTGCACATTGCATTACCTCAGTAACCACTGAATTGTAAATACCGTTCTATGTTCTTGTTCTGTACCTTGTCCAATACTGATACTGGTTTCTGAGTGAACTGTAAGCCCAATTTTATTGCAAAAGGCTGATAAATCCCTTGAATTTTTATTGTGAATCTGTACGGGGATAAATCATAAAACTCCTCATCATCCAATAATGTCCTCCAGTGATGGTCTCAGCTGAACCATTGGCTCCTGGGGATCCTGTGCCATCTCCTAATTTAACAAAGATGGATTGCCCCTGCGTGAACGTCTCAGTTGAAGAGTCGGACTGTCTGCTTCTTGTATAATTGTTTTATCTGGTCAGTGGCATCTGGAAATGCATCCTTTCCAAAAACTGCTGCCTACTATTATGGAAATGCCAAGTCTTCTCAAAGCTGTTGAGCATGACAAAAAAAATGGCTTTTAATCTGTTCAACTGTGAAGCATAAACAAAAGAGTTTCCTTGCAACAAAAATACTTAAAAGTTTTCCAAAAAGGACGTACCTAAAAGTTTTCGATTGTGTAATAGTTTTGTGTTGAGACCAGCAGTGTATCAGGAAAGTCCGGCTATTATATTTTCGACTGCTTCCTGTTGATAATCTGGTGTCTGGAAAGGTGATATCTGTCCATAATAGATTTGCCAAACAGTTCACCAATTCAACCCATAGATAGGATTGAATATCCATAAATGTTGGCTGATGATTAATTATAAATTAATAATGAAGATGATCAATTTAATTGTTTGTTTTGATCAATTTGCTTAATATAATAAAAATATTAATACATATCAAAATATTAAATCTTAAAGATTTTTTTCTTTGTCTTTGGTCAACTAGTCAGTTTTCTATTCATACGGTATAAATAGTGAAGGATTACGTAGCCATTTAGCATCTCTTATTTGGATGATAATATGTGATTGGATTTGAAAGTGCACAATAATCACAGTTATCGCAAATTGCAATGGACCAACAATAATCTATATCTGACAACTTTGGGTAACATACACATTTTTTTGTTTGAATAATGTGAAGCTTTTGAAGTAGAAATATGCCTTATTTTCCCTTTCCCGAGCACCATTTTTTGAGACATTTTTCAACCTAAGATGTGTAATCAACTTTAAAGGCCACCAGACGTCACACCATTTACTCTGTGGCCTCAAATTAAATTGGCCTGCAGTGCAGTCTATAATAGATAGTTATAGATGGGAAGACATGTTTCATTTCTGTTACCAATAAAGGTTCAGAGAAATGGACCAGGAGCAAGGGTATTTGTTCAGCTCTCAGAAAAAAAGCAAAACAAACAAAAACAAAAAAAAAAACAATTCTGCCGGTTTGTTATTGCATTCCTGAAGCTCAAAGTTTCTTCTAACAAGTGTTTCTCTCAGGCAATAGGGGATATGAGAGTCAGTGAGTGAAAACATTTATTGACCTGAACTGTAGCATCATGCTTACTGCTGCATGTCTAGTTTGGCCAGGTAAGAACTCTGAATGGCTCAGTTATTGCTTGTCTGTTTTTGCATTGTTGCATTGTCATATTCTGTATACATACTTAGCCTTGGGATGAAAGCAAAACAAGCATTACGATTTGTTAACTATCAAATAGGTTTGCAGATACGTCCTTTAATTGTCTCCGATTTACTCAGCTTACTGCCTGGAAGCACACTGTCTGCAGCTCTGGACTTGATTTTATTACAGCTGACTTGTGGGCTGAGCCAAATTCATCTCTTTTATTTGACACTTATATGAATATTGACATTATTAATATGCAGTAATCTTCACAGTCAGAGGCAATAATAGCAGCCCCTGTAAACTGACTATCACTGAGCGACCAGGACATGCTTGAAATAACACAAAGCCTACACAATCCAGACCTACACATTAGCTCTGTTCTGTGGCACTGGGTGAGCACATATTCAATTTAGCAGCATGAAAAATATATTGTTATTCATTACCAGTTAATGGATTTGGTATTATTCAGTGCCAGTTAATCAAACTCCATCAATGGTACTGGGCCTAAGGATTATAATTTAAAAGGGTCATATCGTGTATTTATTATTACTAGTTTTTTATCCGGAGTTCACTTATATTGTTAGTAAAGATATTTGCATAGCAATAATTTTGTTTAGTTCATGACCATTTCCTAAAATCTGTCGTATTGCAGCTGGGTTGTTGTAAGAAATCGTATGTAAATTCCACAGAAGGATCTACACACTGATAAAAATGATTCTGTGCCTGTGGTGAAGTAAATACTACAGAAAAAAACAAAAAACAAATGCAATTTCTACATGAAAAAGTTAGTTCAGGCAAGAATAAAAAAAAATAAAAAAAAATTCTATCTTAGTCAATTCAAAGTTGTAGAAATAAAGCATAAATATCAACATTATTTTGCCCCATTTTACTCTAGTTCTATTTGGATTTAGGAATAGCATTGTATATCTTTCTTTCTCCCACTGGATATTTCTGAAAACTATAGATATTGTTGACATGCAAATGTGAGTGGTCTTGTGCTCAAATGTACTGATGATATAAGAAAGTAGCAGAAGTTCAGAAAAATATGCATTTGCAACCTAGTTTCAATGTTTTTTTTTCCCTTCTTTTTTTTGAGGATGTTTTTACTAAGGATGTTTTGAGTTCTAAAGTGTTTGCATACATTACCTCAGAGGACATCATATGAAAGTTTAAAAACCTGCTTTAAAGTTGTTTTAAAGGGATTGTACACCCTAAACATGAAAATTCTGTCAACATTTATTCACTCTTATGTCGTTCCAAACTTGTATAACTTTCTTTCTTCTGCTGTACACAACAGAAGACATTTTGAAGAATGTTTCACAGTGATATTTAGCTTTCACTCTAAAAAAAACAAAAAAAAAAAACATTGATCAATAGATGCATCAAATAAAGCAAAATGACACATCTCATGTCAAAACTCATTGGTTCTCATATCATTAGTAAAGTACCCATAAGCGACACATCTTTTCAAGATTTTACTTTTTTTTATTCTACTTGTTAAATTTTGCCAGAAAATTTCTTTGGTAGAAGTTAGTCACTGTTTAGAATACTACTTGAGTAAAAGTTCACTTTCAGTCGCTCATGTTCGACGTAACGTCAATGTGACGACGTAATTGGGATCACTTCAGGGAGCCCTATCATCTTCAAATATCTACAGAACAAGCCAATGAACGTTGGCGTGTGTGAATCGCATCACATTGCATCACAAACAGCCTTTGTGAACAGATGCGAGCGAGCACACACCGGCCCAGTCCCCGCGTGCCTCACTCTCACCCAGAGAAACTCCCTCGCCGGTCCTGTTTACACAGTCAAGTCAAGTATATTTATATAGCGCTTTTCACAATATAAATTGTATTAAAGCAGCTTCACAGTATCAATCAAATAACATAATGTTTGTTTCTTAGTGGAAAAAAAACATCCACGATTGGTACCGCTGATCAATGGTATTATTGCTTGGTTAATTAATTTGAATATCCCCAACTGAGCAAGCCATAGGCAACAGTGGCAAGGAACCGAAAAACTCCATCAAGTGACCTACTGGTGTCCAAAACTCCATCAGCTGACTTAATGGCGAGAAAAAAAACCTTGGGTGAAAACCCAGGCTCAGTCGGGGGCCAGTTCTCCTCTGGTGTTTATGAACTAGAGGCCGGATTTACAGTAACTGTAATTTGATACAGAATTGTGTTTTTGTGTTGTGAATTATTTTATCACTTCGGGGTGGGTATGCGAACCGTAATCACAACATTTTATCTGTAGAGTGGGAAAGGGATCCTCCATAGGGAGAGGCTAGTTGGCACTTCAGCACTGCGTTGTCATCGGGTCCAGGCAAAGCTCCTAGTCAGATCTGGATACGACCTGGATCCGGCAGGCTGCGGGAAAACCTTGGGATAAACAAAGACACTATAATTAGCGTAGATGCCATTCTTCTTATGATGTAACGAGTACATCAGGATTTAAGGGATGTGTTCCCAGTTCCGGCTGACCGAATCTATGCAGCCAAACATTGAATTATAGAAGTCTATAATGTATTATGTGTATGCTAGGTCAAAGAGATGTGTTTTTAGACTAGCTTTGAACTGACAGAGTGTGTCTGCTTCCCGGACATTGGTAGGAAGACTGTTCCAAAGTTTTGGTGCTAAATAGGAAAAGGATCTACCGCCAGCAGTCGATTTTGTTATTCTAGGTATTATCAACTGGCCCGAATTTTGAGATTGCAATAGACGTGAAGGACTATAATGCATTAAGAGCTCGCTCAAGTACTGCGGAGCTAAACCATTTAGGGCCAATTAGGGCTTTGTAAGTAATCAACAATATTTTAAAATTTATACAATGTTTAATAGGCAGCCAATGCAGTGTTGACAGAACCGGGCTAATATGGTCATATTTCCTGGTTCTAGTAAGAACTCGAGCTGCTGCGTTTTGAACTAGCTGTAGTTTATTTATTATGCGTGCAGGGCAACCACCCAGTAGAGCATTACAATAATCTAGTATTGATGTCATGAAAGCATGAACTAATTGTTCCGCATTTATTAATGAGAGCATATGTCGTAATTTATATATATTTTTTAAGATGGAAAAATGCGGTTTTACAGATACTAGACACATGACTTTCAAATGAAAGATTGCTATCAAAGAGCACACCCAGGTTCCTAACCGACGACAAAGACTTCACAGAGCAGCCATCAAGTGTTAGACAGTATTCTAGGTTATTAGGTGTGGAAGTTTTTTGTCCAATAATTAGAATCTCTGTTTTTTCAGAGTTTAGTAATAGGAAATTACTAGTCATCCATTTTTTTATATCAGCTATGCATTCCGTTAATTTCGTGAATTGGTAAGTTTCGTTAGGTTTTGAAGAAATATAGATCTAAGTATCATCGGCATAACAGTGAAAGCTAATTCCATGTTTCCTAATCATATCTCCTAATGGTAGCATGTACAGAGTGAACAGCAGCGGTCCTAGTACTGAGCCTTGTGGTACGCCATACTGAACTTTTGATCGATAAGACATCTCTTACTGCATTTACTGCAACAAACTGATAATGGTCTGATAAGTATGATTTAAACCATGCTAGTGCAATTCAGGCAGACCAGCACCCCTCTCAGCGAGAGGCCGGTCTCGTCTCTTTTGGGGGATCGGATGAGGAAGAAGAGAAGGATGACTGCCTTTCCAATGCTGCATCCGAATGCAAAGGATGGATGGGCTCCATGACCAACCCCACACCCTCAATACAAGCCAGCGCCAGTGGCGTGAGAGCCAGCCTTGACTCTGAACTTCTCCGTGTGCTAACTAAGGCCGTCGAAGACCTCAGGCTCGATTGGTCTTCGTCTGAGGAACCCATGCGAAGCAGGCTGGATGAATGGTTCCTGCAAGGGGCGCCGACAGGCCCCTCAGCAGAGACCTGCTCCTTTCTTAACCCTAAATCTCTAAAAGCTTTCTTCCCATACCTAAAAGGTTACCACGTCTTGGTCCAGTCGGACAACATGTCAGTGGTTTCCCATATAAATCGCCAAGGTAGACGCAGATCGAGCAACCTGCACACTATGGCCAAACACCTCTTGCTATGTGCTCAGCTCAACCTGCGCTCACTGAGAGCGGCATCCCTTAATATTTCATTGCCATTGTGGTCATTTAGAAAGCACTAGCATTCAATATTGTTCACTCAAGTCAGCATAGTTTCAGCTCAATTAGCACACAATTACCCGGGTGAAAACACTAAGAGTCACAATTTAACACATATCAATCAGAACTTTCAAGATCCATAAAAGTGCCAGAGTCAATGAATCCACAAAGAAATGAAGGGAGAGGTCGAGGAGGGAGCGGAAGAGGACGTGGTGAAGGAGGAGGAAGAGGACGTGGTGAAGAAGGAGGGAGAGGAAGAGGACGTGGTGAAGGAGGAGGAAGAGGACGCGGTGAAGGAGGAGAGAGGAAGAGGATGTGGTAAAGGAGGAGGAAGAAGACGTCGTGAAGGAGGAGGGAGAGGAAGAGGACGTGGTGAAGGCGGAGGGAGAGGATGTGGTGAAGGGGGAGGAATAGAACATGGTGAAGGAGGAGGAATAGGACGTGGTGAAGGAGGAATAGGACGTGGTGAAGGAGGAGGGAGAGGAGGAAGAAGAGGAAGAGGAGGACGTGGTGAAGGACGAGGTAGACGAGGTGGAGGTGGTGGTGGTGGTGGTGGAGGAGGAGGAGGAAGGGCGAGGAAGGGCAAGGAGACAAGCAGTCTCGGATGAAATTAGAGCCACTTTAGTTGATCATGTCCTTGTCCATGGCATGACTATGAGGGAGGCTGGGCAACGAGTACAGCCTAATTTGAAATGGAAGACACACATTGACAGTCTGTGCACACGACTACAACAGAGCCTTTACTTTTTAAGAAGATTGAGACTGTATGGGGTGGGCAGCGACATTTTATTTGTTTTTTATCAAGCCACGCTTGAAAGTCTTATTCGTTATGGAATCATAGTCTGGTTTGGAAATTTGTCTGGTGAATTGAAAAACAAATTGGTCTATGTCCACAAAACAGCTATGAAAGTCATAGGAATAAAACAATATACAGGTCCTTCTCAAAAAATTAGCATATTGTTATAAAGTTCATTATTTTCCATAATGTAATGCTAAAAAATAAACTTTCATATATTTTAGATTCACTGCACACCAACTGAAATATTTCAGGTCTTTTATTGTTTTAATACTGATGGTTTTGGCATACAGCTCATGAAAACCCCAAATTCCTGTCTCAAAAAATTAGCATATTTCATCCGACCAATAAAAGAAGTGTTTTTAAAACAAAAAAAAAAGTCAACCTTAAAATAACTATGTTTAGTTTTGCACTCAATACTTGGTCGGGAATCCTTTTGCAGAAATGACTGCTTCAATGCGGCGTGGCATGGAGGCAATCAGCCTGTGGCACTGCTGAGGTGTTCTGGAGGCCCAGGATGCTTCGATAGCGGCCTTAAGCTCATCCAGAGTGTTGGGTCTTGCGTCTCTCAACTTTCTCTTCACAATATCCCACAGATTCTCTATGGGGTTCAGGTCAGGAGAGTTGGCAGGCCAATTGAGCACAGTAATACCATGGTCAGTAAACCATTTACCAGTGGTTTTGGCACTGTGAGCAGGTGCCAGGTCATGCTGAAAAATGAAATCTTCATCTCCATAAAGCTTTTCAGCAGGTGGAAGCATGAAGTGCTCCAAAATCTCCTGATAGCTAGCTGCATTGACCCTGCCCTTGATAAAACACAGGGGACCAACACCAGCAGCTGACATGGCACCCCAGACCATCACTGACTGTGGGTACTTGACACTGGACTTCAGGCATTTTGGCATTTCCTTCTCCCCAGTCTTCCTCCAGACTCTGGCACCTTGATTTGCGAATGACGTGCAACCACTGAGCAACAGTCCAGTGCTGCTTCTCTGTAGCCCAGGTCAGGCTCTTCTGCCGCTGTTTCTGGTTCAAAAGTGGCTTGACCTGGGGAATACGGCACCTGTAGCCCATTTCCTGCACACGCCTGTGCACGGTGGCTCTGGATGTTTCTACTCCAGACTCAGTCCACTGCTTCCGCAGGTCCCCCAGGGTCTGGAATCGGTCCTTCTCCACAATCTTCCTCAGGGTCCGGTCACCTCTTCTCGTTGTGCAGCGTTTTTTGCCACACTTTTTCCTTCCCACAGACTTCCCACTGAGGTGCCTTGATACAGCACTCTGGGAACAGCCTATTTGTTCAGAAATGTCTTGCTGTGTCTTACCCTCTTGCTTGAGGGTGTCAATGATGGCCTTCTGGACAGCAGTCAGGTCGGCAGTCTTACCCATGATTGCGGTTTTGAGTAATGAAACAGGCTGGGAGTTTTTAAAAGCCTCAGGAATCTTTTGCAGGTGTTTAGAGTTTATTAGTTGATTCAGATGATTAGGTCAATAGCTCGTTTAGAGAACCTTTTCATGATATGCTAATTTTTTGAGACAGGAATTTTGGGTTTTCATGAGCTGTATGCCAAAATCATCGGTATTAAAACAATAAAACACCTGAAATATTTCAGTTGGTATGCAATGAATCTAAAACATATGAAAGTGTATTTTTTATCATTACATTATGGAAATAATGAACTTTATCACAATATGCTAATTTTTTGAGAAGGACCTGTAAATCTATACAGTCTCTATACGAAGAGGCAATGACGAGAAGAGCGACGAGTATTAGTACTGACTCTGAACATCTTCTTTTTAGCGAATACCAGCCGCTGCCAACGGGAAAGAGACTGAGAATCCCAATTTGTAAAAATAATAGACTGAAGCTTTCATTTGTTCCAGTCTCGACAAAACTGTTGAATACGACCCGGAACAACGCACCTATAGTACATCAGCAGTAGAACTTTACTGTGTTAAGCACTTTACATATCTTGTATTTTATTTACTTTTTATACATTGTTGTGCTGTGTACATTGTTGTGTTGTGTATTGTGTTTTGTGTTGAGTAATACGGTAGCACTTTGCCCAAGACAAATTTCCCTTCGGGGACAAATAAAGTTTATCCTATCCTATTTGAGTCGCTTCACCGTCGCCTCCATCATCAGAACTTTCAGGGAGGAAAACTGGTAGGTGTACTTACAGTAAGACTGCTCTGTACAGTAGCTTGTGCTGTACTCTGTGCTTTGACATCACAGCTACTGTGTCACTATGTAATATGTACTACTGTAATAAAGAAATGCATCGAATTGCCTCGCATACAGATAGTTTCAGTATGTTTCCATTTTTTCCTGTAAAAAGGATGTGTGAGAGTTACAGTAATGAGTGCTTCTATTATTTTAGGATGCAGAGACGACCACCCGGTGAAGGCAGGCTAAGGCTTTTGTCAGAGGAGCAAGAGAGGGAGCTTGGTCATTGCCAATAATGTAATCCGCCTGCGAGAGATTCGAAGGAGAGTGATTGAGGATAATAATCATTTTCGAGGAATAAATGCCATCAGCCTCTCCACAATTGACCGCATCCTCCGAAAGCACCAGTTCCGGATGAAACAGGTATACCGCGTCCCTTTTGAACGAAACTCTGACAGAGTGAAAGACCAACGAGTGGAATATGTTCAGGTATGAATTTTGATATAGCATGAAGTATTGTGTACCATCAGAGTATAGCAGTTTATGCTGCCATTTGTGCCCTCTTGAACTGTGCTTCAGCATAGTGATTTACTCTACTGTGTTTCATGTGTTTTGCAGAGAATCTTTGAGATTGAAGGCTGGCCTGTTCCCCATGAAATTATGTTTGTGGATGAGGCTGGTTTCAACCTGACCAAAAGAAGGAGAAGGGGGAGGAACATAATTAGCCATTGGGCTATTGTAAATCTCCCTGGTCAGCGCAGAGGGAATGTCACTATGTGCGCAGCCATCAGCCAACGAGGGGTACTCCACCTCCATGCCATTTTAGGACCCTATAACACTATGCTCCTCCTTGCTTTCCTTGACGGTCTAAGAGAGCATATTTTCCAGTTGGACCACATGGAACCAGCACAACCAGACCACCCTCACTACGTTGTTGTTTTGGATAACGTCAGCTTCCATCACGCTGATCTGGTTCGAGACTGGTTTACCAATAACCCGAGATTTTCAAACATCTTTCTGCCTGCATGCTTTCCCTTTCTAAACCCAATAGAGGAGTTTTTTTCAGCATGGCGGTGGAAAGTGTATGATCGAGAACCTTATATGTGTGTTCACCTCCTCCAGGCCATGGAAGAAGCCTGCCTAAATGTATCAGTAGATGCATGCCAGGGGTGGATCAGGCATGCAAGAGGATTTTACCCCCGCTGCCTGGCTAGGGCTAATATAGTCTGTGATGTGGATGAGATTCTCTGGCCTGACCCAGACCAAAGACAGAAGGCTGAGGCGGAATAATCTTCTTTTTTTTCTTTTTTTTTTTGTGTTGTACTGTGAAATACATGAATGAATAAAAATGTGCCAATGTATCCATTGGTTGTGTCTTTTGTTCATCATGTGAAAAGGTTTGTGAGGAGGGGAACCACAAGTAACATAACTTACCAGTTTTGGAAATGTTGTTTTGAATTTATTTCTCCAGTGTGCTAGACTATGTTGTAGTGTATGTTATTTTGAGGGCTTGTGTGTCCTGTCTGAGGGCAAAGTTTGGTTTTTCAGCAAGAGTGAATGGTTTTGAGTGTAGAGCTTCATTTTGACCTGAAAATAGGTTGTTTGGGAAACTGGGTGAGACGTTATGGATTTGTGTTTACTTTTTTGAGAATACGAGGCATAGTTTCAAGAAACGTGTTTAAGCAATCGACTGTAAAAAAAAAAAAAAACTGTAAAGAGCAGTACAACTGAATATCATCTGCATACAGATAATAGGAAACATCAGTAAACTGGCCAATTATCTGGCCTAAAGGAAGTATGTACAGAAGGAAAAGAATCGGTCCCAGGACAGAACCCTGAGGTACACCACTCGATACACCTACATAATCTGACATGATCTGATTTATTAAAACACTAAAACTTCTACCAGAAAGGTAAGAAGAAAACCATTTTAAAGCTGATCCAGATATCCCTACTAAATCCTGAAGTTTATTAAGCAAGATATTATGGTCAATAGTGGCAGATGTAAAACTAACACTGTGTGCTTCCCAGAATCAGCCGACTTCATAATATCACTCAAAACATTAGGTAGGGCAGTTTCCGTAGAATGTTTTTACGGAAACCTGACTGATATTTATCAAAAATATCATTTATCTCTAAGAAAGAAGTAAGCTGCTCGGCACTACTTTCTGTAAAATCTTAGCCATAAAAGGGAGTTTAGATATTGGCCTATAATTCATGGGTTGTGATGGATTTATGGTTTTAAGAACAGGTTCAACAATAGCATGTTTAAAACTTTGGGAACCACACCCGTTATAAGATAAATATTAATCATTTCTACAACACAGGGGCCAATAAAATCAAAAACCTGCTTAAACAGCATAGTCGGGAGAACATCACTCTGACAAGAATAAAGTTTCAACTTATCTAACAGAGTGGTGACCTCATGTAATGTCACTAGTTTAAAGGAGAACCACGGGTGGGGAAGAGCCAAAGTACCTGCATTGATATAAGCAGGTGGAGGTAAGATACTAGCTCAGATTACCCCAATCTTATCAACAAATAAGTTAAGGAATACATTACTGTCTGATGGAGAGAGCACTGCAATTGGAGGGGCAGATGGCGAGACAATATAATTAATAGGGTCAAACAAGAATTTGGGATTTTTTTTTATTAGAGGATATAAGCTGAGAGAAGTATTTAGTTCTAGCACTTTTCAGAAGTTCATTTAGGGAAGCAGTTAATTCCCTAAGATAAAGCCTGTGAACTTCGAGTTTAGTTGTTTTCCATAAGCGCTCTATTTTCCGACGTTTAATTCTACAACTCTGGATAGATTTATTTATCCAGGGGCAAGGCTTTTTAAGAGAGACAATGTTTGATTTCACAGGTGCCACTTCATTTAAAATTGCTAAACATTGGCTGTTAAAAGACTCAGCATACACATTTACATCACTACAACCCCTTAGCCTGCATGGATCAAACAAAATAGAAAACTTCTCAGCAACATCCTGGTTAATAAATCTCCTTTGAGCCTTAATTTTCAGGGTCGGGGAGTCCCGAGGTAAGTTCAGGTCAAAGAAAACACAGCTATGGTCACTCAAATGTACATCTTCCACACACACACATTTACTATCTCTAGACCTAACGAGAAAACAAGGTCCAGGGTGTGCCCCTTTAAGTCAAGTCAAGTCAAGTCAAGTGTATTTATATAGCGCTTTTCACAATATAAATTGCATCAAAGCAGCTTCACAATATCAATCAAATAACATAACAATGTTTGTTTCTTAGTGAAAAACATCCACGTTTGGAAGGGCTGATCAATGGTATTAATGCTTGGTTAATTAATTTGAATATCCCCAACTGAGCAAGCCAAAGGCAACAGTGGCAAGGAACCGAAAAACTCCATCAAGTGACCTACTGGTGTCCTAAAACTCCATCAGGTGACCTAATGGAGAGAAAAAAAAAACCTTGGGAGAACCCAGGCTCAGTCGGGGGCCAGTTCTCCTCTGGGGTTTATGAACTAGAGGCCGGATTTACAGTAACTATAATTTGATACAGAATTTTGTTTTATCACTTCGGGGTGGGTACGCGAACCGGAATCCCAACGTTTTATCTGTAGAGTGGGAAAGGGATCCTCCATAGGGAGAGGCTAGTTGGCACTTCAGCACTGCGTTGTCATCGGGTCCAGGCAAAGCTCCTAGTCAGATCTGGATACGACCTGGATCCGGTAGGCTGCGGGAAAACCTCGGGATAAACAAATACACTAAAATTAGCGTAGATGCCATTCTTCTTATGATGATGTAACGAGTACATCAGGATTTAAGGGAAGTGTTCCCAGTTCCGGCTGACCTAATCTATGCAGCCTAACATTGAATTATAGAAGTCTATAATATATTATGTGTATGCTAGGTCAAAGAGATGTGTTTTTAGTCTAGCTTTGAACTGACAGAGTGTGTCTGCTTCCCGGACAATGGTAGGAAGACTGTTCCAAAGTTTTGGTGCTAAATAGGAAAAGGATCTACCGCCAGCAGTCGATTTTGATATTCTAGGTATTATCAACTGGCCCGAATTTTGAGATCGCAATAGACGTGAAGGACTATAATGCGTTAAGAGCTCGCTCAAGTACTGCGGAGCTAAACCATTTAGTGCTTTGTAAGTAATCAACAATATTTTAAGATTTATACGATGTTTAATAGGCAGCCAATGCAGTGTTGACAGAACCGGGCTAATATGGTCATATTTCCTGGTTCTAGTAAGAACTCGAGCTGCAGCGTTTTGGACCAGCTGTAGTTTATTTATTAAGCTTGCAGGGCAACCACCCAGTAGAGCACTACAATAATCTAGTCTTGATGTGATGAAAGCATGAACTAATTTTTCCGCATTTGTTAATGAGAGCATATGTCGTAATTTAGATATATTTTTTTAAGATGGAAAAATGCGGTTTTACAGATACTAGACACGTGTCTTTCAAATGAAAGATTGCTATCAAAGAGCACACCCAGGTTCCTAACCGAAGACGAAGACTTAACAGAGCAGCCATCAAGTGTTAGACAGTATTCTAGGTTATTACGTGTGGAAGTTTTTTGTCCAATAATTAGAATCTCTGTTTTTTCAGAGTTTAGTAGTAGGAAATTACTAGTCATCCAATTTTTTAAATCAGCTATGCATTCCGTTAATTTTGTGAATTGGTAAGTTTCGTTAGGTTTTGAAGAAATATACAGCTGAGTATCATCGGCATAACAGTGAAAGCTAATTCCATGTTTCCTAATGATATGTCCTAATGGTAGCATGTACAGAGTCAACAGCAGCGGTCCCAGTACTGAGCCTTGTGGTACGCCATACTGAACTTGTGATCGATAAGACATCTCTTCATTTACTGCTACAAACTGATAACGGTCAGATAAGTATGATTTAAACCATGCTAGTGCAATTCCACTAATGCTAACATAGTTTTCTAGTCTATTTAAAGGAATGTTGTGGTCAATTGTGTCAAATGCAGCACTAAGATCAAGTAACACTAATAGAGAGATACAACCACGATCGGATGATAAAAGTAAATCATTTGTAACTCTAATGAGAGCTGTCTCAGTACTATGGTGCGGTCTAAATCCTGACTGAAAATCCTCGCAGATATCATTTCTTTCAAGAAAGGAACACAGTTGTGAGGATACTGCTTTTTCTAATATCTTTGACAGAAAAGGCAGATTTGAGATCGGCCAGTAATTGACTAATTCTGAAGGATCAAGTTGCGTTTTTTTAACAAGCGGTTTTATCATAGCCAGCTTAAAGGTTTTTGGTATGTATCCTAGAGACAAAGACGAATTAATGATATTAAGAAGAGGATCTATGATCTCTGGAAGCATCTCTTTCAATAGCTTAGTCGGTATAGGGTCTAACATACAAGTTGTCGATTTAGATGAATTAACGAGTTTGCAGAATTCTTCCTCTCCTATAGCAACAAATGAATCAAATTTTTCCTCAGGGAGACTACAATGCACTCCCTGATGCGATACTGTAGTAGACGGTTGCATAGTTATAATTTTGTCCCTGATATTATCAATCTTATAAGTGGAAAAGTTCATAAAGTCATTACTGCTGTATTGCTTGGAAACTTCTGTGCTTGAAGCTTTCTTTTTCGTTAGTTTAGCCACTGTTTCAAATAAGTACCTAGGTATATATGTTTATTTTCTTCTAATAGGATTGAAAAATAAGCCGATCAAGCAGCTTTTAAAGCCTCTCTGTAAGCTATCGAGCTCTCTTTCCATGAAATCCGAAATACCTCTAGTTTTGTTTTCTTCCAGTTGCGCTCCATTTTTCTGGCTGTTCTCTTAAGGGCCTGAGTGTGCTCGTTGTACCACTGCGTTGGACTATTTTCTTTAATCTTCTTTAAGCGCAACGGAGCAACTGCGTCTAAAGTGCTGGAAAAGAGAGAGTTAAAAGTTTCTGTTGCACTATCAAGTTCTTCTAAGCTATCCGGGATGCTGAGAAGATGAAACTGATTAGGAAGATTATTGATAAAGCAATCTTTAGTGGCAGAAGATATTGGTCTAACATATTTATAACACGGAGTCGGCTTTGTAGCCTTGACTAAATGTAATTTACATGAGACTAGATAATGGTCTGAGATGTCATCGCTCTGCTGCAGAATTTCAACGGCATCAACATTTATTCCATGTGATAATATTAGATCTAGAGTATGATTACGACAATGAGTGGGTCCTGACACGTGTTGTCTAACTCCAATTGAGTTTACAATGTCTTTAAGTGCCAATCCCAATGCATCTTTTTCATTATCTACATGTATATTAAAATCACCAACAATTAGTACTTTATCGTCAGCCAATACTAATTCTGATAGAAAGTCCGCAAATTCTTTGATAAAATCTTTATGGTGCCCTGGTGGCCTGTATACAGTAGCCAGCAGAAATCTCAAACGTGATTTATCGTTTACACTATATATTTTTACATTAAGCACCAACACTTCAAAAGAAGTATATTTAAAAATAGATTTCTTAGTGGTTTTGAAAATATTACTATAAATTACAGCAACACCTCCCCCTTTGCGTTTTAGACGAGGTTCATGTTTATAACAGTAATCTTGTGGGGTTGACTCATTTAAAGTAATGTAATCGTTTGGTTTTAGCCAGGTTTCTGTCAAACACAGCACATCTAGATTATAATCTGAAATCATATCATTTACTATGAGCGATTTTGAAGTAAGGGATCGAATATTCAGCAACCCAAGCTTTATAATTTGTTCATCTGTATTATATCTGTTTTTTATTTGTTGAACTTCAATTAAATTTTTTACCTGACGTTTTTTTGGATTTCCAAATTCGGGGAACAGACACAGTCTCTATATGATGATATCTAGGTGAAAGAGGCTCTATGTGATGGGATTTATCTGACCTTGGTGACGCGAGGCCGCTAGCAGACGGTCGGTTTAACCAGTCTGTCTGCTTCCTGACCTGGGCCCCAGATTGTCATGTTTTAGCTCTAAGACTATGTGCCATATTACTAGAGAGAAGAGCAGCACCATCCCAGGAGGGATGAACACTATCTCTTTTCAACAGGTCAGGCTTGCCCCAAAAACTTTTCCAATCGTCTATGAATTCTATATTAATCAACGGACACCACTTAGACAACCAACCATTGAGTGAGGCCAATCTGCTAACTATCTCATCACTCCTGCGAACAGGAAGGGGGCCAGAGAAAATTACAGTGCCTGACATTGTACTTACGAGTTTACACACCTCTTTAATATTAATTTTGGTGATCTCCGACTGGCGGAGTCGAACATCATTAGTGCCGACATGAATAATGATCTTAGAGAATTTACGATTAGCATTAGCCAGCACTTTTAAATTTGCTTTGATGTCAGGCGCTCTGGCTCCCGGCAAACATGTGACTACGGTGGCTGGTGTCTCTATTTTCACGTTCCGTGTGATTGAATCACCAATTACCAGGGCACAATCAACAGAATTCTCAGTGGGTGTTTCACTGAGTGGGGCAAATCGATTTGTTATGGTAATCGGAACGGAAGAGTGGTTTTTTAATCCGCGACTAGAGCGATCTCTCACGGTCACCCATCTGCCCTGCTGCGTGGGCTCTACTTCAGCCGGAACCGAATCATGTACAGAGTTCACTATGCTAGGCGCATCCAAAATAGTATCTAAAGCTCTAGTACTATCCTTACTATCCTCAATTAAAGTTTGGATGCGTGTCTCTAGCTCTGAAATCTTCTCCGTCAGCCTGACTGTCTCCTTGCATTTATCACAAATAAATCCTATATTGCCATCGGAGAAGGCTATACTAAACATATGACATGTGACACAGGTGACAATAACAGGACAAGACATTACTCACCGTTTGTGTTGACTGATTCTTACTTACCTGGGCTTTTATGAACTCAAAGGCGCAGGCGCGCGAGAGAAAATAAATAATAAATAAATGAGCGCGGGTGGCGCGTAAACACTAGCGTGCGGTGCTAACAATAACGGAAGCTAGCGATGTAAGGTTAATCTGAGATGGTGGGTAAACTATATTTAGTAATATAAACAACTAGAAATGATAGTAAATGATGGTTCAAAACAGAAAGAAATACAAAGCTAATACGAGGCGTAGAGCTTACAGCCTCGACACAAACAAGCTCACAGCAGGCAGCCTTTAAATGTGTAGGTCCTGAGACATGTTGCGTAAAGTTAAAAGAGTCAGTAATGGATATGAGATCTGTAGCTGCAATACATGAGATATTATCAATATGAAGATTAAAATCTCCAATAAATAAAACTTTCTCCAGCTTGATTATAGATGATAAAAAGACAGTAAAATCAGTAAGGAAGATGCCTGCAGGACCAGGAGGGCAGTAAATTAACACACAGTAAACAGGTTAACAAAACCAACCTTAATCATCTGTGACTCAAAAGAGGAGAAGGTTTCAGAGTGTATTACTCTGCATAAGAATCTGTCACAATACATAACAGCAAGGCCGCTGCCTCGACGTGCCGCTCCAGGTGTCCCAATCACAGAGCAGCGTGCAGGGCAAAGCTCATTTAAATGTACAGCTTCCTTATCCTTTTGCCAAGTTTATGTAAGAAACATAAAATCCATATTTTACTTGGTGAAAAGATCGTTGATGGCATGCGCCTTATTGGTGATGGAATGAGCATTGAGCAGCGCTAAATGGAGTGATGATGGCGGGCCGGCCTCCTTAATGGCAAGTTGTAGTGGCCGCAAACACCTGGTACCAATGCGTGGTTTCCAGCGGCCAGGCTGGTCGGCCACAAACTGTAGTTGTCTGACTGCGTCTCCACCACTGCCCAACGATGACCGAAAGGGATCTCGTCCAACGGGCAGGACGAGCCGAAGGCGACCCCATGAAGGAGTGCCCCCACCATCTACATCCCGGGGGTAAACTGGCAACAGCCACCGCGGCCTGCAAAAAATCTTGGACACCCCCATCCACGAAGACAGCCTCATCCTGACCTGAACGCCGGCTCTGCAGCCCCTTCTCCTTTATCTCTTCTTGGAATTACCACGGCCCCGAATAGAAAACAGAAATTGGTATTCATGTAGGCTGGATACACACACCAATGTGGGCGGGAAAGTTTGGCTGTAACTCTCCCAACTATTACAAAGTCCTTCGATATACGTTCCAAAGTTCATCAAGGTGAAACGATCGTACGTCCGAACAGCAGTGACACAGTAGTTTGAAGGCAGGGTTGATGTGACCATAAGAGAGACGAAAACAAACAGAGAAAAATGACACAAATATGACGCAGCAGCGGCCATGCCAAACAAAGGCACCATCTTGCAGGTCTGATGAAATAGATTATTAGTCTGTACGGTTTTCCTGAACATTCTGAGGAAAACATCAGGCAAAAAGTAATCTGCGTTTGTGTCTCAGTTGTTCCCAACTCAAAAGTTTCTTTCAAAGATGACATAGATGTTGTGCATCGACTGGGAAAGCTGAAAGAGCAGGCCAATAGACCAAGACCAGTGATCATTCGCTTCGTGAGAAGATCTACATGGGACCTGATCTGACGGCAGGCCAAGCACTCTGAATATCTGAGGAGTCACAAGCTGAGATTCACAGAAGATTTCACAGACAAGTTACTGAGGATGAAGAGGTGGCCTTTGGTTGAAGCTGCTAGGAAATAAGGAAAACTAGCGTTCTTTATTGGTGTGTATTCATTGTCGTATTCAATCGTATTCATTGATGGGAAAGAAGTGCAGTCACCCTCATGAAATCAAGTGATTTTCATCTTGCGTCATGTGAACACTTTCCCTCTCACCTGATCTAGGCCAACTTGTAAGTTTGTACTAGTGTTTATTACTTGCATTAGTAAATTAATTTTGGGTTAATGTTATCTGTAACATTTATAGTTTCATAACAGAGTTCATTCTTATTTTATTTCATTTCGAAGGGGATGGAAGTTTTTCTAATACTGTTCTTTTTTCTTTTGTTCCTCATATATTCATGTTGTTTTCATTAGATACACTTAATGTCAGGGGTTTAAGGTTTAATGTTAAACATGAAGCTTTGTTTTTATTTGCTAAACAGCAGAAATCTGACTTTTGTTTCTTTTAAGAAGGTTATTCAACTCCCAAATATGTACATTTCTGGGAAGCTCAATGGGGTAATGATGTTTGGTTTGGTCATGGGTCTGAGAGTACAGCTGATGCTGCAGTTTTAAAAACACAAATTTTCTGGGGACATCTTATTTTCGGAGGGGGATCCCCTTGGTCTTTTCATTATTTATTTATTATACTAGATCTGGTGACTATAATTATACATTTTATGGGTACAATTCTAAAATTGAAAATGATGCTTTAACCCAAAAAAAAATTAGAGAGTGATGTTACACACTGTTTATCTAAATTCCCAAAGTCACTTATTCTAATATGAGGAGATTTTTATATCACTTTAGACAACTCCCTTGACCGATGGCCACCTCGCAGTGTAAATTATCATAATGTCATGGTCACCAGCTCTGTCCCCTCTACCGCACTACACTTCCCAGCATGCCTCATGTTTCCCGCCTGCACACCATCAGCCATCACCTGCATTCTGATCACCTGCACATCATCATCATACACCCTTTATATTCTACCAATCCCTTCTCTTCAGTGTCTGGTCTTATCTATGACAAACACCACATACTACTCAACCTGAGAGACCGTCTCGGTTACGTATGTAACCCTCGTTCCCTGAGTAGGGAACGGAGACGTTACGTCGGATGACGACGAATGGGGTTTCGCTTAGAAAGCCTATCGACTTCGAGTATACAAAAACGAGCCAATGGCAAAGAAATGCCATGGGTCTGCGGAATTTGCATGACGTAACTCCGCCCCACCTCGTGGGTATAAAAGGAGGACGCTGGCAACATGCAGTTATGTTTTCTAGCTGAGGAGCCAAGACTGAACTCGGGCGATCCCCGCGAAACAGCGGAAGTGGCAGGAAGACGTAACGTCTCCGTTCCCTACTAAGGGAACGAGGGTTACATACGTAACCGAGACGTTCCCTTTCGTTGTCACTCCGAGTTACGTCGGATGACGACGAATGGGGTTACCAGTCAAATCACGCCACCTTCACAGCTGTCTTCCAGCGCCCTGCGAAAAATCTGAGCCCTCGAGATATTAGGACGAAGGACTCCTATTTAACACAGGAATACCAAGGTACACTGGGAAACATATCCCAAGCTTTTAAGGGGAAATATGCAATTATCACCAACCCAGTGGGGGGGGGGGGGGGCATTTGAAAATACACATATGACCTGATAGTAACATATGGGGAAACTCTGAGGTGTCCAGCCGCAGGTGGAATATTTCAACCTCAGGGTTGGCAAGGTGGCTTGCCGAGGGAAAGACGCATGCTCAAAGAGGCTTACAGTGGAAATACACGTGTGGGGGTAGCTCATGGGAGGGACCATAAACACGGAGGCACCTAGCCGACGCCCAGGCAATAGACACTGGCGCTAGCATCAGGGGTGCTGGAGGAACTCAGGGCTTTCGGAGAAGCTCACCTGAGCAGAATATCGCACGTATCCAGTCCGCGGAGTGGAATGGCGAGCAAGCGAAGACACCTGAGCGTGTCCGGAACTAGCTGTTTGAAGCGAGAACACGAGAGGACACAGGTTCACTCCACTCGGAGATTGTAGAATCTGGCGAATGTGTTAGGTGTCGCCCAGCCTGCAGCTCTGCAGATGTCTGCTAGCGAGGCGCCATGCGCCAGCGCCCAGGAGGATGCCACACTCCGGGTGGAGTGGGCGGTCACACCAAGGGGGCACGGTCGGCCTTACTGCTGGTAAGCCAAAGCAATGGTGTCCACTATCCAGTGAGACAACCTCTGCTTTGAGAGAGCCTTTCCCTTCAGCTTCCCACCATAACAGACAAAGAGCTGGTCTGAGGTCCTGAAACACTGCGTCCTGTCTACATAAGCGCGGAGAGCGCGTACTGGACAGAGCAGTGCCAAGGCTGGGTCTGCCTCCTCCGAGGGCAGCGCTTGCAGGTTCACCACCTGGTCCCGGAAGGGAGTGGTAGGAACCTTGGGCACATATCCAGGCCGGGGTCTCAGGATCACGTGAGAACCGGCCGGCCCGAACTCTAGGCACGCTTCGTCAACGGAGAATGCGTGCAGGTCCCCGACCCTCTTGAGAGAAGCCAATGCAATCAGGAGCGCTGTCTTCATTGACAGGAACTTAAGCTCCACTGATTCCAAAGGCTCAAAGGGAGCACTCCGCAGGGCACTTAAGACCACTGAGAGGTCCCAAGAGGGAACGAGAGGAGAGCGAGGAGGATTCAGTCTCCTCGCCCCCCTCAGGAACCTGACGATCAGGTCGTGCCTCCCTATGGACTTACCTTCCACTAAGTCGTGGTGAGCGGCAATAGCGGCAACATAAACTTTGAGGGTGGAGGGAGACAGCCTTCGCTCCAACCCATCTTGAAGGAAGGAAAGCACGAAACTGATCGAACAACTCCGGGGATCTTCTCGGCGAGAAGAGCACCAATTGACGAATAGGTTCCACTTCAACGCGTAGGCATGTCTCGTGGACGACGCTCTAGCGGAAGTGATGGTAGCCACCACCGCAGGTGGTAGGGTACTCAAACCTGTCTCGTCCCGTCGAGGAGCCACACGTGGAGGTTCCAGAGATCGGGACGAGGGTGCCATAGAGTGCCCCGTCCCTGAGAAAGGAGGTCCTTCTTCAGAGGAATTGGCCAAGGAGGTGCTGTCGCGAGGAGCACTAGTTCGGAGAACCAAGTCCGGGTGGGCCAGTACGGCGCAACCAGAAGGACTTGCTCCTCGTCCTCTCTGACCTTGCGCAGGAGCTGCGCAAGAAGGCTCACTGGGGGAAACGCATACTTGCGGCCCCGCGGCCAGCTGTGCGCCAGTGCATCCGTGCCGAGCGTGCCCTCGATCAGAGAATAAAACTGGGCGCAATGGGATGAGTCGCGGGAGGCAAACAGATCTATCTGTGCGTCGCCAAACTGGTCCCAAATCAGCTGGACCGACTGGGGATGGAGTCGCCATTCTCCAGGGAGGGGCTGAAGCCGTGACAGCTCGTCGGCAGCACGGTTCAGGGCTCCGGGAATGTATATAGCACGAAGGGACCTCAGATGCTTCTGACTCCATAGGAGGAGGTGGCGAGCGAGTTGCGACATACGGCGGGAGCGTAGACCACCTTGATGGTTGATGTACGCTACTGTGGCGGTATTGTCTGATCGGACTAGTACGTGTTGACCCATGAGCAGCGCTCGGAAGCGGTGCAGAGCAAGGCGTACTGCCAGCAACTCGAGGCAATTCACATGCCATAGGCGCTGGGGTCCTGTCCAGGAGCCCGCGGCAGCATGACCATTGCACATGGCGCCCCAGCCCGTGGTGGAGGCATCTGTTGAGACAACAACATGCCTCGACGCTCGTTCCAGGGGGACACCAGCCCTGAGAAAACTGAGGTTCAACCACGGGGTGAAGGTCTGACGGCAGCTCGAAGTCACTGGAACTCGGAGCTTGCCTTGTTGCCATGCCCACCTCGGGACTCGGTCGCGAAGCCAAAGCTGAAGCGGTCTCATATGATGCAATCCGAGCGGCATGGCCGCGGCTGCAGATGCCATATGCCCCAGGAGCCTCTGAAAATGTTTCAGTGGAACCGCTTTCTTGCGCTGTATTTGTCTCAGACAAGTCAGCAGTGACTGCGCGCGCTCGCTCGTATGGCGACCGAGTCGATGTCCATACCGAGAAAAGAGATCCTCTGCACGGGGCAAAGTTTGCTCTTCTCCCAGTTGACCCGAAGGCCCAGACGGGCTAAGTGCCGGTGCACAAGGTCCCTGTGTTCGCAAACCTGGTCTCGAGAGTGAGCTATAATCAGCCAGTCGTCGAGATAGTTCAGGATGCGAACCCCGTGAACGCGAAGGGGAACAAGGACTGCCTCGACGACCTTCGTGAAGACGCGAGGGGACAGGGCTAGCCCGAACGGGAGAACCGCGTACTGATATGCCTGTCCCTCGAAAGCAAACCGGAGGAACGGTCTGTGACGAGGGAGAATGGAGACATGAAAGTAGGCGTCCTTCAGGTCGATCGCTGCAAACCAATCCTGGGGCCGCACACACTCGAAAATGCGTTTGGCGGTGAGCATTTTGAACGGCATCCTGTAAAGGGAGCGATTCAATACTCGCAGGTCCAGGATTGGTCGTAACCCACCGGTTTTCTTGGGGACAATGAAGTAAGGGCTGTAGAAGCCGGACCTCATCTCGGCTGGAGGGACAGTCTCGATTGCACCCTTCGCCAGCAGAGTGGCAATCTCTGCTCGCATGATCGGGGCGTTGCCACCGACCAAAGTGGAGCGGACTCCCCTGTATCGGGGAGGAGACCGTGCGAACTGAATCGCATAGCCGAACCGGACGGTGCGGGCGACCCAGCGGGACAGTTGGGGAAGCTCTAGCCAGGCTTCTAGGAACTGTACCAGCGGGGTCATGCGGACCACCGGCGTCCCCCCGGAGGGGCAGCGAAGCGAAGTAACTGGCCCGGACGTGGACGGCATAGCGATCCGGTGTGGGGGCGCAGTTAAGCTCCGCGCCCTGACAGAGGAGGCCAGGGAAGGACCAGCGTTCCACGGGGGCCTGCTCTGCCAGGGGTCTGGCGACAGAGTGGGACAGGGACGAAACGGCCCGTGGGCGGCACGCCGTGTCAACCGACTCTGGGACAGAGGGGGACGAGGAGAGCACGGCTGGTGGGCGGCGCTCTGGGTCGTCCGAGAACTCTGTGTGCTCAGGGGTGAGAGGTTTGTTTCTGTCTTTAACCACATTAGGGTGCTGCCCACCCGTGGGTGAGCAGCGGGGAGTGAAGAACAAAAGATTCTCCCCCGGCCCTCCACCGGGGGGAAGGAGTGGCCCTGCTACCATCTCCTGCGAAACAAACGTCATCCCTGAGCAGCCCGTCTCAGGAGCGCCGCTTGGCCCGGTGCTTGGCGGGGGGCGGGGCTGGAGAGGGCTTGGGCGCCTTCCTGCGGCTTCCTCCGCGCGTCGGCCTGGGTGAAGGCTGCTGCTTTGGCCTAGCGGGAGGGGCGGGAGCTTTAGGAGGGCGCCCTCGGCGGGAAACAGGCTGAGGCGTCTGCCCGACCGACGACGAGGCAGCAGCGGGTCGGCGGGGCAGAATATGTTTGATGGCCTCAGTCTGTTTCTGTGCAGTTGAGAACTGTTGGGCAAAGTCCTCAACTGCGCCGCCGAAGAGGCCGGCCTGGGACAGGGGCGCATCGAGCAGACGAGTCCGTTCGGAATCCCGCATGTCAGCCAGGTTCAGCCACAGGTGTCTCTCCTGGACCACCGCGGTGGACATCACCAAACCCAGGGAGCGCGCGGCTACCTTCGTCGCCCGGAGAGCGAGGTCGGTTGTGGCACGCAGCTCATTGAAGAGCCCTGGGTCTGTCCTGCCCTCGTGCATGTTTCTGAGCATCTGGGCCTGGTAGACCTGCAGAGTGGCCATAGCATGCAGAGAGGTAGCCGCCTGTCCCGCCGCTCTGTAAGACTTCGCCGCCATAGATGACGAAAATCTACAGGCCTTGGATGGATGCTTAGGCTCGCCCCGAGAAGAAGCACTCTGAGGACACAGTTACATCGCAACAGAGCGTTCAACCGGGGGAAGCCCAGTGTACCCACGGGCGGCCGCCTCATCGAGGGGAGGAAAGGCGGATGGGATCAGCGAGCGGTCCCGGGAAGACAGGGGGGTCTTCCAGGACTTCGAGATCTCATCATGCACATCCGGGAAGAATGGTATTGGGGTTTGCCGTGGACCACGGGGGTCGGCAGCCTTACCCAAAAACCAATCGTCCAGCCGCGAGCGCTCGGGACAGGGTGGAGGCCTCCACTCTAAACCAATGCTCGCGGCTGCCCGGGAAAGCTTGGCCGTCATCTCCGGATCTGATTCAGGCACAGCCGTATGCACACCGGAAGGTGGCAGCTGCGCTGAATCTTCACTTCCGGAAGAATCAAGCCCACCTTGTGATGCTGCTACAGACATGGCATCTTCCTCTGTAGCTTCAACCGAAACCCGCGGGGCACCCGAAGGTAGACCCGCGGGAATCGGAGGCTCACTAGCGGGCACCGTCACTGAAGAGGGGGGCTGGGGTCGCGGACACATAGTCGGCGCCTGGTTCCAGACCGCTACCCTCAGGTCACCCTGGCCACCAGCCGAAGTAGCACTCCTCGGGGGAGCATTAGATCGGGGTGTGGATGAGGGGACTCTCACTCTTGCGAGTTCACTGAGTCTCGACCTTAGTGACGCGATGGTCATGTTCCCACAGAGAGAACATGACTCATCCACGAGCGCTGCTCTAGCGTGATCCATGCCCAAACACACTAGGCAGCGCTCGTGCCCATCAGAGTCAGACACATATCTGCCGCAACCAGAAGTGCACGGGCGAGGCATCTTTAAAAAGACGTGCCGCGTGCAAGCTCTTTTTGTGAGAGAGAAACACTCTGATGTCGAGGCGGCCGGGGAGACACGCACTCTCTGGCAAAATCACTGCACAGATCAGCAGGAAGCGCGCGCTCGCTGGAATCGCCCACAAACACCAACACCAGAGGAACTCGTTTGTAAAAGCTGACAATTCTTAGAAATGGCTTGTGGAGTGAAGAGATGCTCTTGGCTCCGAAGCGAAAACATAACTGCATGTTGCCAGCGTCCTCCTTTTATACCCACGAGGTGGGGCGGAGTTACGTCATGCAAATTCCGCAGACCCATGGCATTTCTTTGCCATTGGCTCGTTTTGTAATACTCGAAGCTGATAGGCTTTCTAAGCGAAACCCCATTCGTCGTCATCCGACGTAACTCGGAGTGACAACGAAAGGGAACTTCTACTTACCTGAAGTCGTCTTCTTCTTCTTCTTCTTCTTCTTCTTCTTCTTCTTCTTCTTCTCCTTCTTCTTCTTCTTCAGTTCTACAATCAGTATTCATTACATCTGCATTCCTTCCCTGCATTGCTCTTCCCTCTGCACTTCTAATAAACTTATTATATTCGCGAAAACCTTGTCTGTCCTCTTCTGATTGTGACACATACCTCCACACTGAAGGCCTTTGTGCAGAAATTTGGAGTAATAGACATTTGGAAATTGAAATTTCCTGGTATTATTTCTTTCACATGGAATAAGACATGTGCTGTTATATCTCGTATTGACTACTGTTTAACGTGCAATTTACATAAAGAGGATATTTCTGTTAATATTCTTCCCATGCCATTAACAGATCATAAGGCAGAGTCTATCTACATTTTCTTCCCATGCCATTAACAGATCATAAGGCAGTGTCTATCAACATTTCTTTACTTTTTCCTCCAACTACCATTGGAAGCACAATAAGTCATTATTGGAAAATGAATTTGTAAAGATGACCATTCGCAGGTTGATTTTGCAATATTGGAATATATCTCAGATTAGTAATAACTATTGAACTAATTGGGAGTTATTTCAATTTGAAGCTTGTAAATTTCTTAGAAAATTTAGACGATAACTTCTAAAATGACAGCTTTTACTCATAAATCTCCTCCAAATTTGGTGGATAATGAATATCTTGAGTTATTCACACTTCAAAGCCAATTAGATGATATTTATAAAAGGAGGGAAGAGGGAGCCTTCATTAGATCTAGAAAGAGATGGTTGGAAAAAGGTGAACATAATTCAACATATTTCTTTCAATTAGAAAAGTTCCATGCAAAAACAAATACAATTTTGAATTTGAATATTAATGGTACAATAACACATGACTCATAGGACACTGTAGATTACTATTCAACCTTTTTTTAGCACTCTTTACAATTCAGGGTTTAATGAAAATAATTCCTCTGTTTTTATAGATAGTCTTACTAATTCGAAAACTATACATGAAGATCAAAAAGAACTTTGTGATAGGTCTATATGTATAAATAAAGTCCTTCAAGCTATTACAGAGCTCAATTGTATTGAGGATTGATCACAAAGGCAGAGGGCATCTCGAGACTTACATTTTCATGAACTGCTCTGAGACACGAAGTTTGAGAATCCAAATGCAGTTTTTAATGGGAAAATCCTAGATCATAAACTGTATAACAGGCAGTGGTCAAAAGCACATGCACTGTAAAACCCAACAAGTTAAGCTAACTCATTTCATTTGAGGAAACAGATTACCTCAATTCATTTAAGTTTATAAAAAACAATAGTTATGAGTACTCTGAACTTATTTTATTTGAGTTTAATAAAACAATAATATTTCTTAATACACAATTAAACTTTACACTGCATTTAATACTGTATATAGCTGAAACTTCACTTTATTGAGTAAAAACAGTGTGATAATTAGTCCAAACAATGACAGAGCACAGGAACACAGACAAACAGGGTAATCCAAGAGACAGGCGAACAGGGAAAAAAAACAGAGAACATGGAGATGATTGAAATGGACAAACTCTGGAACGCTCAGAAATGCAGTGTTACACATATAAGACTTTGCAGGGAATGAATATGAAAACCAGGGTATTATAGGGTAAGTTAAGTGAGGTAATGAGACACAGGTGGATGCAATCAGGGATGATGAGTCCAGGCAGAGAGTTATGGGAAATGTAGTTTCATTAGGAAATGACAATAGTCCAGGGTGGAGTGCCCTCTGGTGGTGATGATGGGCACTCTCACTGGTAATCATGATATAGCCCCCTTCAAAGGAGCGGCTTCCAGGACTGTTGAGCGAAAGAGGGCCTGGAGACTGAGGCACAGCAGGCTGAGCAGGCGGCCGGGGCGGAGCAGACCAGGCAGGCGTTCATGGCGAAGCATGCGTCCAGAGTGGAGCAGGCTGAGCAGGCGTCCAGGGCAGAGCAGACGCCATGTTTCAGGGGGACTTGGCGGAGCAGGCGCCGACGTTTCAGGGGGTTAGGGGGGATCCGACCGCCATTATAGTCAGTGCTTCATTTTCAGGAACAGGACCATGAACAGGCTCAGGAACAGATTCAGGAACAGGAACAGATTCAGGCTCGGCAGGCATGTTCACTGGACATGATGGTGAACTTGGTGGGATAAGCTCTGCAGCCATCGGAGCTTGGTGGATACTGCCCCCTACCAAAAAATGTCTAAGTGGAAAGAGAGCAAAGACATGGGCTCGCTGCAGGGAGCCTTACCACGGAACAATACACATAAGGGATTTCTGTTAATATTCTTCCATAGGAGATTGGCATAGGGATCATAACATATGGACCCAGCCTTGCACAGGTTCCATCAGTGCATAGGAGTGTTAGACCTGGCATCGGATGCTCCGAGATGTTCCTTGCCGAAGGGTGTGGAGGAACTCGGCAGTGTGGTCAGCACCAGAGATAAGTTCCAAGAGGGTAAAGAGCACTGACCCAATCAAACACATTCGGAAGTCTTTTCGGTGAGAAGAACACCACTCAACGAACAGGTTCCACTTCAGGGCATAAGCACGCCTTGTAGAGGGTGCTCTCGCAGAAGTGATGGTGTCTACAACTGATTGTGGTAGATCAACTAGAACCTCCGCGTCCCATCCAGGGACCAGACATAGAGTTTCCAGAGGTCTGGACATACGGCACTGCCATACGGTGCCCTGTCCCTGAGAGAGAAGGTCCTCCCTCAGAGGAATGGTCAAGGTTGGGGCTGTCAAGAGGAACATGAATTCGGGGAATCAGGTCCGGTTGGGCCAATAAGGGGCAACTAGCAAGACCTGCTCCTCTTCCTCTCTGACTTTGCACAGTGTCTGTGCAAGAAGGCTCACTGGGGGAAACGCATACTTGCAGAGGCCCCAGGGCCAGCTGTGTGCCAAGGCATCCTCGGACGAGTCCGGAGAGGCAACCAGATCTATCTGTGCGGCTCCGAAGTCATCCCAGATCAGCTGGACTGCCTGGGGATGGAGTCTCCACTCTCTCTGAGCCACAGGCTGTCGTGGGAGCTTGTTGACGGAAATGATTAAGCAGGCCGGGAATATAATATAATCCTTCAGTTCTGACTACATAAGAGGAGGTGGCGGGCGAGTTGAGACATGATGCCACCTTGATGGTTAATGGACACAGCGGTCGCATTGTTCTCCGTACGGACCAGTACATGCTTGCCGAGCAGCGGAGTTTTGAGGCGTCTCAAAGTAAGGTGTACTGCAAACAACTCAAGGCAATTGATGTGCCAATGCAGTTGGGGGCCGGTCCAGATCCCCGCTACTGCATGCCCATAGTACGTGGGCACCCAGCCGGTGTTGGAGGCATCTTTGGAGACCACAGCATACCTGGACACTTGTTCTAGGGGCACTCCGGCCCAGAGAAACGAAGGGTCTGACCACTGGCTGAGGGTTTGGCGGCAGGCCGGGGTGATTGTCACACGGAGCGTGCCACTCTGCCATGTCCACATTGGGACGCGGCCAGAAGCCAGCGCTGAAGCCGACTCTGTGAGGCATGCCGTCTGTTGGACCGAGTCAAACTCCATACCGAGAAAAGAGATCCTCTGCACGGGGTCGAGTTTGCTCTTTTCCCAGTTGACCCAACTGGCTAATATGTTGGAGCAACAAGTCCCTGTGTTCGCACAACTGCTCCCGAGACTGAGCTAGTATAGTTGAGTATAGTATAGTCCTTAGTTGAGGACACGAACACCACAGTCTCTCGTGGGAGCAATGGCCGGAAGGTGCTCCGTGATCTTCGTAAAGACGGGGGGCGACAGGGCCTGCCCGAAGGGTAGGACTTTGTACTGATACACTCGACCCTCGAACATGAAGTGCAGGAATGGCCTTTGTCGCGGCAGGATGGAGACATGAAAGTATGCGTCCTTCAGGTCAATCCCTGCAAACCAATTCCGGGGACCGTTGCATTCGAAAATGCATTTCTGCGTAAGCATCTGAAAGAGAAGTTTGTGAAGGGCCCGATTCAAGACTCGCAAGTCCAAGATTGGCCGTAATCCACCGCCTTTCTTGGGTACAATTAAGTACATGCTGTATAAGCCGGTCTTCATATCGGCTGGAGGAATCGGCTCTATCGCATCCTTCGCCAGTAGGTTCCTCTTGGGACCCAGGAACAGAGGAATTTACTCTTTCTTTGATAATTCGGGTGCCGCTGGACGATAACCATCTGAAGAGCTTGTTCCCCCATCCCTGAGTGGCCTGTCTCAGGGACGCTTGTTCTTACGCTTGCCACCTGGTTTGGCAGCGTCTGAGACCGACTGCGAGTGGCTCGACGTTGAGGCCTGGTTGGAGGCTGCTGCGTTGGCCTAGCGGGAGCGGAGGCGGCAGCAGGAGGAGGCCCTCAGCGACGAGCAGGCTGAGGATCTGCAACCGGCACAGGGGTGGAGGCAGCAGCGGACCTCTGGGGCAAGATGTGCCAGATGGTCTCCGTCTTCATCTGGGTGGCAGAGAACTGTTGGGCGCAGTTCTCCACCGCGTCGCTGAATGGTGCAGAGCTCACCTATGAACACATGGTCTGGGCTACCCTCGTACATGTCCATGAGAGCCTTGGCCTGATGGACCTGTAGCAATGCCATGGCATGCAGGGACGAAGCGGCTTGCCCACAGGCTTTGTACCGCAGGGAGGATTGTAAGATGCAAATCTCGCACGCCAATATGCATTGGCTCGTTTTATCAATACTCAAAGATGACAGGCTCCCTAAGCGTGATCCCAATCAGTGCGGTACCTCCAACTACGTCGAACTTGACTGAACTGAAAGGGAACTAATTACTTTATAATGATATGAAAAATCAAGCGTAGTGTCAGTTCTGGCAGGTCACGTTAGTCAAGCTCGCATCAGCTGACTCAGCTGATCCACGTCTACCTATAGGAATACGACACCTATCACTGTATATATATATAAGCTCCTTCAGTTTTATCAGCAGCTACTGATTCCCCTTGAATCAGAATAAATTCTCGAATTATGTTGTACTTTAAAATATTTAATTAATGATGTCTGCATACATTCATGTTGGTTCTGTTCTGTTTACCCTTAGGGCGGTTATTGCTGGTCTCCCTGATCTTATCCATGCTAGGCTGCATGGATGCATAGAGAGTTCTTGCCCAGAATGGAACCATACCGCCAATCATGATAATTGTCAATTGTATTTGACAATAGTGGTCCTGACAGAACATGTACTGTAGTGTACACTGTATAACATCCCGTTTTGTTGTCTATGTTTTAAATCCATTCTGAAGTGTCTTGCAGGCTCTGTGCAGCGTGCAACCTAACGAGTCACGGGTCAAAACAAACACCACAAGGCATCAGTGATAGTTTTTATTTCACCTCTAGAGGCTGCTCTCACACTGTATAATGACAGCACACTTCACAACCACTCCAGCAATGAATGCAACCCGGAAAATGAAATCAACCGTGGTTGTGCAAACACTTCTTTGCACATCTTGCTTGCTGTCTGTGTTCTTCTGACTTTATATTGTACTAAGTAACGAATGTGCTTTGAGGAAATGTATCAGAGTAAAAGTATATATTTTATTTAGGAAATGTAGAACTCAAGTAAAGTACAGATTCTCCAAAAAAAATATTCAAGTACTGTAACTATCATGACATTACACCACTGAGTACAGAATTTTTATTTTTGGATGAAATATTACTTTAAGCCTTATTGTGGCCATTTGCTGGCCAGATGGACAAGGTGCTCAAAACCCCTTCTTAAGATCTCTTTTCAGATACTATATTGAAATCCTACCTACCTCCTAACAACAAAATGTTTAGATGGGGGCCGCAGAGTCAGCAGTATGTTTTCCATTATTTAAAAACATTCACATTCCCTATCTAACAGCAGGCAATTACTCTGACATGAATGAAATCACTTTCCAAAACACAGCAGTAGCAATCTATTCACTGACATAATTTATTACTGTTTTCTGTGTGCATCTTCATTACGGGGCTTTCATACGGAAATGAAGAATGACAACGTTAATTTCAACTGAAAAAAGAGATTAAAAAGGAGAACACCTTGCTGCCTAGACAGCCACTCCCCAAACTGCCTGTCAATAACATTTGACTAAGGTAGCTTAGGTGCCGTAATACTCATGACAGGAGACCAGTCTTGGGAACTCCACGTCTAAGACAAATGTTTAGATGGGAGTGAAAAAGCATCGCCATCTGTGGAATACACAAACAGGTTCCTGGGGAAAGAGCTTCAGCATAGTCAGAAATATAGGTTCAGGTTGGTTTCTGGAAAGGGAACACTGCTGGCAGCTTCTCAATCTGCACACTGCTGGATCAGATATTGTCATTTACACAACCAGACCTGAGGGTCTTGGCACCATGTGCATTGCATCTTAAGGCAACTTGTACTTTATTTTTAAAGAGATAGTTAACCCAAATATTCTGTCATCATTTCCTCACTCTCATGTCATTCCAAACGATTTTATTTCTTATATAGGACACCAATTTTTTTTTTTTTTTTTTGTCCATAAAATGAAAGCCAATGGGTTCAAAACAACATTGGACATGATTTACTTTCATAGTGTAGACAAAACCACTGAGATTTGTTTCTGTATTTTTTTATTTTTTTTTTTCAGAAAAAGGTCATACTGATGTGAAACGACATGAGGGTGAGTAAATGATTACATCATTTTTATTATTGGGTGAAGTATTCCTTAAAGACTTAACATTCAATTTGAATAAAAGCATTCATTTGATACATTCATTTAGAGCGTGGTGCATGATGGAATTATATTTGTACTTTTCATCTTCTCCTTTTATGTGAAGACTCATAAAGTCAGACTTTAGTCAAGGTTATGTGTCACTATCGTCTGAATAACATATGGGCAAATTACCACCCACATTTCCCTCTCCGCACAGTACGCATCAGTTTTCTCAGCATAGTCACACTAGGATGTGTCATAATTTAAGGGTTCAAAAAGGCTTTTTTGCATATTCAGTAAAGTGTCAGCCAAAAAATCATGTTTCTGTCCTCTATCTGTATTTCTGTCAGGACCACTATCATCAAATACTATTGGCTATTGCAGACAGTTAGGATTGGTGGTATGGTTCTCTTCTGGGCAACAACTCCCTGTGCATCCATGCATTCTAGCATGGATAAGAGAAGGGAGAGCAGCAATAACCCCCAGGGTAAACAGAACAGAACCAACATGTATTGCACGAATGTATTGCAGATTTCCTTAATTCAAGATTTTAAAGTTCAAGGGGAATCAGAATGCCATACTGACTGACGAGAGGAGGAGCTGGGGATGAAGGAGGGTTATTAGCTCCTGAGAAACACGATAGCTGCTGATAATGCTGAAGGAGCTTATGTATAGCTGAGTGTCAGCTAATGCGAGCTTGACTAAATGCGAGCTGCCAGAATTGACGCTACGCTTAATGACAGTCCTCTGCCGATATAAACATTTGTAAAATAGATCTAAATTTTCCTAAATCAGTGGATTAAGCTTTACAATTTTTTTTTACAATTTTTTATGTAAAATATGATTTAATTGTTTTTATTTATTTGTATAATAAAACTAATGATTGAATGTATTTGTATAATAAAAATAATTATTGAATCAATTATTTTTCATAGATATATATATTTTTTTTCTTTTTTTCAAGTTAATATTTAAAGTTAAAATTAACGCTATCCCCACCAGCATTTTATTTTTTAACTTGGCAGCCAGTGGCAGCATTTTTTGTCATATTCACAAAACTTTCATGGTCCCTAGAATATTTTGTTGGATGGAATATGTAAACAGACAATATATAAAGAATGTATCTAGAAAAAATATCTAACTTTCATTAGTTTTTATCAGCATTTGAATGTGGGTAAATTTCATTAAAAAAAGATGAGAAAATCACATTTTTGCCAGATTTCTCCCAGATCAGATTCAGAATGATAGTTAAAACATATATAGAGTAGATAGAGTCCATCAACAGCTTGCACAATTGTTTACCTCTTTATTATGGTTTTGACATTTCATTCAGCAACGTTAGGCACTTTTTGTTTTATATGCTGTGGAATGGTTCATGATCACATTAGCTTTTGAGCATACACAACTTCTATCTGCAGATCTTTGTCTTCACTTGCTTTTGGCTCCAGATATGCTGTACTATTTCAGAAGATCCATAACAGTGCCCCCATAACAATGAAAATACAGATTGCCTCTCATCAATGGTGGAGAAGTGTTGTCATAGAATTGAATCTTGGATAACAAAAGATGATCTCTTTTGAACATCCTGTTGACTATAAGTAACTTTGCAACTACATGTAACCTAGGTCTCTTTAGAGTTTTAGACTGTCTGCTTAATATATGCTAACACTTTATTGTGATGCTCCTCCAACAGACATTCTTCTGACTGTAAGTAACTTTGCAACTACATGTCAACTTATTCTAAACCTAACCCTACCAGTCTACTACTACTCTAGTAACATTCTAATGAGAGTTACTTGACATATAGGTGCAACAGTGTTTATAGTCAACAGAATATGTTAAAGGGACCCTCAAAATAAAGTGAAACCAAATCTTGTCAGTGGAGATCAGAGTATACCCCTAATGGTGGTGTATTTGGTTGCATTATATTTTGTGATTCCTCTGGAACAGAGAGCATTTGGATGAGAGAAGGAAAATTGCCTGTGCATGGCAGCGGGGCAATGCTCCGTGCCAAACATTGTAGGAGCCACTTTAGGAGTAAACGTTATCCTTAATAGGCCCATCTAGTCTGAAACAAAGCCAATGTGTGTTTTTCTAGCACCGAGACTCAAACCCAGATGAGACGGGATCATTTGCATGGCGTTGTAGACATGACAGATAGTCGACCAGCCTCATCACAGGAACCACTCTCACGTAAAAAGTGATGACAAACCACCCTAAACATTGGGTTATAAATATCATATTTCATCCCTTTCAACATTCAGGCACCAGTCTCCTCTCATATAAACAACATCAAACTCGATTTGCTGCCTTTTCTGACTCTTACTAATGCAATTGGATATTTTGCCCTTATTTAATTTTCAAGGAAAGTAAATCTCCAGGCCCTGCAAATGGCCAAGTTCATGTTTCTTTGTCTCTTTTCAGAACAATTATCTTCTCATCTGATCCTCAGAGAGCCTGTGGCAGGATGATACAGATATATCAACAGTAATCATGTCATGGCTTCACTGGTCAATATGTTTTCCAGAACTTCCCAAGCAATTAGTGGTAGCAGAAATTAATGATATATTTAGGGTGTCAGTATAGATACAGTTCTTTAGAATTTGCAAAATGTTTATCAAAACATTTATTTTAGGTTTTGTCACAGGTGGTTGCAGGCCCATAGACAAAGATGAAGAAGAATTCCAAGATGAAGTTTTAATAATAATCCAAATAACAGGCAAAAAGGCTAAGAAACGCACACTAAACGCAAATGTTACTTGACACTGAATGATGTAAATGAAGGAAAGAAACAACTTAAATAAATAAACAGAACTCAAACAAGATAATTAATGACACAGCTGATACAAATGCACTCATAACGACAGAAACTATGACAACCAAGGAGTGGCGGGAAAATAAAAATAATAAAGGGAGACAGAAACTTGGTGAAGGCAAGCTAGTCCATGATAACTAAAACTAAACATTGTTGTGGCAGGTTTGTTGTAACTGCAAAGATGAAGCTATTTGTCATAACAGATATTTTCATATATTTCACAAGATAGAATAATTTAAATTACACAAATTATCCTGTAATTTGCATTTACATTAAACTGGTAAATTACTGTGAAATTGTTGGATTGACTTTTCTGCTAAAATCAACCATGTCTGCTGTTCAGACAAGCAATGGCTTTCTGTCAATAAATGATGTTTTATAAACAAGGTTCGGGAGGAGGACATTCAAATAAATCATTGCAATCAACTCATCACCAAACTATTACATGTCTACCTTATCAGCACGAGAGGAAGCATATATAAATATCCACTGTCAACTCACCTAACATTCCTTGACAGTTTCAGCATCCCTCCACCACCCCGACTCCTCACTCCTGGCTCATTCTTCCACAGTCAGGAACGGGGGAGCACTATGGGTTCGGGCCACATACCGAGCCCGGAGCCCTCTCCTCGGACAGCACGCCAAATATGCATTTATTCTATCTGACTTATTTGTAAGTGTGAACTCGTGAAATGAGCTTTATATGCTGCGTTGTTTTCTTTATCTGTCTGAATGAATAAGAGTAGTTTCACTGTCCAATTTGACTAAATGTTTTTACTTCTGAGTGATAAGCCTAAAAGGTCGATCACATAGGATGAATTTTTGTTTTTAAAACCTTGAGACTCCATACAATAATAGTCTATCCAACTAAACAGCCGTAGCACTGATGAATGGAAAAGAAACCTGAAAAAAATTTTGCGCTTTTGTGCAAGATGCAGGAAAATCAGCGAGATACAGCACAAGGGTTAAAGATGCCCATTTAGTGCATGCATACATACAATACAAAAAAATCAGTGCTGTGGAACACAAAAACATGTATCGGAGTAATCGAATCACCTCCATCAGAACTTTTAAACTTCTGTAGTGGTGAACAGGAGATGACAGCAAATATGATTTTTGAATTCCCATTTGCTTTAAAAGCAAAATACAACTTTCTAAAAGAGGAAAAAAAAATAGAGGGAGATTGATTACAGCAGGCAAATGAAAGAAAGACAAACTTTACCGTCTCTCCCTCAGCCGTTGTAATAGAAACACCCTCATGGCAGTGTGAAACTAATTTATAAGAATGTAATGCCAACATGATATAACACAGTGTTAACCACCTTATTTTTAAGGTAAGAGGTGCCATTATTTGTAAAAAAAAAATAAAAAAAAAATGTATGTGTCTGCCTTCCAGTGTCATCAGCTTTTAGTTATTTTTAACTGCAAAACAGCTTTTTATGCTCCTTGCTATTGCTATTTTTTCCCTAGTTAAAAAAACCTATGTCAAAATGTATTTAAAATAAATTTTTTTCATTAACATATTTACTGACATATCGCTTGAGACTTACTGATATAAATTTTAAGTTTTGGCAAAAACAACATGTAACCAAATTCAAGGTTATTTTGGCTAGAAGTGGGTTACTCATAGCCGGACTATATCGGATCTATAGTTAACCTAGACGGTGAAATGATGGCTATTGCTTGCTGGGGTAACTAGTGTATTAAGTTCAACATTAGTTTTATTGTTTTATTGAGTTGATGTGGGCGTTCACAGATTTGCATACATTGCCTCAGATCATTTGCGTTTGAAAAGCGCGCCCTCTCCGTGGGCGTGTTCACATTAGCACTTAATGAGATGAAATGAGAACAACGGACATCTCTCTCTTTTCATACAGATTACATAAACTGAGAATATATATATATTTTTTTTTTAAATAAATTACTTAATTTAAAAGAAGAGAATTCAAGCTTTATGCAAATGGACGCAAACAGATCAACTTCTGCTTGGCAGTAAACTTCCCATATATATGTCGAGGCAGGGGCTGGGAGACTCCACCCCGAGGTGGTTGAGTATATATATACTCAACCACCTCGGGGTGGAGTCTCCCAGCCCCTGCCTCGACAGGGTGTCTGCTCCTATATTCTGTCACCCTTGGATATACACTGCCCTCAGGGAGAGTATATTCTCTAGGGACAACAGCAGGATCTGGTGCACCAGTTTGCATAGTGGACGCGACCGCAGACCCCCCTGATGATTTATATAAGAGACCACCGATGTGTTGTCTGACCGGACAAGCACATGATGGCCCCTCAGGTCTGGGAGGAAATGTCTCAACGCATTGAAGACCACCATCATCTCCAGGCAATTTATGTGCCATGGAAGATGATGACTGAGCTGAGCGGTCTTCCATTACCGCTCCTCAGCCAGTGAGGGAAGCATCTGTCGAGAGCGCAACTCGATGGCAAAGAGCTCCTAACACTGGACAGGAACTAAGGTTTCCTCCATATAACCAAGGAGAGGAAACACATCTTGATCATATGAAGTGGGTTTCCCCTCGGGGAGAACCCTCTGGTCCTGAGCCACCACTGCAAGGTCTCATGTACAGCAGCAAGGGTATCACATTGGACGCCACTGCCATGAGGCCTAACAGTCTCTCGAACAGTTTCAGTCTGTGATTGGCCCAGCTTTAACTCTTTTGTGGCCGTGAGGATAGCAGCTACACGAGTGGGCGATAGGACGGCTCGCATCATAACTGAATACCAGACCACACCAAGGAAAGTGGTTCTCTGTACTGGAGAAAGCACACTTTTCTTGGCATTGAGCCTCAACCTCAATTTCTGCAAGTGTACGAGGATGGCATCTCGATGCCGAACCGCCAACTGCTCTGATTCCGCTAGAATCAGCCAGTCGTCGGTATAGTTCAGAATGCGAATGCCCTGCAGCCTGAGCGGGGCCGGAGCTGCATCTATGCACAGGATTCTTAGAATCTTTATGAATACGAGCCCAGATTCTCTGTCGGGTGAGTAAACCTGCTCTATAGCTTTCTCCGCTAAAAGAGCTATCACCTCTTGCTTCATTACCAGAGCCTGCTCGGGATGCACTAACATGAGCAACACCCCGCTGTAGAGTGGTGGACGAGAACCGAAATGAAAGCTTTAGCTTAAGTTCTGCCAGGAAGACTTAATTACTATGTCACTTATCACCTTCACATCTGTCCAATCATGTCCTTATACTCGCTGTATAAAAGATCGCTTCTTACACATGTTTGAGTTCGCAGATGCTGACGCATCAATTACCTCCATCCTCCCCACCACCAGAATGGTCTTGTCCATACCTCCCGGGAGGTCGGCTGTGCCCCTGCCTTCGTCTTCAGGCAGGAAATGCAGATCCGCTACCCTCGGATTATGAACTACGGACGGGGCCTACGCCAAAGAACTTTATAAATTTGCGTGCTGGGCTGTCAATAAATTAAGGGTGGTGGCCCCCTGAGGCAACAAGGTGGAACGGACACCGTATACTGAGGTGTACACCGCTCCACCCCGGTTGGGGCTGCCCTAAGAGGTCTGACACCAGTGGCGTCAGGACCTCTTCTGAGCCAAAGCCTTCTTAGCTTAAACGGTCCTCAGATCCGGCTTCAGCTTCGAAGGTGAGTGAAAAGTGAGAGTGTCTGTCCTACCCCCATGACTTTTGAGGAGGAGCACGGGATGCAACACTCTTTTTGCTGTGCTCTATATGAGGAGCTGGACGGCTTGGGTACGGCGAGGGAGATATTTTTGAAATGCATCAGATTGTCTTTTGGCGTCCTGAAACCTCTCGAAGACCGTATTCACAGAGTCGCCGAAGAGGCTAGCAGGCGTTAACGGGCATTTAATATAGAGGCTCTGTCTTTGTCCTTTATTTCAGTCAAGTTTGGCCAAATGTGCCTCTCAGTGGCCACCAGGGCTGCCATAGACCACCCTATTGCTCTGGTGGTTTCCTTGATGGCCCTGAGAGACAGATCTGTGGCCCGTCGCAGTTTTCGAATTACGTTGGGTCCTACTCCCTCGCTCTTATCCAAATCCCCCTGCAGATCAGCCTGATATGCCTGTAACACTGTCATAGTAGGAAGGCATGCCCCGGCCTGATCTGTGCCTTATTTGCTTTACCCACTAAATTAGATGTAGTTTTGAGTGGCTTTAGTGGGTAGCACTGGGGCCTTCAGGGATGATGCTGAACCAGGGGATAGATACTAGTTAGCGTCTGTTCAGCCCTGGGCATCGCCCCATAGCCATATTCTTTCAGCCCCCTTATATTGAAATACACATGGACTTGGGGGCTAAAAAGACGGGATGAATATGGCTTGTTCCATGATCTAGACAGCTCACTGTGTAGATCGAGAAAAAATGGAAGGCTCAGTGATGGAGGTAATACATTTCATGACAAGGGTGCCCCTTTTCTCGGCCGGCCACTCAATATTTAATTTAGCCACGGCACGAGTAATCACCTCCACCAGCTCCTCATTTGCTGGGGAATGAGGTGACGAAGTGGTGCGAGGTGGCAAATTCTCTTCCCCCTAATTGTAATCTTCAACACTCAATACATCTAGTTCCTCAGAACTAGAGCACTGAAGCATTGGGCTCTCTTGCCGGGCGGAAGAACCTGCTTCCGACACCGGCGAAAGAGCGCTGGATCCCTTGGGTAAGGGAAGAGAAAGGGCGGAGCCCATCTCTAACCCCGCAGAGAGATCCATTTGCGATCCCCAAGAATGCCTTCTCTGTGCTGCCTCAGCAGCTGCGGGTCCGGATCCCTGAGGATCGCAAGCCTGGCCACTTTCCTCGAAAAGTGACAGGCGAGAGCGGAGCGTGCGAAGCGGAAGCCTCTCACATTGCTGACAGTCAGCCCCCTCGAAGGCTGCTATAGCATGCTCTGCTCCCAAACACATTACACAAAGATCGTGTGTATCCCCATCCGTTAAATAGCGTGGACAGGGAGAAGCACACAACTTGTATAACTCTTTCGCCATGATATAGATTGAGATGCTAGTGACAAGACAACAATAAATAGACAGACAGTTTCGACATAGAGCACTTGCTGAGGCATAGAAGCTAACGCCGGTCAGACCGGATGTGCTTTTATCCTCTCCTGGTCGTGATGTCATCCATCATTGACACTCACTCTCGCCATTGGAGTAGTTGACATACGTGCTTCAGACGCAATCACGCAAGGGCTTTTTTATAATAAGTACAAAACTATGTAAATGTGTTTGTAGTATACTAAGTATAAATTAAATGTATTTCAAATACATTTTAGTATATTTATTTTTCACTTGGGTTACCATGTAATGTTTAAAGTATTGTTGATATTACAAACACACTGGTTTGTAGCACAAATAGTTTTACCATTTATTACACTATTTTATCCTTCTAGTTATTTACCTATAGCGATTAATGAATTGTAAGTCTCACACATTCACAGAAAATATAGCTTACTTCCGCACTGTAAAATAAGGTGGATAAATGTAGACTATTATTTGATTTTAAAATATTTAAAAAAATGCAAAATGTAAAAGCACTATATTTACAATGTTAATAACTGAAAACGCATCATCACAGTCTGTGAAAAGGCTCTATTGGCTAATTGGCCCAGACAGTATCACACTGGTTTTGTACACACATAGCATGAAAATGGTAATTTAACAGCAACCATCCTGGAAAGTTAACAGAACTGATTTACCCGTGTTTTCTAAAATGTCCTGTTCACATATGATCTCTGAACGGTAATTTATCAGTACCCTACTTTTCCGGAAAGAACTGTATGTGTGAATGCCTTTAATGGCTATTGGTAGCATTTTGTGATTGTAGCACTTTGTGCATTTTGTGCGTTTTTGTCATTTCTTTAAGTTCAATTATATTATGTAGTATCTTCTGGGCAGTCATTTTTAATTTTTTTTTTTTATACAGGGGCAAAATCATACAGTGTATCTGCAATATCTCTCTCTAAGCCCAAGGTAGAAAATGAGAAGCTATTCTTGGTGTTGTCCTGACCTCTAATTTAATATCCATGCAAAAAGAAGATTCCCTGCATGGCTATACGATTTAAAATCAAGCTTCTGCTGAATTAAATTAGATCTGGCATGCTCAAATGGCCGTTTGCTTCGAGACAACAGGGAGATTTCTTGGACTGTAACAAGGTGACGGCAGTCCAATTTGATTAAGTTTGACATTTGATTGATATATGCTGTGCTGTTAAGCTTTCTGATGCTCCTTGTCCTGCCTAACAAGAATGATTCTTCTCTTAGTGATGGTAGCTCTATGAGAAGTGCGTGTACATTGAGATAGATATCTAGACATTAAGGCCTAGAGTTAAAAGTATCCTTCTTTTAACAACTGTTCCTCTATGGCAAGAGTGTTTATGTAATCTGATCTGGGAAAACCAACGTTATAGTGAGATGCGGAGCAGAGCACAAGAGAACAACGGAGTCTGAAGTAGCTCCTCTCTTAAAATATCTTGCTCGCCTCTCAATTGTCCAATTTCAAAACAGTTTTCCCAGGATGAATTTTGAGTTTGTAAGGTTTCGAATGATACCTACTTGCTAAATTGCTAAATATGTAAATATGTTGTCTGGCACAGTCAAAAAAAAGAGCGCCAATCGTCCCGCTAGCAGGATGTGACAGTTAATTAAAACTGTTTTTCTCAAAATGTTATTCCAGAAGATCATAGCGATCAGCCAACTTCAGATAACCATAACTTTTGTTACCGACAAACGATGAAAGAAATAAAAACATATTTGGAAAGGGTTTGAACCAAGCTTTAATATGCAATCAAAACTGTAATGGGTAAAATTTCACCATGTGATGGGTTTTCCTACATCCCATCACATATAGACATCTGTGTCAGAGGTTTTACACTGATGGGATGCGACCCATTAATGGGTCACAGATCAGTTATAATCTTTGAATTACTTTGCCAATGTGCTGTTGGTCGTGCTGCCAAAACAGCATCTACCAGCCGAGGCATGGACCCTACACGACCCCTGCAGGTGTTCTGTGGTATCTGGCAGCAAGACGTTGGATCAAACTTGTTAGTCTAGCACATCCCACATATGTTCAACTGGATCTGGGAAATTTGGAGGCCAGGGTAACATCATGTTCATCATGCTGAAAGAGGCCACTTCCAGGGAACACCGTTGTTAGGAAGGGGTATAACTGGTCTGCAACTATGTTTTGGTAGGTGGTTACCACATTAATAGCCAGACCCAGCAAAACATTGCCCAGATCCGTTTTGTCGTCATCCCACAGTGGGATTCTGATGCCATTACTTCACCAGCTAAATAGTGCACATGTTCTCTTATGAGAGGTTCTCTCGTATTGTGTAAGTTTAGCTTACGCTACGGGAAAGATTCATCTTCTCGAGATATTGAAGCCAAAAATTATCCTTAATTTTGTATTCATTGTCAACGCAGTGCAGCAGCTAGCAGACCTAGAGAAGGCTGTCTAGCGTGCTCATTGGCTGCCCTGCGGCAACTGCAGCAGCCTACCAGTGAGCCCGACGTGACGTCACGTCCAATCAAGGGTGCTCGCGCCCTAACCGCGTCCTAGCCCGCCAGAATGGCCGTGGCTTAGAGTATATAAGCAGGGCTCGGAGGCTGAATCTCTGATTTTTTTCTCTTCTGCGAAGCTCTCCGCATCGCTGGATCTTGAGAAGCCGCCGCCGCCGTCGAAACAGCGACAAGCCAGCTTAGACAGTGTCAGTGCCAGACAGTGTCTGAGGAAGCCGGCCGTCTTCGCCACCTCCAGCCTGCCGTGCCAGCTACGCTATCCGGCGACGTATCCTTTTTTGCATAAAAACTCCTAAAAGAGCACGAGACGTCTTTTTAAAGATGCCTCGCCTCATCTGTGGCTCGTGCAGAGCCCCGCTCAGCGTCGGAGACCGCCACGTTATCTGCGCTCTCTGCCTTGGCCAGGACCACGCTGCTCTTGCCCTCTCGACTGGAGGATGTGAGCACTGTGAAGAGCTCCCGATGTCGACCCTGCGGGCTCGACTCGAATCTGTCAACAACCAAGCTGTCACTCCGCCGTTTGTAGGACTGCGCAGAAAGAAGCGCCGTTCTCTGTGGCCGTTGCGACGCGCTCGCCGGAGTCCCTCCCTCAAGCCTCGCCCTCGCCTTCCCCGCCCCTCCTCACCGACGCGCAGTCGCTGGCTACGGCCCGCCCTGTCGTTGCGTCTGACGATGAGGCGGAACGACCCGCTGCAGGAGACAGCTGTTCCATCCTGGCTTCTGATTGAGAGGAGTGGTCGAGTTCTCAGCACTCCGCCTCCTCGATCCAGGACTCCGGCAGGAAATGCGCCGGAGTGGATGCTGAGCTGATGGGCCTCCTCTCACAGGCCGTTGACCGCCTCGGGCTCGAGTGGTCGCCGCCTAAGGAGCTCGCGCCTAACAGGCTCGATGGCTGTTTTCTTCAAAGTCGCCGCCGTCAAGCTCCCGCTACCAGACCTGCACCCTTCCTCCCGGAGCTGCACTCTGAGCTTTTTAAATCGTGGAATGCACCTTTCTCCGCGAGGCTCCACTCTTCTATCTCCGCGTCGCTCTCCCAAGTGGACGGCGCTGCCGAGAAAGGATACAGCTCAATCCCCAAGGTTGAGGAGGCGGTTGCTGCGCACCTTTGCCCGCCCTCCGCGAGATGGCGCTCAAAGTCTGCCTTGCCATCTAAAGCCTGCAGAACCAAGTCCGTGCTTGTCGGTCGCGCCTACGCCGCCGCCGGACAAGCAGCTTCCACCCTGCACTCAATGGCTGTTCCGCCGATCCTACAGGCCGATCTCCTCCACGAATGGGACTAGAAAGGCCCGGACCCAGCTGCCGTTACGTACCTGAGAAGCGCAACGGATCTATCCCTTCGTGCTACTAAGTCTGCAGCTCAGGCCCTAGGAAGATGCATGGCCTCGTTGACTGTTACAGAGAGGCACCTTTGGTTGATGCTGGCTGACATGAGAGAGTCTGAGCGATCTACCTTCCTCGACGCTCCTCTCTCCCACACTGGTCTCTTTGGCCCAGCAGTAAATGGGATCGTCGACCGTTTTTCTGAAGTTCAGAAAACAACGCAAGCCATGAACCTGTTCCTGCCTCGTCGCGCTAGCTCCGCTGAAGGTCGCCCACGTGACCAGCCGCCTGCACGAGCCACTACACAGCGCCCAGCTCAGCCCAGACAGTCCAGCCATTCTTCGCAGCGACAGGGCGGCCGCCCTAGATTGCGCTCAGCCAACCGCAGCAGACCGCACCCCCTACGTGGGCCGCGGCAAAAGAACACGCTGAAGCCTCAGCACGCGAAGCCCTCCTAGCAACAGTGAGAGGGAAAAGACGGTTGAGTCTCGCCGCGGCCGGACCACCGTCAAAACTTTTCACCCTGTCAGTCCCCTTAACACAGGCTACTGCAGTGGTTCATTCATCAGCCAACGAGTCGGTAACACAACCCGCTCGCCTGCACACAACCGCCATTTTCATGGCAACCCAGAGAAATCTCATAAAGAGCATAATGTTTGGTTATCCGGCTCACGCCGATGGTGTTTTAAGTGTAGAAAAAGTGCCCACACCCCAGTGCTCACCCCACACACAAACACAGCACTTCCCGTGTCACCCACAGAGCCCACTCTCATAAAGCTGGCAAATGCCGCTCGAGTGTTAACTGTAGGAGATGTGCCCACGCGTCCGTGCTCACACCTACTATCTGCCCGCTCTATTACATGGCCAAGTCACGCGCATCACAAAGCGCAGCCTCATATCAGTCAGGATATGAACGTAAGTCTCGTGCCCGCTCGCAAGCACTAACGCTTACTAACATGCATTTTGCCCACGGCATCAAACACGCGTCACAAAGTGAAGCCTCATATCGGTCAGGTTATGAATGTAAGTCCTGTGCCCGCTCACGAGCGCCCACGCTTACTAACATACACGCCGCCCAGGGCTCCGCTCACGCATCACAAAGTGATCACAAAGCGCTCCCCATTCACAGCAATCGGGACGCTACATATGAAACAGCCTACCACCGCTGTCAGCAAACCGCCCTATTCAAGCACAGAGAGTGCGCGCGCGCGCGCCGCGCACATTCCTCCGGTTCAGTTTCTCGAGCCTGCGCAGTGCGGCAATCAGAACCCGGAAACCATTCTGCCCCTAGTTGCACATTTAAAAGCATGGGAAGCGATTCCAGGGGTATCAGAATGGGTGCTAAGCACAATAAAGCAGGGCTATATGTTACAGTTCGCTCGCCGTCCCCCGCGCTTTCAGGCACGGACCGCAACGACAGTGAATGCGGAAGTAGCACATCTACTTCGCTCAGAAATAGCAAAACTGCTGTGCAAAGGGGCCATGGAGCTGGTGCCGCCTTCTCTGAGCGAGTCAGGCTTTTACAGACGTTATTTTCTCGTGCCCAAGAAGGACGGGGCTCTCAGACCCAGACTAGATCTGAGGCATTTGAACAAAGCTCTCATGAAAAGACCGTTCAAAGTGCTTACAACCAGACAACTCCTCGCGCACGTTTGCCCGAGGGACTGGTTTATATCTCTCGATCTGAAAGATGCTTATTTTCAGATTTAGATAATACCCCGTCACAGGCCATTCTTGAGATTCGCCTTTGACGGTCAGGTTTATCAGTACACCGTCCTGCCATTCGGTCTGTCTTTAGCACCCCGTACATTCACAAAGTGCATGGACGCAGCTCTCGCCCACTTGGTACCAAAACTATCGGGCTTGCCCAGTCACTGTTGGATTCTTCTATTACCCCCATGTCTAGCATAGCCTTCAATTCTTCCTGAACTACTTTCTTTTTATGTTCAGGTAAGCGATAAGGCCGGTTGCGCACTATTACACCCGGCTCGGTCTCAACGTGGTGCTGAATAAGGTCGGTTCGGCCGGGCAGGGGCGAGAACACATCAGCAAACTCCGTTTGTAAATTGCGTACATCAGTGAGTTGGAACGGGGAGAGGTGGTCTCCGCCAGGTGCCAGAGCGAGTGATTGAGATTTTGAATTCGCCTCTGGACCAAGATCCTCCTCCCTACTTACTACCGTTGCCAACATCACTGACTCCGCCTCATTTCATTTTTTAAGGAGATTGAGGTGGTAAACCTGATGTGCCCCACCCCTATCCATACGAACGACTTCATAGTTGAGGTCCCCAATTCGCCGTGTGACCTCAAAGGGTCCTTGCCACTTTGCGAGTAATTTCGAACTAGACGTGGGGAGTAACACAAGTACTTTATCTCCCGGTGCAAATTTGCGTAGTCTAGCCCCCCTGTTGTACAGTCGACTTTGTTTGTCCTGAGCCTGTAACAAATTCTCCATAGACAGCCGCCCCAAAGTGTGGAGTTTTGTTCTCAGGTCCATGACATATTGAATTTCATTTTTGCTATTCGAAGGTCCGTCCTCCCAAGTTTCCCTAAGTACGTCCAGCACCCCACGGGGCTGACGTCCATAAAGAAGCTCGAAGGGGGAAAACCCCATGGAGGCTTGGGGGACCTCGCGTACAGCGAACAAGAGGGGTTCTAGCCACCTATCCCAATTTTTGGCGTCTTCCTGTACGAACTTTCGAATCATTGACTTCAACGTGCGATTAAAGCGTTCGACCAGTCCGTCTGTTTGTGGGTGATAGACGCTGGTGCGGACCGATTTAATGCCCAACAATTCGTAAAGCTCGCGAATAGTACGTGACATAAACGCCGTGCCTTGGTCGGTGAGAATCTCCTTTGGGATTCCCACCCGGGAGATTAACTGAAACAGTGCGCTCGCTACACTCTTGGCTGAAATGTTGCGAAGCGGCACTGCTTCCGGATATCGTGTTGCATAATCCACTATGACTAATGCAAAACGATGTACCCGTGCGGATCGTTCTAATGGCCCGATGAGGTCCATGCCAATTCTTTCGAAGGGGACCTCCACTAAAGGAAGGGGGCACAATGGTGATTTTGGGTTGGCCAGTGGGTTTACCAACTGACATTCACGACAAGACGCGCACCACTTGCGCACATTCTCGTGAATGCCCGGCCAAAAAAAACGGGTCATTAGACGATTTAGTGTTGCCGTTTGCCCTAAATGTCCAGCCATAGGATTATAATGAGCCGCCTGGAAAAGCATTTCCCGACGGCTTTTCGGAACTAACAACTGAGTTGTATCATGCTTTGTCTGGGCGTCCTGGGTCACCCGATACAACTTATCTTTTATAATTGTAAAATAAGGATATGACAGAGGTCGGTCGGGCTGGAGAGGCTGTCCGTCGATTGTGCGGACCTGATCAAAGGCATTTTTAAGCGTTTCATCTCGGGACTGCTCCAGAGGAAAGTCATCACGCTCCGAAAGATCCTGTCTTTCAATAGCGTTCCGATCCTCTGGTGCAGGTCCCGATGGTCCCGGCACAGCCTCTCCTACCTGAGCGACCGCTCCCTTCCCTCGCTTTCTTTTAATCCCAGAAACACCCGCACATAAATGCCCCAATAAAGCTTTAAACCCCGGCCAATTGGTTCCCAAAATTAGCGGGTGCCGGAGGTGCTGACTTACGGCTACCTCTACACTATGCCTTTGGCCCCTAAATTGGAATGTGACTGGCACTAAGGGATATTCGACCACTTCCCCGTGTACACACCTTACCTTAACCATGCGGCTATTATCTAATGCCTCAGGTTGAATCAGATTTTGGTGGATGGAGGTTTGGTTACAGCCTGAATCCACCAAAGCCTGAAAAGTACCCCCCTTTATACTCACTGGTATTTGGTACAACCCAGCCTGATCGGGGGCGGCCTGCGGCGTGTCAGGGACCCTTACCAGAGTCCCCACCTCCATCACTGGACAGTGGTCGACAAAATGCCCCGGGTCCCCGCAACGCCAACAGGCCGGCCCAGACCCCAGTGGCGGGATGTGGGTCAAGTGGTTGGCGTGGGGAGAGCGCGGGAGCCGGCGGTGCTCCTTTAGGCGGTGCTCGGGGCGCCGGAGCAGGCTCTGTCCCGACGCTGGTCCTCCATCGGGGCGCCGGCCTAGGAGGGAAACCACCACGGGACCTAGGGAGAGGGACAGGGCAAGACAACACAGAGGAAGGGGAAAGAGAGGGAGAGGAGAGAGAGAGAGAAGCTGCTGGCAGGGGTTCGCCGACCCCTGGGCACGCCACCATCTGGTCCTCCGCCAACTGGATGGCCTGGTTCAGCGACGTCGGGCGGTGGCACTGGACCCACTGCGCGGTCCTCCGGGGCAACCGCGCCACGAACTGCTCCAGTACCACCTGGTCGATGATTGCCTCGACGTCACGTTCCTGGGCCATCAACCATTTGCGGCACGCGTCCCGGAGCTGCTGCGCGAAGACGAAGGGCCGACCGGACTCCCCTAACTCCAGGGTCCGGAAACGCTGCCTGCTTTGCTCGGGGGTCCGGCCGACCCGCTGCAGGATGGCGCGCTTGAGGTCTTGATAGACCAGGAGGTTCGGGACTGGCAACTGCTGTGCGGCGATCTGTGCCTCTCCGGACAACAGCGGGATCAACCGCACCGGCCAGTCCCCGGGCGGCCAGCTCCAGGCCTCGGCCGTCCTCTCGAAGAGCTCGAGGAAGGCTTCCGGGTCGTCCTGCGGGCCCATTTTGTGGAGGGGAACAGTCTGGGCCGAGGCTGAAGCTGGCGTTGATGGTCTGGCCCGTTCCTCCCGGTCCATCCAGCTCCGGAACAGCTCGCGGTCCTCCTGCTGGGCTCGGAGGAGCGCCTCGAACCGACGCTCCTGTTCCTCCTTCACGGCCAGCAAGGCACGATGTTGTTCCTGATGCAGACCCGCGAGCGCGTGGATGACATCCGCAAATGGGGACGGAGGCGGTCTGGCGGCGGCTTCTTCTTCCATCCCGGGTTTCGGCACCAGTGTAACGATGGTTCTTTGTGGAGGGATGAAAGAAGACAAGGGTCGGCGTGACGGGGCTCGAACAATTTATTCCAAAAATGAAAAACAAAGAAAAGGTGCGCCAAGTGCGCGAACGGTGAAACAAAAATAAAGAATCTTCCAGCACAACAGTTATTCTCTCAGGCAGCAGCTTGTTCGTTCAGTGTTCAGAGCCCCAGTCCTTCTCTCTCCCTCTCTCCTCTGGGCCAGACGGTTTATATGCGGTCTCCCCACGCCAATTACTGCAATCAGACACAGGTGTTCGTCATTTTGCACTTGACCTACTTACTTACCGCTCGGCTCCACCCTCGCTCCCCCACTGCAAACTCCGCGAAACCACGCCCCCCTCATCACACAGGTTATGTGCTAAATGCTTATGCATTGACCGGCGTCGCCACTCTGTATTCCTGTGAGTGCTTATATACATGCGCTTATTCCCGCTTATCTGGGATCCCCGGACTTGTGGGACTCTCAAAGTGGATGCTAGCACGCACGGCGTTGACAAAGGGTTCCCGTAGCGTAAACTAAACTTACGCAATACGAGAGAACCTCTCGTTAGAGAACGAATCGGTTACCTAACGTAACCTCGGTTCTTTCAAGATGAGGGAACGAGTATTACGTAACCTGCCGTGCTCGTGCCACGAATGCTATTTTCGCTTCATTCGATGAAAACCAGAGCCCTGCTTATATACGCTAAGCCACGCCCATTCTGGCGGGCTAGAACACGGTGAGGGCGTGAGCGCCCTTGATTGGACGTGACGTCACGTCGGGCTCACTGGTAGGCTGCTGCAGTTGCCGCAGGGCAGCCAATGAGCATGCTAGACAGCCTGCTCTAGGTCTGCTAACTGCTGCACTGCGTTGACAATGAATACAAAATTAAGGAAAATTTTTGGCTTCAATATCTCGAGAAGATGAATCTTTCCCGTAGCGTAAGCTAAACTTACGCAATACTCGTTCCCTCATCTAGAGAGAACCGAGGTTACGTTAGGTAACCGATTCGTTGTCCTTGATTGTCCATGTGATGTGAAAACAATCAAGACTCATCGGACCAGGCGACCTTCCACTTCTCCAAGGTCCAGTCACGACACTCTCGTGCCCATTGTAGGCACTTTCGATGGCGGAAAAGGGTCATCATAGGCACTCTGATTGGAATGTGGCTACACAGCAGAGTATGATGCATTGTGTGTTGTGACACATTCCTCCCATAACCATCATTAATATTTTGTATGACTTGTCCCACAGTATATCTTCTGTTGGCTCAGACCAGACGGTATAGTCTTTAGTGCCCTTGTGAATCAATGAGCCTTTGGAACCCAACACCCAGTCAACTGTTGGTAAATTCTCACCACTGTAGACTGGGAGTAACCCAAGCCTTGCCGTTTTAGAGACCCAGTCGCTTTGCTATAACAATTTGGCCCTTGTCAAATTTACTCAAATCTTTATTTCTGCTCGTCTCCTGTATTTAACAAGTTGATTACGAGAACTGATTGTTTGCTTACCATCTAATCTACCCAGACCTTGATATGTGGCCTTGTTAGGAGATGATCAACAATATTTGCTTCACCTGTGACTGATCATAATGTTTTGGCTCATCAGTGTAAAGCGGGTCTTGATGTGTAACCAGTTGAAAACCATTGCTGCAGGGTTTGGGTGCTACCATTGTTTTAGTTATATAAAACAACCTATCAGATGTTGTCATTACAACGTGTCTGTGTTTTTTATAATTGCAGTGGGTTTGAACATTGCATTCAAAGGTCCTTCCACAATGTTCCTGAGCTCTCAAATTCGCTTTTAAGAATAAATATCAATTTGAAATTTACCACCAGGGAACACAATTAAATGTCCTTCACAGTACTAAAGGTATCTTTACATGCCATTTAAATGCTGAAAGGCAGCAATCAGAGGGGAATGGTACGGCTGAATGAGACAAATTGGTTTGTTTTGTTGTCTGGTGCTCTTGCTGAGTCCTGCTTGGAATCCAAATCGCACCTGGGCCAGGCATAGATTTGAACCCAAATCTCACTGTAAGAAGCACACTACTAGAAACTTTCCATTTCTGTTAGCAAGCTTCTCAACTGTATACAGGATATGCCACGGGAGATAGTATTTTTATGTTTTTCGTGCAAATGTTCTGACTACCTATGTTATGTAAATCCAATGAGACCAGGCTGATATATTGTATATATAAATTGTGATTAAAATCACTTTATGGCCAGTCATTTCATTAAGTGGCCATCTTTGAAACTCCTCTCGGGTAGCTCTTTCAGTCATGCAAGCGTAGCTCCTCTTTGAATGGGTAAACATTAAATTCTCCAAAGCTGTTCACCAAGCTTCTATTAAATGTAATATTTGAAATCAGCAATGCGATCTGACAACAACTGTCTCATTAATTTAGTTTCTAAACATGCAAAGCATGACAAAAGCATGCATTTTTCAGTCTGGACCAGCCAATGCTTATGTGCAGTCTCTCTATACTAACTGAAGCTTCTAAGTGCAGCTGCAGTGATACAAAGTCTTTGTTAAAATGTTGCTGCAAAAATAGTATTTAGTCAGAATGCACTGTTAATAGTAAACAAACAAATAAATAAATAAATAAATAATCAAATTTATAATGCTGAATCAGTCATATCTAAAATAAATAAGCCAATCAGAGTCATAATTTAGCAATCCCTTCAACAAATTAAAGTAATTGAGTTTTGTGTTTCTACTCAATAACTTGATTCACACACAAAAAAAGTCTCTATATTTCAGTCAATATCCTGACATTTAAGTACCACACAGTAATTCATGCACTGAACTGAGTGTAACTGCTGTTAAACTGTCAACTGGTCTTTGAAAACTTCTGAGCCCACAATTGTTTTGGGGGAAAAAAAAGTCCTCAATTGATCTGACATTTCTAGCTTAAGCATATGGTTGCCATTGAACGAATGCTTGCCAAGAGTAGGTGCCCAGGGGCACCACTGCCCATTTGTTTGTATAATGCAATTTGTGGCATGCAACACAAACTTTGATGCCCTCACTTCTCAATATAGCTACATAGTAAAGATCCCATAGGCAATTCACTTAGCCTTTTGTGGTCTTTGAACATTGAAAATTATATACAATATGAACAACATTAAAAAAAAAATCAATAAATGCAATTTTAAACACTCACTGTGATACAACATATTGTAATAATTTGTAATAATGATTAAAAAAAACCTTGCGCGTACTTCCACATTCGTGAATTCACATGGGGCCAGTCTTGGATTAAATATTGGTACATTTTAATGAAACACAAATGTTACTCGAGGAGTAATTTTTATGAAGTAATTTTTTTAATGTTAATGGAGCTAAAACTAAAAAGTTCTCATTAACCTTTAGCAGATCATTTTTTTTTTATCAATGTATGTATCGTTTTACAAACAGTATATTCAAAGCTTATGTAACGGTCTTTGGAACAGACCCAAAAACAACCACAGTCTCCAAAAAAATTAAAATAAATTCAAAAATTGCCGCCAGAAGAAGCGTTACATAAGCTTTCATTGTGAAATGGCATTGGCTCTCGTGTCTCGTGTCCGGCTGCATCATGTTAAAGTTTGGGTGTATCTTTTGACTGAAATATGATGCATTCATGGAGCTGGATCATTTTCAGCAATTAAAAGCTAAAAGATCCACTTTGTTCTAAATTATAAAAAAATATTGTATGGCTACAGAAAACTTGGAATGCAACATGAGTTGTATGTAACTTTATTCTGTTTTTTGGTCAGTGTTTGCCTAATCTATGTGACTTTAGATTAATTTGCCATCTGACTGTCATGTAAAGCAACCAATCACAGTTTGTTTTATTCCGCATCAAGTTTAGGGGAATGAAAATGTAACGTTGATGTCTATATAATAACAGACTGATATAAAACGCAAACTTTACATAATTCACATACTTTTGAAAATCCAGCCTTTAGTTGAACCTGATAAGTGCTCATTGTCACAGTAGTAAACAAGATGGCTTTCTTTTTCCATGAGGGGGTTTGGGGTCATGGCATCTTTGTTTCCAGGTGGACCGTTAAAGAATGCAACACACACATTTAACCAGATGATTACTGTGAAACTCCTGAAGTGTTTCCAATTTTTTTGTGCCATCTGCATCAGACTACAATCCAGCCAATGGTCCTTTGGTTTGGAAACAAAGATGAAGTTCTCAAGGTGAATGCATACCTTCACTCTAGGGGTCAAACAACTAAAAATCAAGTCAGGAATCTTGGTGTGTCTCTAGAGTCAGACCTTAGCTTCAGTAGTCATATCAAAGCAATAACTAAATCAGCATATTACCATCTGAAAAATATTGCAAGAATTAGATACTTTGTTTCCAGGCAAGACTTAGAGAAACTTGTGCATGCTTTCATCACCAGCAGGGTGGATTATTGTAATGGACTCATCACTGGCCTTCCTAAAAAGACCATAAGACAGTTGTAGCACATACAGAACGCTGCTGCCAGGATTCTGAGCTGAACCAGAAAATATGAACACATCACACCAGTCCTCAGGTCTTTACATTGGCTCCCAGTTACATTTAGGATTGATTTTATTATTACTGGTATACAAATCATTTAATGGCCTAGGACCTCAATACATTGCAGATATGCTCACTGAATAGAAAACCCAACAGATCACTCAGATCATTAGGATCACATCAGCTAGAAATACCAATGGTTCACTCTAAGCAAGGGGAGTCTGCTTTTAGCTACTATGCCAGCCGTAGCTGGAACCAGCTTCCAGAAGAGATCAGATGTGCTCCTACAGTAGTCACATTCAAATCCAGACTCAAAACACATCTGTTCCCTATCGGTCAGTCACTACGACGTAGGTCATGACTGACCAATAGGAATCTCGCCAGAGAGGCCAATCTACTTCGAGTGAAACTAAAACAGGCCAATGCACATTGGCGTGCAATCATTTGCATCAGCTGCGCGACCTCGTTAGCGCGGGTATTTAACAAGCAGCTGAGCGATTGCACAGTTAGCTTTTTGCTTCGGAGCCAAACACTTCGATGCCTCTACTGCAGTGGAAAACTTCTACAGGCTTTCTTTTTTTTTTTGAACTTCTCTCTTTTTTTTCTGGTGCTGGGCGCGACAGCACGGCAGCGTGAGCAGCCTCCTCTTTAAAGAGCAAAACAAAAAAGCTGTTTTAACGGCTGGTAAGATCTCCCAGCGCACAGTCGGGTGCACATCCCCTGTGATCGCTGAGGCTGCTCCCCTGCGTGCTTCAGCACCAGTGAGAGTAGTTCCTAAAAGAGCAAACACAGATAGTTCGCGTCTTTTTCAAGATGACGTTCTATCTGTGTGTTTTCTGGATGCGGTCGTTACCTGGGATCGCGGGATGGTCACGATCGCTGCCTTGTGTGTCTGGGCCTCGAACACGCACAGGCAGCGTTCGTGGATGAGTCATGTACCCATTGTGGGAAGATGACCATCTCGGAGCTGAGGTCGAGACTCTCGTTCCTGCAAAGGGGCGGAGTCCCCGTGCCTGCACCTTGGTCCAACCCCCCTTCGCGGGTTGCTTCCGGCAGTGACATGGGTGACCTGAGGATTACAGTGAGCGCGCTTCCTTCGGGAAACCAACCCCCTAGGAACCCCCACTCCTCTCATGCTCCGCAGCCAGTTCAGCTGCCAACGGAACGTGCCGGACCATCCTCGAGATGTGTACCGGTCGTTTCGTTCGGCGCTCCCCGCGACGACCAGATGTCGATCGCTGCATCGGAGGGTGGGTCAGACCGCTCCGCGGACGACGGCTCGGAGCCGCTGCCTCCCTCGGGTGTGCCAGCGGTGCCCGAGTCGGACCCGGAGATGATGGCCATGCTTTCCGGGCCGCCAACAGGATCGGGCTCGTGTGGAACCCTCCACCGTGTCCCGAGCCCTCGAGGCTGGATGATGGTATCTCGGGGGTGGCGCGCGGCTGGTTCTCAGCAACCCCACTCCAGTGCCTTTCTTCCCGGAGGTGCATGAGGAGCTCACGGGGACGTGGACGGCACCTTTCACTGCCAGAAACCGTCCCGGTGGCTCCTCCTCCCTCACCACCCTTGATGGCGGGGCAGCTAAGGGATACACGCCGTGTCCCGCCAGTGGAACGGGCCGTTGCTATGCAACTGTGCCCTAACTCCACTTGGCGTGGAGAACCGTGTCTTCCCTTCACGCGCCTGTAGGTACTCGTCGGACTTAACCGACAAGGCTTACAAGGCCTGCGGGGAAGCTGCCTCTGCCATACACGCTATGGCGTTGTTGCAGGTTCATCAGGCTAAGGCACTGAAGGACCTGCACGAGGGTGGTCACGACCCACAAGTTCTCCAAGAACTTCGTACCGCGACGGACCTCGCGCTTCGTGCGACGAAGGTTACCGCGCGGTTCTGTGGGTCGTGCGATGTCCACTTTGGTGGTCCAGGAACGCCATCTCTGGCTGTGTCTGGCCGACATGAGGGAAACCGACAAGCTCAGGTTTCTTAACTCCCCCGTGTCCCAGACACGGCCTCTTCGGCGACGCGGGTCGAGAACTTTGCCCAGCAGTTCTCGGCTGTACAGAAGCAGACTGAGGCGATCAGTCACATCCTGCCGCGGCGGTCAGCTGCTGCCTCCACTCCACCGCCTGCGGCTCCTCAGTCTGCTCGTCGCCGAGGGCGTCCTCCTGCGTCTGCCCCTGCTCCCGCGCCGCAGCAGCAGCCTCCACCTAAGCGGCGCCGTGGAGCCAGTCGCAGGCAGGGCGCCCCGCCCGTCCGGGCCCCCGCCAAGAAGGGCGGCAAAGCCAAGAGTAAGCGGCCCCTAGGACGGGCGACCCGGAGATGGAGGGAACTGCTCTTCAGGAGACGATGACCCGCATCGCTCCTTCCCCCGGAGGAGGGGCCGGGTGGGGAATCCTTTGTTTCCTTTTGTTCCGCCGCTGGCCTTAAAACCAGCGGTACCCAAATTTTCAATAAAAGAGCAGTTTCTACCATCTCTGGGTCCGAAGGGGACCCGGAGAGCAGTGGGGGGACAGAATCCTCACCACTCTCATCCGCCTCCTCTATCGCCAGTGAGCAGCAGTGTGCAGTTCGAGAACGCCACCGAGCCCGCCTCCTGCACCTCCTGCCCTGTGGAACCAGTAAGTGCTGCACAGCGCACACAGACCCCGCTACGGGCGCCTCCCAGAGAGAGCCCCCCGAGCCGCGTCCTGTTTCCACCTCGCTGCCCACACTCCGGGTTACGCCTGCGGTCCCTTTGGTCATTCGGACCATCAGGCTCGGCTATGCGATTTCAGTTCGCCCGGCGTCCCTCCCCAAGTTTACGGGCCATCCACTCCACTACAGTGAGAGCAGCCGATGCCCAGTCTTGCGTGCGGAGATCGCAGTCCTACTGGCGAAGGACGCGATAGAGCCGGTCCCTCCAGCCGATATGAGGTCAGGGCACTACTGTCCCTACTTCATTGTACCCAAGAAAGGTGGTGGGTTACGACCGAATCTTGGATCGGCGAGTTTTGAATCGGAGCCTCCACAAGCTACCGTTCAAAATGCTCACGCAGAAAACGCATTTTCGAATGCATCCGTCCCCAAGATTGGTTTGCAGCGATTCGACCTGAAAGACGCGTACTTTCATGTCTCGATTCTTCCTCGACACAGGCCGTTCCTGCGCTTTGCGTTCGAGGGTCGAGCATATCAGTACAAAGTCCTACCCTTCGGGCCTGTCCCTGTCCCCCCGTGTCTCTCACGAAAGTCACGGAGGGGGGGGCCCTTGTTCCCATGAGAGAACAGGGCGTTCGCATCCTCAACTATCTCGACGACTGGCTCATACTAGCACACTCTCGAGATCAGCTATGCGAACACAGGGACCTCGTGCTCAGGCACCTCAGCCAGTTGGGTCTTTCAGGTCAACTGGGAAAAGAGCAAACTCTCCCCTGTGCAGAGGATCTCTTTTCTCGGTATGGAGTTGGATTCGGTCACTCAGACAGCGCGCCTCACAGAGCAGCGTGCTCAGTCGGTGCTGAACTGCTTGAACACGTTCAAAGGCAGGACGGCGGTCCCACTGAAATTTTTTCAGAGGCTCCCTGGGGCATATGGCAGCGGCAGCAGCGGTAACCCCGCTCGGCTTGCTTCATATGAGACCGCTTCAGCACTGGCTTCACGGCCGAGTCCCGAGATGGGCGTGGCATCACGGCACTCACCGGGTGGCAATCACACCGGCCTGCCGTCAGACCTTCAGCCCGTGGTCAGACCTTTCGTTCCTTCGGGCAGGAGTCCCCTTGGAACAGGTCTCCAGGCATGCTGTGGTATTCACAGAATGCCTCTGCCACCGGCTGGGGTGCCACGTACAACGGGCATGCAGTGTCAGGGGTGTGGACGGCTCCCCAACTGCATTGGCACATCAATTGCCTCGAGTTGCTAGCAGTACATCTCGCTCTGAGCCGCTTGAAAAGGCCGCTACGGGGCAGGGACGTACTGGTCCGCACGGACAACACTGCGACCGTTGCGTACATCAACCGACAAGGTGGTCTACGCTCCCGTCGCATGTCGCAACCTCGCCCGCCATCTCCTCCTCTGGAGTCAGAAGCATCTGAGGTCGCTTCGAGCCATGTATGTCCCCGGCGTGCTCAACCGTGTGGCCGACGAGCTATCACGAGCTGTGCTTCCGGGAGAGTGGCGACTCCACCCCCAGGTGGTTCAGCTGATCTGGAGAGAGTTCGGAGAGGCTCAGGTAGACCTGTTTGCCTCCTCAGAGACCTCCCACTGCCAGCTGTTTTACTCCCTGACCGAGGGAACACTCGGCACGGACGCACTGGCACACAGCTGGCCCCGGGGCCTCCGCAAATATGCGTTTCCCCCAGTGAGCCTACTTGCACAGACACTGTGCAAAGTCAGGGAGGACGAGGAGCAGGTCCTTATGGTGGCTCCCTATTGGCCCACCCGGACTTGGTTCCCGGAACTCATGCTCCTCGCGACAGTCCCTCCCTGGCCCATTCCTCTGAGGAAGGACCTCCTGACTCAGAGACGGGGCACCCTATGGCACCCGCGCCCAGACCTCTGGAAACTCCATGTCTGGTCCCTCGGGACGCGGAGGTTCTAGGTGACTTACCCCCAGAGGTACTTAACACCATCACTTCAGCACGGGCGCCGTCCACGAGACGTGTTTACGCCCTGAAGTGGAACCTGTTCGTCGAGTGGTGTTCTTCTCGCCGAGAAGACCCCCGAAGATGTTCGATAGGGTCTGTGCTTTCCTTCTTGCAGCAGGGGTTGGAGCGTAGACTGTCCCCTTCCACCCTCAAAGTACATGCTGCCGCTATTTCTGCTTATCATGACCACATAGATGGCAAAACAGTTGGAAAGCACGACCTGGTCGTCAGGTTTCTTAGGGGGGCGAGACGATTAAATCCTCCTCGACCCCCCTCCATACCCTCTTGGGATCTTTCCCTGGTGCTTCGAGCACTTCAGGATGTTCCCTTTGAGCCTCTGCAATCAGTAGACTTAAAGCTTCTTTCCATGAAGACTTTGCTACTGGTTGCATTGGCCTCTGTCAAGAGGGTAGGAGACCTGCATGCATTTTCGGTCGACGAATCGTGCCTAGAGTTCGGGCCGGGTGACGGCCACGTGGTACTAAGACCCCGGCCTGGCTATGTGCCCAAGGTTCCTACCACTCCCTCAAAGACCAGGTAGTGAACCTGCAAGCGCTGCCCTTGGAGGAGGCAGACCCAGCCCTGGCTTTGCTCTGTCCCGTTCGCGCTCTGCGTATGTACGTGGACAGAACTCAAAGCATCAGGACCTCAGATCAGCTCTTTGTCTGTTACGGAGGCCAGCAGAAGGGAAAGGCTGTCTCCAAGCAGAGGTTGGCCCACTGGATAGTGGATGCCATCGCCTTGGCTTACCAAGCACAGGGCGTGCCCTGCCCGCTTAGGTTGCATGCACACTCTACGAGAGGCGTTGCATCCTCCTGGGCGCTGGCACGTGGCTCCTCGCTAACAGATATCTGTAGAGCTGCGGGCTGGGCGACACCTAACACGTTCGCTAGATACTATAGCCTACGTGTAGAGCCGGTCTCCTCCCGTGTTCTCACCCTAAACGGGTAGAAGCACTGAGAGGTCCGGCTCTGTCGGCTTGCTGCACCCTACTGTGCACCCCTATTGCTCCAGAGTGAAAAACCTGTCGAGTCCTCCAAAACCCCTCGGCCCGGACTTGGCGGAGCGTCCGGCGCCAGGCCCTTATCCGTTGAATCCTTGAGAACCGGATCTGGGCTGGGTTCCATATGTGTGACCCTACGGGGATCCCATATGTGTATATATTCCACGGATGCTCCTATCGGAAGCCCGTGTCTTTCCCTTGGGCTAAGTCACCCATTATTTCATATGCAGTACAGCCTTCGGGTTAGTCCATATGTATTTCCACGTAACTCTTTGAAGAAGTGGCTTCCGCAGCGTTCCTTCCTAAACAGGAAAGGCACGCTTTCCCAGTGTTATCCAATATGTCACTGTGTGGGTTATCACGGAACAACAGTGTCAAACTCTCTGTGTAGGCCTCCTCCTATCGTCCTTCCAGGCAAGAAGGTGTAGAGGCTTGCACGGGGGCGCTGGATGGGGTGCAGCAGCTGTGCCGCTTTGGTAGGGATTCCTATTGGTCAGTCATGACCTACGTCGTAGTGACTGACCGATAGGGAACGTCTCGGTTACATATGGTAACCCTCGTTCCCTGAGGGAGGGAACGGAGACGTAGGTCCCGTCGCCACATCTGCTGCCGCCCGCCGGAGGCTTGGCTCCTCAGCAAAAAACTAACTGTGCAATCGCTCAGCTGCTTGTTAAATACCCGCGCTAACGAGGTCGCGCAGCTGATGCAAATGATTGCACGCCAATGTGCATTGGCCTGTTTTAGTTTCACTCGAAGTAGATTGGCCTCTCTGGCGAGATTCCTATTGGTCAGTCATGACCTACGTCTCCGTTCCCTCCCTCAGGGAACGAGGGTTACCATATGTAACCGAGACGTTTACCTATGCATTTACTGAATGAGCACTGTGCCACTGCTCGTCCGACTGTTTTTACTGTATTTTATTAAATATTTTATTCTAAACTGTTTTAATTATTCTTATTTCTTTTGATTATTTTAATTTCTTTATTCTAAACTGCTTTAATATTTCTTATTTCTTTTGATTATTTTAATTTCTTCTATGTAAAGCACTTTGAATTACCATTGTGTATGAAATGTGCTATATAAATAAACTTGCCTTGCCTTGCCTTTGGTGTGATGTCTGATGCTGAGACTAGGGTGGGGATAGGTCCTTCTATTTATCTTTGAAAATGTAAATATCTAAAAAATCACTTACTCTTTAACAAATGCAAATAATTAAATGCATCTTGATCTGGCGCATAAGGCAAACAACTGAAAGCAATGGAGTACCCAAAATGAAGCTAATGGGTACCATGTGTGTTAAAAAGTGATGCAGAGGGGTCCTGACCAAGTGTCAATATTTAACGAGTTGGGGGTGAGAATGTATTGATATACCCATTGTTTGAAATTGTTGCATACCCCCTTTTTGTGCCCCTGTCTGTGCCTCTTCTTTTACCACCAATGGCATTTCACTCTTTTTAGCCAGTTGAATGGTTTCAACTGTTATCAACTTGATGAACTAAGTGGGATGGAAAAACATGGCCTATCACTGCTAAAACATCTCTCAGCAGGCAAAGTGTGGTCATTTAACTGTCACTGTGATGTCCTGTTTCTTCTTAAATCCTCAGTGTTGTTGGGTGAAGGGGATATGAGAGTCTTTGATCTAAGAGTGTGTGCATACATTCAGATTTTATTGTAGGTTAACAGCACTGCTGGAGCATTACATTAGAGCAAAGCCTCTCACTGTTCCTGTCACGTGGGACTGATTTCCTTCTCCCTCTTATTTAATCCTGAACAAAGAGTCATTTAGGCTCCAGAGACAAAGCTTTGTGTTAAAGTGTAGCACTTTGAATCCTCCTTGAGGATTAATTAATGTGTGACCACAGTAAAATTGGAACGGGTTATCTGCCTCTGAAATAAAGCTTCTGCAATAATAATGTGGCTTCATAACTGGCAGAGAGAAATGCTTTTCAAACAGTGGGATATAGGAAATCTTTTGATGAATAAATATGTATGACTCATTGGAACTTGTCATTGACGGTAATGGAATAAAGAGATTACAGTTATGATTTTGCATAAGTGGTCCTTACTTATGGAGCAGCATTAGTGTTGGCGGTGCTGCATAAAGCAGACATCCAGATCTGATGGCAGAATAAACAGGAACAGACCAAACCAAAAGAGAGATGAATTGCATATGAACTTCATGTGGAGTGCCTGTTAATACTATTACTCACTAATAAATTTTACTCACATCGAAGTTGCAGGTGCATGGGAATGAAAATATGAAATTTTGTTGACTCTATTTATCACAGCAGTTCCCTTTTAGTTTGGTCACGTTCGACGTAGCCCAAACAAAAGGCCATATGCTTGCACACAAAACATGGGTCTGTCATGATCCAGCCTCAAGACTAATGAAAATCAAGGACAAGAAGGGAGAATCATGACACTGTACTGATTGGGATCACGCTTAGGGAGCATGTCATCTTCGAGTATTGAAAAACCGAGCCAATGCACATTGGCGTGCGAGATACAGAAAATACTGTTAAATACGAAAGTGGATGCACGCACCACTTGTTTTTGCTTCGGAGCCGATCTGATGTCGATGTCTCTGAAGAGGGTTGGATTGTGTTCAACGAGCGTGTGTGACGGTGCTTCTTCTGGAAGTCTCTCCTGGTGCTGGTGTGTTTACAGCACGAGTGCAATGGTGATCAACCTGTTTTAACAGCATTCTTTGTGTTTGTTTGTTCGGACGGTTAGTTATAGGGCGATGAAGGTGAGTGCTTCACTGGTACAGGCTGCACCATCTCCTATCAGATGGGTGATCTGAGGATCACAGTGAGGGCTTCCCCACCCGGTAATCAGTCCCCGGGGGCCCCTCACTCCTCTGTCACACCGCAGCTGGTGGAGCTCCCTACTAAACGTGCTGGTCCCTCAGTAGTGGTCCTGATCAGCCGTTTCATTCAGAACTCCTCCTGAGGATAGAATCTCGATCGCTGTATCGGAAGGGGAGCTGGACTCTGGAGATGACAACTCGGCTGCGCTACCTCCTTCTGCGAGAGTAGTATTGCCCAAGCCGGATCCAGAAATGTCAGCTATGCTGAAATGGGCCACCGAGACAGTTGGACTCGCGTGGAAGCCTCCACCGTGTCCCGAACCGTCTCGGTTGGATGATTGGTTTCTCTGGGCAGGCAGTACTGGTCCTCAGTGCGCCGCCCGGTGCCTTTCTACCGAAGTGCATGAGGAGGTTACTAGGTCGTGGACGGCACCTTTTTCTGCCATAGTTGAGGACATGAACACCACGATCTCTCATGGGAGCAATGGCCGCCTCCGCGACCTTAGTTACTGAAACTGACTTAGTACCTCCTCCCCTCTTACTACACTTGATGGAGGATTACAAGGGTTACGAGCCTACCTCTTGGGAGGGTGAACCTTGTCTCCCCTCTAAGGCCTGTAAGTTCTCGTCCATTCTCATGGGCAAGGCTTACAAAGCCTGTGGGCAAGACACTTCCTCCCTGCATGCCATGGCATTGCTGCAGGTCCACCAGGCCAAAGCACTCATGGACATGCACAAGGGTAGTCCAGACAGTGAGCTCCGCACCACACCGCAACCGACCTCGCCCTCCGGGGCACAAAGGTTGCGGCTCACGCGGTCAGTCTGGCCATGTCCACACTAGTGGGTCAGGAGCACCATCTCTGGCTCAACCTGCCAGATATGAGGGATACCAACAACTTCCTGGACTCCCCCATTTCCCAGGTTGGGCTCTTCGGTGACGCGGTGGAGATCCCTGTACAGGCGATTCCTGCGCTTTGTGTTCGAGGTATCTAAGGTCGCAGAGGCGGCCATTGCTCCCATGAGAGAGTGTGGTGTTCGTGTCCTCAACTATCTTGACGACTGGCTGATACTAGCTCAGTCTCGGGAGCAGTTGTGTGAGCACAGGGACTTGCTGCTCCATCATATCAGTCAGTTGAGTCTTCAGGTCAACTGGGAAAAGAGCAAACTCGACCCCCTTGCAGAGGTTCTCTTTTCTCGGTATGGAGCTGGACTTGGGCATGCCTCACGGAGGATCGTGTCCGGTTGGTGCTGAACTGCTTAAATACTGTCAAGAGCAAAACAGTGATCCCACTGAAACTTTTTCAGAGGCTCCATGGGCATATGGCATCCACAGCCGCAGTAACGCCGCTCGAATTGCTTCAAATGAGACCACTTCAGCATTGGCTTCATGGCCAAGTCGTCAGATGGGCCGCCAAACCCTCACCCCGTGGTCAGACCCTTCGTTTCTCTGGGCCGGAGTGCCCTTAGAACAAGTGTCCAGGTATGCTGTGGTCTCCACAGATGCCTCCAACACCGGCTGGGGGGCCATGTACAACAGGCATGCAGTAGCAGGGGTCTGGGCGGGCCCCCAACTGCATTGGCACATCAGCTGCATTGAGTTGCTAGCAGTGCAGCTTTCTCTGAGATTCCTTAAAACGCCGCTGCTGGACAAGCATGTACTGGTCCGCACGGACAACACTGCAACCGTTGCGTACATCAACCATCAAGGTGGTCTACGCACCCATCGCATGTCGCAACTCGCCAGCCATCTCCTCCTATGGAGTCAGAAGCATCTGAGATCGCTTCATGCCACTTATATCCCCGGCTTGCTCAATCGTGCCGCCAACGAGCTCTCACGACAGCCTATGGCCCCGGGAGAGTGGAGACTCAATCGCCAGGTGGTCCAGCTGATTTGGGACAACTTCGGGGCCGCACAGATAGATCTGTTTGCCTCTCCGGACTTGTCATATTGCCAGTTGCAGACAGCAGAGTTAAAAATCCTGTCTATAAAAACAGTTCTCCTGCTTGCTTTGGCCTCTATCAAGAGGGTAGGGGACCTGCACGCATTTTTGGTCAACGAATCGTGCTTGGAATTTGGGCCAGCCAACTCTCACGTCATCCTGAGACCCTGGACTGGATGTGTGCCCAAGGTTCCTTCTACTCCCTTTCGGGACCAGGTGTGAACAAGCAAGCGATACCCCGGAGGAGGCAGACCCTTGTTTTTCTCTGTCCCGTCCGCGCTCTGCACCTGTGGACAGAATGTAAAGCTTCAGGACCTCAGACCAGCTCTTCATCAGTTATGGAGTCCAGCAGAAGGGAAAGGCTGTCTCCAAGCAGAGGTTGGCCCACTGGACAGTGGATGCCATCGTCTTGGCTTATCAATCCCTAGACGCACCGTGATTTTTTCAATACTCGAAGATGACAGGCTCCCTAAGCGTGATCCCAATCAGTCCGGTATGTCACACTACTTCTCTGTTCCCTCCTTCAGGGAATGAGGGTTACATATGTAACCGAGACGTTTCTTTTTACTTTTCTTCATGAATGATACAGAACAGGTGAAATTATACTGCTGTGTATTATACCCTCCAATGTTTCACATGCAATTTCAGTAGGCCTATATTGTGAAAGCAAATTCATTAGCAATGGCCTTGATATTTTCTGTATCATAGTATTAGAAGTAAGTCAGTTAGATTCAGAAACCTCAAGTGAGCTCGGTCAGTGCCATTTGCCAAAACTGATTCATTTATTCTAGTTAACTCAGTAAAATACATGTAATGTATTAATATATTATTCATATATGAGCAGAGCAATCTTTAGCCTTTCATCAGTACTGAGGCAAAGTACCCTCATTAAAAAGTGTGTGCCTATTTTGATACTGTTGAATATAAATGGATATAAATCTTCTTTACTTTTAGTACAGCATCATTTACAAGTTCCAGGAGCAATAAATACCTGCTTCCGTTTTTTGTTTTGTTTTTTGTGCGAAACAATCTGTAAATGGTTTAGTGCATGAGTGAACTATCGGAATGACTCAAATTGAATCCCAAACAATGTCAGACAATTAGATCAAAAGAATGATTGTTTTTGCGAATCTGGCATCACTGTCCTTAAATCTAAACAACTGACAGAAAACACACAACTTGATTACTGAAATATTATAAGAGGAAATTATTCTCAGGTCGGTATAATTTCCATTAAAAGTAATATTTTACTGAAGCACAGTAGGCCCTATTTCACTGGGACTGTACATATATGATGACAGGAGCAAATAATTGTAAATGTCAGAAGCAAATGATTTATCCAGTAATTTATCGCCCCCCTTGTAGAGGAGCTGGAGTTGCTGCTGTCATCATTCCATTCCATCTTTGGCGATTTAACATACATCTAGAGAAGCCTTATGCTACAGACTTCCTCTCCTCTCCTAGCCCCATTTGATCTCAAATGGCTCATCACCACAAGTACTCACAAATATGATAACGAACTTTAACTAATTTACATGTGCAACGTCATCACAGACACCATTTTGGTGAAACCCCTGCCCATTTTAGATAATTTCTTTTTTACTTTTAATCTACAACTTACTACTTGTGCACCACCAACTCCTCTACCAGTTACTTTCCAGACAAAACCTCCACTCACTGTCTCCTTCCGATCTTTTCTCTGTTGTGTTATCCTCTCTTCCCTCACCCTCACAATTCTCTTCTCTGGATGTGAATACCGCAACGGACACTTTATGTTCCACTTTAACTTCTTCCCAAGACAATATCTGTACTCTCTCCTCCAGGCCAGCATGTCCTACTCCCTCTAATCCCTGGTTATCTGATGTTCTTCGTCAACACCAGACCCAACACCAGGCAGCAGAGAGAAAATAGCACAAATCAAAAGACCCATCTGACCTGAGTATGTATCGGTCTCTGCTCTCATCCCTTTCTGTTGAAGTTCATAAAGATAAATCTTCATTTTCCACAACAAGATCAACATTGCTTCAAACAAACACACAATTTTCAAAAAACATTCAACTCTCTCCTCTGTCCCTCTCCACCACCACTTCTTTAACTGCTGATGATTTTGCTAATTTCTTCACTGACAAAACAACAACCATCAGCAGTCAGTTCTCAGCTCCACACACACAGGAACTCAGACCAACCACATCCACAGCCGAAATCTTCTCTCCTCCGTCTCTTCCCTCACTGAGGCAGAAGTGTCTAAACTTCTCCTCTCCACTCATTCTACTACTTGCCCTCAAGATACCAGCACTCACACACATCATCAACTCATCTCTCCATACTGGCATTTTCCCTACCGCATTCAAGCAGGCTCGGCTAACCCCACTGCTTAAAAAAAGCAAAACATAAAACACGTCAAGGGTTTGAAATGAACTTTTTTTGGCCAGGACACTCCTGTAAAAGAGATTTTAATCTCAGTGAGGTTCTTTCCTGGTTAATTAAAGGTAAAAAAGATTTGGTAATATATAATACAACAAGTCCCTCCTGGATCTATCTGCTGCCTTTGACACTGTGAATGATCAGATCCTTCTGCCCACCCTCTCATCACTGGGTATAGTAGTAATTCCACTTCACTGGTTTGAATCCTATCTCACAGGTAGGTCTTTCAAGGTTGCTTGGAGAGGGGAGGTATCCAAAGCACATTAACTGACCACAGGGGTTCCTCAGGCTCAGTTCTTGGCCCCGTCCTCTTCTCCATATACACTACATCACTGGGACCCATCATAAAGACAGATGGTTTCTCTTACCATTGTTTGCTGATGACACAGCTCTACATTTCATTTCAACAAGATGATCCCACAGTAGCTGCACACATTTCAAGCTGTCTGGCAGACATCTTGGCATGGATGAAAGAACATCTCTTCCAGCTCAACCTGGGAAAGACTGAGCTTCTCGTCTTCCCTGCCAATCCATCTCTACAGCACGATTTCACCATTCCAGCAAGGTACATCATCTATTGCCCCATCAAGGTCAGCTTGACATCTTGGAGCAATCTTTGAGGACTTCAAAGACCACATTGCAAAAACAGCTCGGTCATGCAGGTTTGCACTATTCAACATCAGGAAGATCAGGCCTTTCCTAACTGAGCATGCAACACAACTTCTTTACAGCCGCCGAAGCTTGAGACACATAGAGCCCCCCAAAATTATTCTTGAGCGGTGATGGTGAGATCCTCCTCCACCTCTCCCACAGTGACAAAGAGAGCATGCTTTACAAACAAAAGGTTCCATAAGGATTATCTATAGAAAGTTGTGCTTTAAGTTGTTCATTGAGTCCAAAGTAATGCAACTTGATCAAGTATTTGTTCCGAAAATGAGTGTGAGGTCAAGTCCAACAATTCTCTGGTATGGTCCTCAAGGGAAAACTCACCCTGCTAGAGAAAGATAAGGTACATACTTGCTAGTTCCATCTTTTGTTCAGTTGTCCTGTAACAAGCGAGGGCAACAAAGTCATAGTTGTGGAACTAAGTACAGCCTTAAGTTTATTAAACACAACAAAACAGAATTGGGAACGCAGGGAGCCAGAAAACAGAGGACAAGAAAATAAGGATCCATCAAACACAACTGAAAAAAAAACTAACATAGCAAACACTGGAGCTTATACACATGGTATTACACTAGACACAGGTGCAACAGATCTGGGAGAAACGAAGAGAACCAAAAGACAACAAAAGGACTACAAAACTATAGAGAAACAGAAGAGGCAAAAAGGTCCACATGGGAGACATGGCACAACAATATCAAAAACATCATAAGGGACGTTCAAGAACGTTGTTCTAAGGACATTTAAAAAAATACTTTATGAGAACATTCATCAAGCATAGATAACATCATAAGGATGTTCTGGATATTTAGTTTGAAACATTTTCTCTCAACATAAAAATAAGAAGATTCTATAAAAGTTATTTAAATAACGTTTTATCTTATTAACATTGACAGAACCTTATGAAAGTTCTGGGAATATTCCCTGTTAGCTGGGTAGTAGTTTACAGTAGGCAAAATTAAATATTATTTTCTGATTGACACTTCACTATCCCATGAGGCCATGGGAGAGGATTTGTGAATGACAGTTAAGCAACGCAACTGACTCGGTTAGGTCACATGTCCTTAAAATAAGGGGCCAAGGTAGTACGCCCAGATTATATTCATACTACTTCCTATACAGAATACTTTTTTAATGGTCGCAAAGGAATTATTTATACCTACACAGAGAGTATGTGGATTTGGAAGTAGCCATAGTCTGTGTGGGGCCGTTTATGTGTATGTGTGTGTATTTTTGTGAAAGCACGCTGCACTCTTTACAGCTCTGGAATTGCTTGTATTTGAAAACGTTTCATTTAGCTGTGGCATAGAGGGGGGAGCTTTGATTTGACTTCCTGTTTCAACCTTTCTTAATCTAGGCCCTTGCTAATATTTGTCTGATGGTGAATAACTTGAAACATGGGAGTAATCAGGCATGTCACTGTGCAGTGAAATTTGCTTTCAATCCATTTGTAATAGGCAGGATATTAGCAATGTCAGACAATCAATGCTTCGCGGGAGCCAGGTCTGAATGAATAGATATGCTTATTTGCTGCTGTTGTTTTTTGTTTCCCATTGATTACCAATATTAGTGTTAGTATCCCATAAGCAATGTTGAGCTCATCTGGTAAACAAATAAAATATCTCATTAGTGATGCAATGAGGGATTTGATCCAGACAGACTAATGTGAGACCATTTGTTTCAGTCCCAACTTGGAATGAAATACTGTTTTTAGCGCATCATGTCTCATTTGTGCAGTTCACGGGACATGTTTTCAGTGCACTTTCGGATCTTTTTGATTTGTGCGTGCACGCGTTCATGGCTATCAAATAAACTGATGCAGATCAGACCCTTGGGTTAGTGTTTTCCTTACGTGTTCACCATGAAATTATCCATCTGAGCTTTTTTGTAACGTTAAATAAACACAGATATCAGATATGCAGTGTGACCAACTGCATATTCATCAGCTTTTTTCTCCTTTGGAAACAGGTGGTGGAGTTGCATAAGTGGTGTTTTCTTGCCTTGTACTGCTTATTTTACACCATGCAAAACCTCTCTAGGTTTTGTGATTTACACTCCAACCGCCCCCTTGCCTGGACTCTTATCCCCCAGGGATTGTTTTGATGGGAAAAAAATCCATCATATTTCCATGCACTCCATACAAATCAATTCACCTTCTCGCAGTCAATCAGTATGCTTTCCTCCAGGCTGCTCCAAAATCCCTCCTTTGATCTTTTTCCCTGAACACAGTCATTTTCCGAACACAGAAAGCTTTGTCAAGTGTCCACACCATGCTCGGCTTGCTTCCTTTGTGCTGTGTCTCTTCCTTTCTCTTTGTCTCAACCTTTATAAAAGCCTGTCATACCCATCCATCATAGCACGGCACAAATCTATATGCGACTTTGTTTACTTTCCCTGCATTTTCTATATTGCAGAGTGGTGTTGATGCTAATGTTTATGATGATCTGCAGTGAAAGAGAGTCTGACGATGTAAATTAAAGGGATTTGGTAGCTGACGCGGAGGGACCAGGTCCACGGGCTGTGAGTGTCAGCTTCATTCCCCAGAGGACATACTTTCCACATGGAGCATGCGGCAGCAGGAGGGTGCCCATCACAAGCCACGTTCTCTGCCCCAGAACTCTGCTCTGTTCTCTTAAGATAAAGGGATGGTTTCTCATGGTAATATTTCCCTTTCTGAAAGGAAGGGAGAATTGATAAAGGACATTATTCTCTTTAATCAGAGAGGGAGAAGTCTAAATACTAAATGTTGTTTATTTGTTATCACCAGTATCACCACTTGGCAACTGCAAAAATATTCTTATCATCTTTGTCCTTTTTCCAGTAAAAAATAACTCAAAATGAAGCAAAATACAAAAAAGTAACTTTTTGGTAATACTTTATTTTGATGGTCCCTTTTGAACATTCTGTTGTCTATAATTAACTTTACATCTACATGTCAACAAACTTTCATTAGAGCATTCGTAGTCTGTCTGCTTATTTGATAGCTCTTTATTTTGATGCTCCCCAACAGATAACTAACTAGCTCCCCTAACTATAAGTAACTTTGCAAGTACATGTTAACTTATTCTAAACCTAACCCTACCAGTCTACTAATACTCTACTCACACTCTAAAGAGAGTTGGTAGACATGTAGGTGCAACGTAACCTATAGTCAACATAATGTTCAAAAGGGACCATCAAAATAAAGTATTACCAAAAAGTTACTTTTTTGTATTTTGCTTCTTGAGTTATTTTTTACTGGAAAAAGGATGATAAGAATATTTTTGCAGTTGCCAAATGGTGATACTGGTGATAAGAAATAAACAACATTTAGTATTTAGACTTCTCCCTCTCTGATCGGGACCATCAAAATAAAGTGAAACCAGTTTTTTTATATTGATATTGACATTAAATGTTTTATTTCCATATTGGCATTTTTTTTTCAAATTATGTATGTAAAAACTTATATAATATATATTATAATAAATATTACAGTGGGTTGAGAAAAATAAAAAAAAAAACTGAAAATTATGACAGAAAAAGAAAATGATGGCAACACTTTTTTTCAACATGACATTTACACGTTGCATATACTTACTACATATAATTACAAGTATTTGTCAATAGCATCGAGATGTATGAAGCACAGCTCACACAGCACACTTTTAAACAAAGCAACTTTCTGTTAGTCAGTGCAGGGAATTTGCAAGAGGTCAAGCAAGAGATGCCCTCACAAGCCAAGTTATTTGCTCCAGAACTCTGCTCTGTTCTCTCAAGATAAGGATGGCTCTCATGGTAGTATTTCCATTTCTGAATGGAAGGGAGAATTGATAAAGGACATTCTTCTCTTTATTAGAGAGGGAGAAGTCTACATACTATTTGCTACATACTATTTTTTTTGTATCACCAGTGAATACAAGGCAACTGCAAAAACATTTGCATTATCATCTTTGTCCTTTTCCAGTAAAAAATAACTAAACAATAAGCAAAATACAAAAGACACTTACTTTTCTCTATATTGCCAATTTTTAAGGCCCTGATAAGGCAACGAGACACTGCGTCGATGCGACACTTTGGGGAACGCCCTAGAATAACACATCTGAAGTATGAATTAAAATGAAGCTCTAGCATAAGTTCTGCCGGGAAGACTCAATTGTTACGTCACTCATTACTTTTTATTATCTGTCCAATTGTGTTCTTATACTGTGGTATATAAAATAGGTACTGACACTTTGGGGAACGAGTGCCCACTATGCCACAACAACCCTGCCTGTCCTAGTGCGAAGCTGCGCACAGGCACAAGAGCACTAGAGTGCCTGGTGTAGAAGGAATGTCCAGGCTATAAAATCTGATAAAAGTATGAGGGGTGGCCAATCCTGCTGCATCGCACACTTCTTGGATCGGGGCCCCTGAAAAGGAGGGCTCTAGAGGACGCCATACCTCTGGTTGATTGAGCCCTCACGCCAAAAGGTGAAGGCAAGCTTCGCACCTGATATGCCATAGAGATAGCCTGATCGACCCAGTTACTGATGGTCTGTTTGGATGCGAGTAGCCCCCTTCTTGGGCGACCCGAAGCACACCAGCAATTGGTCTGACTTCCGCCAAGAAGAAGACCTCTGGACAGAATCTTGTGAGCTCTGACAAGGCCGAGCAAATTAAGGGTGTACTCACACTAGGCACGGTTGCCATGAACCGGGCCCGAGTACGATTGTCCCCCCTCCCCCACTCCCCCTCTGGCCTGCACTAACATAGGGTTTCAGCATTCGTGCCGGACCACGCTTACGTCATTATGGTGCGACGGTTTCGGGATAAACAGGAAGAGCGGCGCTCTCTGAACAAAATGGAGTCCATCGCTCTGTTTTCTTTGTGGATAATTTTGTGTCGTTTGGTCCACGGTGGTCCACAGCCCTCTCACAGTCTTTTGTTAAACAGATGTGTCGCCTTAGTGGTGCGAAAATTTTCACGTAATCGTGCTGCTCATATGAGGAGGTTTGCAAGGTACCAGCTGAAGTGCAGCAAGGACTTTGCAGCTTTGATTACGGACTACAGTTCTAGATAGACTACAGGTTGGTTTTGGAGCGTCGCAAAACCATGACGTCACGCGTCCTGTTCCGTGCTCCAGCATCGTTAGCACTCATACTGCATGCGAACCGCGCCCAAGTCCAACTGAACTGTGCTCTGGCCCACCTCTTCCACGAGGGCCAGGGCCGACTAATCGAGCCGCGCCTGGGCACGATTCGGAGCACTCACACTAGTCAAACGAACCGCGCTTTGGTGGTCAAACGCACTGGGCACGGTTCAAACTGGCTAGTGTGAGTACACCCTAAGTCTCTCTTCATCCGCCATCACATGAGGTGGAGGATGAAAAGCCTGCAGAACTGTAGGCTATGCCATATTAGATGGCACTTTGAGCACATAGCCCAGTCTGGGATGCAAGATAGCCTTAATGTCGCCTGGAGCAAACTCCAGACACCCATGAGGTATAGAGAACACCTGAAGATCTCCTACTCTCCTCAGAGAAGTAAAGGCTAATAAAAAAGCTACCTTGAGGGAAAGGTTCTTGGCCTCATCTGACTCCACAGGTTCGAAGGGGGCCTTGACCAGCCCTTCGAGAACCACTGCCACGTCCCATTTGGGAACACTGATACGAGCCGCAGGTCTCATCCTCCAAGCCCCACAGAGGAAACGTACGACCAGCTGATGTCTCCCCAGAGGCCCATCACCCAGAGGAGCATGGAAAGCTGCAATGGCAGCCACGTACACCTTGAGTGTGGATGGGGTAAGACCAGCCGAGAAGTGATCTAGGAGGAGCTCCAGCACTGAAGCCAACTGGGCAGTTAACTGGGTCCACCTCACACTCTCTACACCAAGTGGAATTCCAGATTCCACTTTAGGGCCGTACAATCTCCTTGTGGAAGGAGCTCTGGATCTGAGTATGGTCTCAACCACTCCAGCTGACAGGCCAGCCTCTAGGCATTGAGCCCCCTCAGGGGCCAGGCCAAAAGTTTCCACAGGTCTTGTTGAGGGTGAATATTGAGCCCCCGGCCTGTTGAAGCAGGTCCCTCCTCAGAGGAGTGCTATGATGTCTGAACAAGGGGGACAGCCCTGCTATTCTCGTCTCGTTTTGGATGTGTGGATGAAATTATTTTTGATTTGTGGGGGAAAGACTGTGGGGCAGACAGAGCAGCTTGCATTCGTTGATCATCATTTGAATTCCTCAGAATTAAATGCAGCCATGAACACTTGATAAGTGAAACACGATCTGAATGGTAGGCTGAATTAAAATATCTAACTTCTTAAAGTCAGATAATATTCCATCATTTTAATTTCTAAGAATTAAATGCAGCCATAATCACCAGACACTTCTGTTTTAATATTTGTTTATACGGTCTCGTAATCTACACGCTGCCTCAGCAAACGCGAGATTCGAGCGGTTACAGTATATTTGGCTTTCATCCCTCAAGAAGAAACTCAACAGCTGCGAGGCTGAAACATCCGACAGCACACTGATGTATGCGTCGAGATATTTCTCAATGAACGCGGCCAGCACCCTCAGGAGCTGACTGTGAATGCCTCGTACCCAAACAGTATTATTTCACAGATCGCGTGTGTCCCTTTTATTGCAGACCTGTAATCTATGTGCTGCCTCGGCAAACGCGAGATTCGAGTCGTTCACAATATATTTGGCTTTCATCTCTCGAGAAGAAAGTCAACGGCGCGAAGCTGAAATCCCGAAAACGCACGGCTGTGTGCGTCAAGATATTTCTCAATGAACACAGCCAGCACCCTCAGGAGCTGACTGTGCATGCCTCGCACCCACACACAATCTTTATTGCAGAGTAGACCCGTAATCTATGCGCTGCCTCGGCAAACGCGAGATCCGAGCCACTGTAGATTCTGTATTACAATGCAAACCTTTAATCTACGCACTGCTTCGGCAAACGCGAGATCCCAGCCACAGAATCTTTATTGCAGAGTAGACCTTTATTTGAAGTTCTTACGGGACAAACAACACCAAATAGGACAGACAGTTTGACATCTTGCACCCAGCGCAATTGACTTTGTACACCGACGCATGTATCATTCCTATTTTGCACCCGACGCACAGCGGACTTTTCCCTCCACAGACGCACGTTGGTAAATTAGGGAATGAACTTGCGCACCCGGGTTAGTCCAGCAAAAAGAGGAGGCATGTTCCTGCGCAAACATTCCCTGGTGCTATTTTGCAGTTCCAGAAAACAATTCCGCCACTGACCAGGAAAAACCTATTCTAAAGTCAGTGGTGCAATATTCAGATGATATTTTAAGGGCGCATGCTTAGCCATAATGTAGCGTATGCACACGCTTATACACTTTGCTTCTCTCATCTACAAAGATGCAGCAGTAGTCATTTTTGCAAACCATACATAATTACTAGGAAAAATATTCCACACGAGAGTGGACATATATATTCCACACAACATTGTGTTGTCCATGAAGATGTGAAAAATAGGCATAATATAGCTGACACATTTACCCAAATTATTATACGCCTGTTTTACTGAAGCTAATTTGGGTGGGTTTCTCCTATCCCCATATAATGTCACTTCTCTGTCTTTTACGGCCTTGACGAGAAAGTCGGTCTCCTTGGCTGTTAATCGCTCCTGGTGTGCGCCTGGCTAATCTGCTGTTATAATAGCAATCCGCCATGGAACAAGTGCGCCTGCTCTTTAAAGGGAATGTGAGATGTTGCTCTGATTGGTTTATTTCATGTTACGCCAAAACCACACCTATGACTAATGTAGCTACTTCAGACAAACCCATTTTAGATTTGCGTAAGAGTCATTTATCCCGCCAGTATAATAGCATCAGCGCCCAAGATCCACCCACAAAGTTACTTGCATTTCGCGTTTGATTCTTGCATTTCAGATCATTGATATAGGGCCCAGAGTGCTTGCTGAGGAACAAAAGGCTAACTCTGTCGTGTGCCGGCGTCCCTTTGTAGCTTCCGTGTATGCCGTCACATGCTAAATCATGACGCTGCACCGGTCAGGATTGAATTAGTTTTATTCATACTTCAGATGTGTTACGCTAAGGGCGTTCCCCAATGTGTCGTATCAGTGCAGGTCGAGTTCCCTGCACATGTTAGAGTAACCTTTTATTGTGGCCAGCCTAAGGCACACCTGTGCAATAATCATGCTGTCTAATCAGCATCTTGATATGTAACACCTTTGAGGTGGATGGATTATCTCGGCAAAGGAGAAGTGCTCACTAACACAGATTTACACAGATTTGTGAACAATATTTGAGAGAAATAGGCCTTTTGTGTACATAGAAGAAGTCTTAGATCTTTGAGTTCAACTCATGAAAAATGGGGGCATAACAAAAGTGTTGCGTTTATAATTTTGTTCAGTGTATATTTGTCAATATGTATGAGATGTATGAAGCACAGCTCAAGCAGCACATTTTTAAACTATGCGACTTTCTGTTAGTCAGTGCAGGGATTTTGCATTACCAGTAATAGTAAATATGGCCACCTCTCAAATCAAACCTTAACCCTAATCTCAAACCCTACAGTAAGTACATGTAGTTAATAAACACAACTTAGTACATATTTGTGTAATTACTGTAATAATGTCAGCTTAAAATAAAGTGTAACCAAAATATTTTTTGCACTGTGACTTAAAAGTCAAAAGCAATTGAATCCAGCAGTGAACAAGCTGAAAATGATCAGACGGTTGATCAAGAAAGGAAGTGAATCTGGTTGGCAGGCTGCCACAGGTGCTGTACTTCAGCCTGTTCACATAAAGGCCGCTTCTGTGCTTCTCTGTTCTTTCTAGGCCGCAATGTGGATTAGAAAATCTCTAAGGGTTTAAGTGAATATTTTCAACCAGCATAGAAGCGTACTGTTCTTAAAAGCAAAATAATGCAAAGCTGTGCATAAAGTCTTTCTGCCGAGAAAGGACATTTATACATCAGTAATGAAATATAAACTCTCAGTGGAGAACTTATAAATGTGAATAATGTGCAGTATTTTGTAGATTTTGTATACTGATTCTTCAGCTATCGGCACTTGTATGTCCCAGGGCTTGATTTTTATTAAAATTGATAGATTAACCTTTTTTTTTCTTTTGGTTATAAGAATGTAATAAAAAAATAAAATTTAAAATTCTTTAAAAAAAAAAAAAAAAAAAAAAATGCTATGATTGTTAATTTTCAAATGGGTTTTATGTAGGCTATACTGATTGTATTGTTTTATTTATTGTCCCAGATTTCATCTTAAAATATGGAAATACATAAAAACATGATATTTTAAAAGCTAAACGAAACAAAGAATGACACCCCCACCCCACACACACAAATTATGACCATCCCTCAGTTTTGGCATCATTCCCAATCAAGCTATAATTTTGTCAAATAACGTGAAAAGTGTGACAGTGAGCAAAATAACCTTATTTACCGATTTACATACTGTCTTGTAAAAGCGATATATGTGCATTTATATATTTATAACAGGTTATTCCCTCGTTCCCTGAGAAAGGGACAAATATGATGTATCATTATATTGACGCAACGGGAACGTTTTCAGCGTTATCCAGTGTCTAAATCTCATGTAGTCCACGCCAAGGCATTGACCAAGGACGGAGTCAGGTGACACAGCATTGTTCATCACTAACTCTATAAATAACACCTGCACAAAAGCATCACCAGATTCAGTTGTCTGAAGAAGCTGTGCAGGCCTACTCATTCCCTTTCTCAGGGAACCGAATTATATAAATAGCCATGAGACGTTCCCTTTTGAGGGAACATTGATGCTGCATCATTGCGTTGGCGCTATGGGAATGACAATACCCACGCCGCCGTATTGAGAGGATGCCGGCATTACAGGTTGTAAAAAGTATAAAAGCACAAAACTATAAATACAGGAAGGATTGTAAGGATTATGGACTGAAAGGACCAGGGATTCTGGGGTTGAGCCCACATCCACACTATAGAACCTGATGAATGTGGGCCAGCCTGCCACAGCACAAACATTTTGCAAAGGTGCTCTTGATATAGCACCTTTGATGCAGCCACATTTCGGGTAAAATGGGCCCTGACACCTAGAAGTGAAGCGACACAGCACACCTCATAGGCGAGAGAAACCACATCCAAAACCCAGTGGGAGATAGTCTGCTTGGAAGCAGCGAAACCACGGTTGTGCCACCCAAAGCAGACTTCACAAGTTCACACGTACAAATAATCAGATACTGTAAAAGAGTATGCAAATTTGGCATGCTGTCCAGAGAAGGGCTCCGAGCTCGGAATGCAGCATGAACCCAGACTACTCCCCTGTTACCCCGGCTGGGATAGGAACCAGCCAAGAGTAAGGAGTCAGAGTGGTGGAGGGCAACAGAAAAAAAAAAACTGGTGAGGAACATAGGTAAGTCTTCTATATACAGGGCCTTCTCAAAAAATTAGCATATTGTGATAAAGTTAATTATTTTCCATAATGTAATGATAAAAATTAAACTTTCATATATTTTAGATTCATTGCACACCAACTGAAATATTTCAGGTCTTTTATTGTTTTAATACTGATGATTTTGGCATACAGCTCATGAAAACCCAAAATTCCTATCTCAAAAAATTCACATTTCATCCGACCAATAAAAGAAGTGTTTAAACCATTTACTAGTGGTTTTGGCACTGTGAGCAGGTGCCAGGTCGTGTTGAAAAATGAAATCTTCATCTCCATAAAGCTTTTCAGCAGATGGAAGCATGAAGTGCTCCAAAATCTCCTGATAGCTAGCTGCATTGACCCTGCCCTTGATAAAACACAGTGGACCAACACCAGGCAGCTGACATGGCACCCCAGACCATCACTGACTGTGGGTACTTGACACTGGACTTCAGGGATTTTGGCATTTCCTTCTCCCCAGTCTTCCTCCAGACTGTGGCACCTTGATTTCCGAATGACATGCAAAATTTGCTTTCATCCGAAAAAAGTACTTTGGACCACTGAGCAACAGTCCAGTGCTGCTTCTCTGTAGCCCAGGTCAGGCGCTTCTGCCGCTGTTTCTGGTTCAAAAGTGGCTTGACCTGGGGAATGTGGAACCTGTAGCCCATTTCCTGCACACGCCTGTGCACGGTGGCTCTGGATGTTTCTACTCCAGACTCAGTCCACTCAGTCCGGTCACCTCTTCTCGTTGTGCAGCGTTTTTTGCCACACTTTTTCCTTCCCACAAACTTCCCACTGAGGTGCCTTGATACAGCACTCTGGAAAAAGCCTAGTTGTTCAGAAATTTCTTTCTGTGTCTTACCCTCTTGCTTCAGGGTGTCAATGATGGCCTTCTGGACAGCAGCCAGGTCGGCAGTCTTACCCATGATTGCGGTTTTGGGTAATGAAACAGGCTGGGAGTTTTTAAAAGCCTCAGGAATCTTTTGCAGGTGTTTAGAGTTAATTAGCTGATTCAGATGGTTAGGTTAATAGCTCGTTTAGAGAACCTTTTCATGATATGCTAATTTTTTGAGATAGGAATTTTGGGTTTTCATGAGCTGTATGCCAAAATCATCAGTATTAAAACAATAAAAGACCTGAAATATTTCAGTTGGTGTGCAATGAATCTAAAATATATGAAAGTTTAATTTTTTTCATTACATTATGGAAAATAATGAACTTTATCACAATATACTATTTTTTTAGAAGGCCCTGTATATATATATATATATATATATATATATATATATATATATATATATATATATATATATATTGTATTTAAAAAGGCAACTGCAACAAAGTGCCAATTTGCGTCAGTGACGTCTTGCAAGATTCCTGAGGTAAGCCTAAACTATAATTGAAATCATATTTTTTTTTATATATTTTGACATAAGTTTGCTAAAATGATTAGCATTATGTGATGTGTTTTGGAGCCACTTGTGCAGGTAGCATGCAATATCTTATAAAATCTCTATAAAATTGGCTAACTTTATATCAAATAGGCTAAGTGACCTTTGCATCATGTCTAACATTGTATTTATTATACAGCAAATGAACCAATCAGAAGATGGACCATTTTTCAGAGGTGGGACCAAGTCATTGTTTTGCAAGTCACAAATAAGTCTTGAGTCAAGTCCCGAGTCAAGACAGGCAAGTCCAAGTCAAGTTGCAAGTCCTCGATTATAAGCTTCAAGTCTTAAACAAATCATTAGTGCTTTTTGCACAAATTAGTGTCTCAGTGTTAATTACTATAGTAGGCCTAAATTAAATTATCTCAGGAAGGCTTTTTTTTGCAATGCAGATTTAAAAATAAAAGAAACTGTTCATTGGGAAAATTAATTGTGATTTGCTACACATTAAGTTAAAATATTGAGTCCTTGGTTAAATTATTTTGTTAACGCGACCATAATTGTAGAACATTCCTATTTCCATGGTGACGTATCAAACGTCACGTGACACTTTTTAGGGCTACATGCTACATGTCATATTTACAAAACGTAAATCCATCCATTTCTACCAAAAGACATGAAAGTGAGTGGCTGGTGAACAGGGAGAAGACTTTATAGTTACATATAAGCTAAAATGTGCGTTATATATTTGAAAGGTTTATTAGGCAGGGTTTTAGAAGGCAGGTCAAGTCTTTAAGTCACAGGGCTCAAGTCCGAGTCAAGTCTTTGATTATGTCAGGTCGAGTCGCAAGTCATCAAATAAAAATAAATAGAAAATAAACTAATATGGAATTTTCTCCTCCCTCTCTCTCTCGGTTTTATATAGTGCTGGAATCTCCTCTGAAGGACAGCGTACATTTGTGTTTTTGGACACGCATACAGACCAGGGAACATTCTGATGTTGTCAGTCAAGTTCTAAACAGGAACCGATCTTTGGAGAAGTTAATTTATTCACAAAGGTGGACAAAAAACGTTGTGTTGGCTTTTTAAAGATTGTTTTGATGATGCCTTTAGCTCCTATGCTGTGGAAAAGATGGAGGAGTAGACAGTCAGACATCGATAATAAGAAATGTTTATTGAGCATCAAAGAGACTTCTTTCAAAAACATTAGGACACTTAACTACTTATTTTAGCCACCAGTGTACATGAATCCAACACATTTTTGGAAATAATTATTTTGAAGATGGGGTTATGTGTCATGTATTGTGAAAAGAACTGTGTTTTGCCCTGTGTTGGACATTTCCTTTTTGACTGCTTAATGTATTTATATTCTGCAGTTTTATGAATGTAATGGTTGCTATTTCATTATAATAATTGTATAAGCTAAACAACCAATGCCTCTACAATAATTTTGTCAAATGCTAACGTTTTGTTTAGAATTTTATGTACTTATGTACTATTCGTCCACCACTGCAGATAGATCAACATTCAGTGGGGAAATCCAAAAGGCATTAGTGAGTAGGCAGGCAAAGGGGCCCAAGCAGAAACATCAGTCCAAACAGGCAACCAAAAAAAAGGGATAATCCAAGGATCGAGAAACAGAGAATCAGGCAAGATCATACACAGTTGGACAGGTAATGGAGAATGGTCAAGATGCTTGGTAAGGCAGGTAAACTGGCAATCCTTCACAAATGTGTGCAAGCATTATCTCTGGTTAAAAAGGAAGACAAACAGGAAATGAATGTAGAGGAAGTAGAGGGCATGGTTCACAGTAAGTACTCTGGGTGAGAGCTCTCTCTGCTGGTTAGGCATTACAGAACCCCTCCCTCTAGGAGCGACTCCTGGAGCTCGACGTGGCCATCCCCGTGGTCGTGGGAAGTGAATTACGTGCCCCGATCGCTGACGATATCCTCTGGAAGACCATATATTCTGAAGACATGGTTGAACAAGGCTTGGGCTGTTTCCATGGCAGTAGGTAGTCCTTTTAATGGGACTAAGTGGCAGGATTTAGAGAAACGGTCGGTTACTAGTATAGTGGTGAAATTGTTGGATGAAGGAAGATCAGTTACAAAGTCTATGGATAGGTGGGACCATGGTTGTTGGGGAATGGGTAGTGATTGTAGAAGACCGGAGATTAATTCCTTGGGGGTTTTTGACTGGGCGCAGACTTGACAAGACTTGACATAAGCAGTGATCTCTCTGGTCATAGTAGTCCACCAAAACAAATTTTGTAGCAAGTGAATTTTGCGAGAAATGCCAGGGTGGCCTGCACTAAGGGAAGTGTGGACCCATTGCATGATACGTGGACGTAGACATTGAGTAACATACTGGTTTTCAGGAGGACAGTTAGCAGGTGGTGGTTCACATTGTTGTAATTCCTCCATGATATCCCAGGAAACTGGAGCAAGGATAATAGAGTGAGGAAGGATGGGTTCTGGGGTGATAGGTTTATTGGGAAGATCGTGTCGTCTGGAGAGTGCATCTGCTTTACCGTTCTGACTGCCTGGTCTGTAGGCTACTGTAAACTGAAAGCGAGTGAAGAATAGAGCCCACCGAGCTTGACGTGAGTTTAAGCGTTTTGCACCTTTGATGTATTCCAGATTCTTGTGATCAGTGATGATTTGAAATGGGTGCATTGCACCCTCTAACCAATGTTGCCACTCCTCGATGGATGCTTTCATGGAAAGTAGTTCCTTGTTCCCTACATCATAATTTTGTTCAGCGGTGGTTAGTTTCCTAAAAAAGAATATGCATGGATGAATTTTGCCTGGTTTACCATGTCTCTGTCATAGTACAGCTCCAATTCCACAGTCGGAGGCATCCGCTTCAACGATAAAAGGTAAACTGGGGTCTGGGTGTTTCAGAATGGGGGCAGATGTGAATCTTTCCTTTAGGGTGACAAATGCCTGGATTGCTTATTGATTCCACTTTAGCTTTATGGGTTTACCTTTTAGAAGTGATGTTAAGGGTGATGCTACTGTGCTGTAGTTGCGGATGAAACGTCTGTAAAAATTTGCGAGGCCTAAAAACTTTGTATCTCCTTGATTGTCGTGGGTTGGGGCCATTCGGTGACTGCTAAGACCTTGAATTCATCCATATTTACACCATGGTGACTGATGAGATATCCCAGAAATGAGGTTTGGTTGACATGGAATTCACATTTTTCTGCCTTGATGTAGAGTTGATTCTCGAGTAATCGAGAGAGAACTACTTTCACATGGTTGATGTGCTCAGCTTCTGACTTGGAGTAGATGAGAATGTCATCAATTTACGCTACTACAAACTGGTTCAGGAGGTCTTTGAAGATCTCATTGATGAAAGATTGGAAGATGGCGGGTGAGTTAGAAAGTCCATATGGCATAACCTGGTATTCATTTGTCCCCCTAGTGGTGTGAAAGGCAGTTTTCCACTCCTCACCCTCCTTTATCTGAATTAAGTTGTAGGCTAGTTTTGTGAAAATGGTGGCTTCCCGCAGTTGTTCCAGGGCAGAGGGTACTAAAGAAATTTAACAGTTACATTATTTAGTCCCCGGTCATCGATACAGGGGTTTAATCCTCCATCTTTCTTTTTGAAGAAGAAGAATCCTGCAGCGGCTGGAGATGTAGATGGACGGATAAAACCTGAGTTCAGAGCCTCGGTGATGTACTCCTCCATTGATTCACTTTCGGTTTGAGAGAGAGGATAAATCTTGCTTGTGGGGGGCATGGCATGGGGAAACAGATCAATAGTACAGTCCCCGGGTCGGTGTGGTGGTAGCTGTGTAGCCTTGGTTCTGCTAAAGTTTTGAATAGATGGTGATAAAAGGCAGGGATGTTCACAGTTTTAATTGTATCAGGGCTTTCAACGCTGGTGGTGAGACATGGTTGTGGCTTAGTGGGAAAACAGTGATTTTAACAAAATGAGGACCAATGAGTCAACTCACCATAGTGCCAGGAAATGTTAGGGTTGTGAATGGATAGCCAGGGATGTCCCAGGATGACGTCGAGTTTGGGAGATTCAACGATATATAGTGTAATAGACTCTTGATGTAGCAAACCGACTTGGAGTTTGAGAGTTTTTGTTTGGTGAGTGATCCCCCCTCCGATGAGTGTATATTCTATGGCTTTGATTTTGATGGGTGGGGTGCATGGTTGACAATCCTTATTAATCAGATTCAGGGCGGCTCCAGAGTCAATCATCGCTGTCAATTAAAAAAAACAATGTGTCAGTCTTGAGAGTAATATGCAGGGTAAGTGATTTGTTACTGAGAATATTTCAATATTTACCCTGGGAGCGGTGATGACCTAGCGGTGGACATCCTAGACTGCGATGACCTGCTTCACCGCAGTAAAAACATAACTGATGTTGCCAGCGCCTCTCCCTCTCTCCTTCAGAAAGTCGGGAGACGTTGAGTTGCATAGGTTCATCGCAATGGTAAGTTTCAGCTGTGATGGGGGTCTGAAAGTGGGGTGGCTCTCCCCTGCTTCTCTTGCGTTTAGGGGCTTGTCTCATGAGGTTATCGATCTTTATGGCAAGAGTGACAAATTCAGAAAAGGAGGTCTCTTCTCCTTTACAGGCTAGTTCAGTTTGTAATTCGGGATTGAGACTACGTTGAAACATGGCTTTTAAAGCAACATCATTCCAACCACTCTGTGCAACTAGCGTTCTGAATTCAATAGCGTAATCAGCGGCAGTGCGGTTACCTTGTGTGATGTGAATGATTTGCATTGATATATCTTTACCTCCGGCGGGGTATTCAAACACTTCACAGAGTTGTTGGATGAAATAATCCACAGAATATCAAAATCTTGAATCAGAGTCCCAAACTGCTGCAGCCCAGTCGATCGCTCTCCCCGTTAACATCGTCATTAAAAACGCACATCTCTTTTCAGAAGCATCAAACTTCTCAGGAAGTGTGAAATTTACCATCCTCGGCGTGGATAGTGGAAGAGATTGGATATAGTGAGTCAGATGTTCGTTGATCGACTGGAGCTTGGCTAGTTGTTCCTGGTAACCTTTTAATACCTCGCTCTGATAAACAAATGCTGCTTGCATGTTTGAAACTTCCGCTGGACTCAAGGGAGGCGAAGTATTCTGTAATGATGATGCAGAGGCAGAGTGAGAATCCATGTGCGGAAGTTTATAAAAAATAGTCACCATAAACAAATATGAGAAGGCAGGCAGTGGGTCAAAACCAAGGTAGCAGTCAGATAGGTCAACATTCAGTGGAGAAATCCTAAAGCATAAGTGAGTAGGCAGGCAAGGGGTCCAAGCAGAAACATCAGTTCAAACAGGCAACCAAAACAAAGGAATAATCCAAGGATTGAGGAACAGAGAATCAGGCAAGATCATTCACATGTAGACAGGCAATGGAGAATGGTCAAGACGCTTGGTGAGGCAGGTAAACTGGCAATACTTCGCAAATGTTTGCAAGCATGGTCTCTGGTTAAAAAGGAAGACAAAAAGGAAATTAGTGTAGAGGAAGTAGAGGGTGTGGATCATAGTCAGTACTCTGGTGAGAGCTCCCTCTGCTGGTTAGGCATTATCCCAAGTAAGGCGCCTGACGAATCTGTTGATAAACGGAACTGATGAGCGACCTTTGTTAATAATATTAACAGTTGCCTCATTGTCGCAAAAAAACGGAATTTGTTTTCTTGACCATTGTTTGCCCCACAGAATACAAGCTATCACTGTGGGATATAATTCTAACAGAGCGGTGGACATGTTATTTTCAGGCATGGATAGCATCTCTTTTGGCCATTTACTAGCAAACCACTGACCATTAACCCTCCCACTCCACCACCCCCAACATTCAATTTCTGATTAAAACGTTGAATAAACATAGCAGCTTTTGCAGAGAATGATTTATGATAGTCATTGAGAGAGATACTCCATAAGTCAAAGCCAGGTTTGAAATAATTGCTTAATATGTGTCCAGCTCGGCTCCACAAGACGGATAGATTTCGCATTTGACATCTCTGTAAACCCCAAAATGCCACGTTAAATTCAGCTAGTGTTAACATTTTTGAAAGCTGGGGATCGCTGTCTTTAAGCATAACAGACACATCGCTGCAATCAACAACACACTTTTTACTGATTTCTGAGCCCAGCTAAATTTTCACAAGATTGACATCATTACCTGCAACAATTTGGCTTCTCAACTGATGAGAAATCACAGCAGCCGGCGGAAAGAATGGAGAGCCTGTAGACACGGGAACTGCACTTCCCAACGTTCTTCGTGGTATAGTTGCCGAATTGACGACGTCATCATCCTGCTGCTGAGTAAGCATGGGCAGCCCCGCAGTGGTTGATGAGGAGTTCTCGAAAGACGGACTGGAGAAGAGAAGATTTGCCGAGGACCTAGATGTTGAACAGGACTCTAGAGCCTGAATTCTGGAGTTCATGTCGGAGAGCGAAAACTGAATGCTGGACTGTGCTGACAACACTGGGTCGTTGTTTTGAACTAAAGAAGACTAGACTGCTCGGTTTGAGATGGCTGAACCATCTGCCTGCTTGGGTGCAACATCAGTCGAAGTTGAAGCCAGGTCGAGGTTCTTTCTCCTCTGCGCCCTTTTTCCTGCTAGAGAATGGAGGAGGAGGAGGAGGAGGAGGAGGAAAATCTGCTGCTGGGACGTACATTTTTTCACAGAGCAAAGCAAACAGTTCCTTATGCATAACTCCAGTCGTGCTAGGATATCGTGTATAAGGTTTCCAGTAACTTCGGCAGTGGCCAGTCAGTGATGCTGGGAGGACTACATGATTTACTCGCCAGGCGAGAGCTCCAACGGACAGCAGCGTTGCTTTCATCTTGAAAGGAATCCTCTGCTTGACTTATTTGTTCCGGGGATTCTTTGATGGATTCAACTTGCCATTGGTCTTCATCATTTGCAGTGGTAGACTTGGTCAGCAGTTGGGCAAGAACAGCAAAATATAAGAGTAATCTCATCTTATTGCAAGAAGCTGCGGTCTGCAAGCAATGCAGTGGAAGCAGCCAAGCAGGCAGACTGAGATAAGGCACCCTGTTTGAAAGGAATGCCAACTGAAAGCCTATGAATCGGATCTTGACTACGTGGCCTGTCTGAACTGATGCTGAATGCTAGATTAATGGCAAAAGTGTAATTACACTCTATTCAACACAAACAGGGCTATCATAATATGTGAGCAACATGTACATGTGCCCAATGATTATGACAATGAAATGTATGTGATAATACAGCAGGAGTACATGTTTGTATTTTTGAGAGAATAATGTTTATGCGTGGTTATTGAAAAAAAACCAAAAAATTAAGTTTCTGAAATAAGGCCACAAAACTCATACTGCCCTACAAAGGCAAACGACCTTAACTCGCTAGAGTGTGGAACTGAGAGAAATTACTTTAAAGATTTTTAGTTGTCCTGCCAAATTAATTATAGGCAGGACACTGGAAATCTGGCAATTAGATGTTTTAGTAATGAAAATTATCTACATAAAAAAAATCTTGACCTCAAACTTGACTTTTGACCACTATTTTAAAGTTACTGTACTGTGCCTTTGTATTGTCATCAAAAAGTGAGAAGTCACGCCAAGGCAGTAACTTCCACATTATCAATATTTGGTTGCTGATCACCATTAACAAAATCATTATAGTATCACAGATCAAATCTAGTGATCATGGCATGTATTTTGTATGATTTACAATTACTTATAGACATCTACTTATTGCTATCCTGTGCTTTGATTGCATTCTGGTGGCATTATTAATACATTAGACATGACAAAATACCTCCATAGCGGTAAAGAGTATCTTCAATTGGTACCGAGTGGCATAAGACTTGATAAACACGCATTAAAAATGATCACGATAAAACAGGTCCTCGCGCACATTCGACCCGGGGACTAGTTTATAGTATATTCGTGTTCGAAGGTGTCATTCTCCTCGTACGTTCACGAAAAGTACGAAGTACGAACGCAGTGCTTTCCATCTTGAGACTCGTGGGGAGCGCGCTCTGGACTACCACTAATGCATTTATAGCACAAAATTCTGTGTTCTACGTCTTTTCAGTAGCGGTGGTTTCAGCTGTCTGCCCTATTATTTTGCAGTAGCCTACACTTCGCTCGTCCCACGGATTTATTCCGGACGCTGTGATTGTAGATAGCCCTACATCAGCTTATTCACATAAAAAAAAAAAAAAAAATTAAAAAGACACTTTTTGTGTTGATTTAAATTTTGGAAAGACACTTTTTGTTTTGAAAGGCAATATGCGTTGGGGCATGAATGATCATAAATAATGCTGTGATTCACACCTGAGAAGACAATGACCCGCATAATGAGACTTTCAGTTGGGTATGTCACTGAGAGAGAACTATAAGGAAAAATGCGAAGACAAAAGATAGATATATATATCTTATTTTAGATAAACTCCATATATCTAAAATAGAAATTTTAATTTATTTAGAATATAGTTAACATAATAAAAGTATCAGGGAAGGATTAATGCCACAAACAACTGCGTTCCTACCTGTGAAGAGGCTGCAGACACATCAACCGTGGGAAACAGTACAAATGTTCTCCTACACACGGTGGGACCAAACAAACAATGTTCCCGCAAGCCACTCTGAACCGGAACCGGAAAGGAAAGGCAGTAGCTCCATGACGTGATTCACCACAAAAGGAAGTGGCCCATCCTGCTGCAGCGCAGACTTCCTGGATGGGGGCCCCCGAGAGGAGGGCTCTAGAGGACGCCATGCCTCTTATTGAATGAGCCCTCATGGCCAAAGGTGAAGGCAAACTGCGCACTTGGTAGGCCCCATCCAGTTGCTGATGGTCTGCTTGGAAGCGGGAAGCACCTTCTTGGGCGACCCGAAACACATCAGCAACTGGTCTGACTTCCGCCATGAAGAGGACCTCTGGATATATCATTTTAGAGCTCTGACAGGGCAGAGCAGATGAAGTCTCTCCTCATCCGTCGTCACATGAGGTGGAGGATGAAAAGCCTGCAGAACCGTGGGCCGTGCCATGTTAGATGGGAACATAGGCAAATAGCCCGGCCTGGGATGCAAGATGGCTTTAATGTCGCCTGGAGCAAACTCCAGGCACTCATTGGAAATAGAGAGCACCTGAAGATCTCCTACCCTCCTTAGAAAAGTAATGGCCAACAAAAAGGCCACCTTAAGGGAAAGGTTCTTGGCCTCAGCCGACTCCAGAGGTTCGAAGGGGGCCTCGGCCAGCCCTTCAAGAACCACCGCCAGGTCCCATGTGGGAACTGCTGCCTCCCCAGAGGTCCATCACCCAGAGGCACGTGGAAAGCCGCAATGGCAGCCACGTACACCTTGAGTGTGGACGGGTTAAGACCAGCCGAGAAGCGATATTGGAAGGTACTCCAGCATTGAAGCCACTGGGCAGTTAACTGGGTCCACCTCATGCTCTCTACACCAAGTGGTGAAAACATTCCATTTTAGGCCGTACAATTTCCTCGTGGAGGGAGCTCTAGAGCTGAGTATGGTCTCCACTATTCCTGCTGACAGGCCAGCCTCTCGGTACTGTGCCCCCTCAGGGGCCAGACCCACAGTTTCCATAACTATGGCCGAGGGTGAAATATTGAGCCCTCTGCCTGTGTTAGCAGGTCCCTCCTGATGGGAATCTCCCATGGCCGTCCAGGAGCGATATTATGTCGGAGAACCATACTCGGGCCAGCCACAACAGGGCTACCAGCAGTAGACCGATCCCGTCATGACAGATCCTCTCCAGAACTCCCCGGATCAGAGCAATCGGGGAAATGCATACAGACGCAGCCTCGGCCACGTCTGCACCATGGCATCCAACCCCAGCAGGGCTGGATGTGTGAGGGAGAACCACAGTGGACAGTGGGTCGTCTCTCAAGACGCAAATAGATCCACTTCCACTGGTCCGAACCTCTGACATATTGACGCCACCACCTCGGGGTGATACTGCTTTAAGGCTGCAGACTGTTTCTTCACCTCCTGAAACCTGTCGACGACGGTGTTTACGGCGTCGCCGAACAGGCCAGCAGGTGAAATCGGGGCATCAAGTAAAAAAGCCCTGTTTTTTTCTCTGATGCCCGACAGATTTAACCATAGATTTCTCTCCAAGACCACCATAGCCGCCATGGAACGACCGATTGCACGGGCCGTTTCCTTGGTGATTCAGAGAGACAGGTCTGCAGCCTTTCTCAATTCCACAATATCTTCGGGGGTAGGACCCTCGCCCTCATCAATGTCTTTCAGAAGGTCGGCCTGGTAAGCTTGTAGTACTGCCATGGTGTGCAGACTAGCACCAGCCCGACCCGCAGCCATATAAGCCCTGCCCACTAAGGATGATGTATCCCTGCAAGGCTTAGTGGGCAGCACCGGGGTTTTCAGGGATGACACCGACTCGGGGGATAAATAGGTGGCAAGCGGCAGTCTTTGGCATCATCACATTCGGCATCATCCCATAACCATTCTCTCGCGCCCCCAAAACGTTGCTATAATTCAGAACAGGGGGGTTGGACACTCCCGAGGAATGTGGTTTGTTCCATGATTTACACAAGAACGGCAAACCCTGGTGATGAGGTTGCTCTCTGTGCTGCAGGAAGAGCTCGTCCAACTTGCTTTTCACAAGCACTTCCTGCCTTTCATGTGGCCAACTGATATTAAGACAGGCCACAGCACGAGAGACAACCTCCACCAGCTCCTCATTTGCGGGAACATGGGGTGGCGAATCATCCCCAAAATCCCTGCCTTCGATCCTCGGAGGCAGACAGCTCAAACATCGGGTTCTCCACTCGAGCGGAAAAAGCCGCGGGGCGGGCTTCCGCGGGAGGTGTGAGAACATCGGAACTGTCAGAGGAATCCCGAGAAGGTGCCTCAGCAGCCTCGGGATCCCCTGTCAGACCCACCTGCGAGCCCCATGAAGAGTGTTGCCCGCACCACGGAGCTCAAGAGCCTGGCCATCCTCATTAAAAATAGCCAGGCGGGAACACAGCACACAGATTGGCAAAGCTTTGCAATCTTTGCAAGCAGCCCCCTCGAGAGCTGCCTGTGCGTGCTGCATTCCCAGACAATGCACGCACATTCGGTGTGTGTCCCCACCCGTAATGTAACGAGGGCAGGGGTGCACACACTTCCTGAAACTTGCACTCGCCATAATATATAAATGCTTTGTGACTGACAAACAACACCAAATAAAACGTAAAAAACAGAGAGCGCTTGCTGAAGAACAGAAAGCTAACTCTGTTGTGTGCCGGCGTCCTTTTGTAGCTTCCGCATATGCCGTCACACATTACGTCATGACGCAACACCAATCAAGATTGGCTAAGTTTCATTCATGCTTCAGAGGCGCTACGCTGAGGGACGTTCCCCCAAAGTGTCATTCGACGCAGTTCGAGTTCCCTAGAAAGAGAACCCAACTTTTTTCAAATCCTAAACTACTCCAAATCTCAAACCAAAGCACTTCAGATGAGCGAGGAAGACATCTCGATGCCAGACCGTCATTTCCTCTGACTGGGATAATATTCACCAGTCGTCTATATAATTTAGCACACAAATGCCCTGGAGTCGCAAGGGAGCCAGAGCTGCATTTTTGCACTTGATGAAGGTGAGAGGAGACAAGGATTGGCCAAAAGGGAAGAACCCGACACTGGTAGGCTTCGCCCTTGGAACTTCAGGAACTTCCTGTCCACAGGCAATACTTCTTTGTGAAAATATGCGTCCTTTCATTCCACTGTGACAAATCAATCCGCGGATTGCATTTGAGACACAACAAGCTTCAGCATCAACATCTTGAAGCTGGAAGTCCTCAAGAGTACGGTTCTATTACTGTTAATCACAATATTTGAGACTGAGATATTTTAATATTTCAGGATGTTTGTGATATTTCATAAATTATAGAGTTCTCCTGTTGTGTGTAAACTACACTGCTGGACATTGTTTTACACCAGTTACATAAACAAGTGTGAGTGTGTTTCAGTCCACAGAAAGGCCTCAGGCAATCCCTCTACACAATCCTCTGACATATGTGATGTATGACATCAGCAGTGTGATGATGATGCTCATGGTAATGAAATGTTTCTTGCAAGTTGCAAGTAGACTCCACACACATCATACTCTGACAGACCAGCACATGTTCCTTTACTGCCTTGGGTGCCACAGCCAAAGGGTTAATAGGAACAGCCTGGACAGAAACAATAACGTTTTTGTCCAGTATAACTATCCAGATGTGCTGTGGTGATTCCAGCCTCAGCATCCCAGAAATGAGAGAAAGCCAGAGCAACTAGAAGCAGGAAAAAGCCAAAGATAAGTGGAGACTCTTAAAGCACCTCTAAATTTTGAATAGTGTAAAAGTACACTACCGTTTAAAAGTTTGGTGTCAGTGAGTTTTAATTGATATATAATTTTTTTTTATCCAGTAAGGACGTATTAATTTGATCAAAAGTGACAGTAAAGATAATAATAATGTTACAAAATATTCCTATTTCAAATAAATGCTATTCTTTTGAACTTTCTATTCATCAAAGAACCATGAAAAAAATGGTTTCCAGAAAAATAATAAGCAGCATAACTGTTTTCAACATTGATAATACTAAGAAATGTTTCATGAGCAGCATATCACCATATTAGAATGATTTCAGAAGGAGCATAAGCAACCTCCTTTAAATTAAAAAAAATAAAATAATAGAAACTAAAAAGAAAACTATCTCAAACTTTTGAATAGTAATGCATATCATTGTTGTTTTTCTTCTAACCTTCCATTGACCTTGAGAACATAAAAATAAAAAAAAAACATAGCTGGATGGAAGGTTTCCTTATTTGTCCTTCTGTTTGGCATCATAGATTCAAGAATGGAAATAGCCCATGAACATGAAAATTTACTTCAGCTTACTTTCAAAACCACTTTCTCCTACTTTGATAAAACTGGTTTCATCTATATTTTACATAAGTGTTTTTTTTTTTTGTGCCCAATGGTTATGACAATGAAATGTATGTGATAATCACATGCGATACAGCAGGAGTCTCAGACTTAATTTACATGGGGCCCACTTTCCAGGTTATTGTTCTCAGGGCCAGTTGAACAACAAATAACACAAATAAAAGTGTTTTTGCAACAATTAATTTTTAAGAGGCCATTATATGCCCTTTTACAAAGTCTTTGTTTTTTGGGGTCAATTAGGTTTTAATGGTTGAATGTTCAAAACAAATTTTATTAACATATTTAACATTGTTGCAGCACCTCTCTTCCCAGTCGGTCAATAACACTGTTTAGTTTCTGTATGAAACCCCTCCTTACAAAAAGTACAGTGTGCTCTGAATGGTCAACTGGATCAGTGTGTTGTGATTGATCAACTGGTCACACCCCTTACCATAACCACAAGTTTTTTTTAACACACTACTAACGCAAGTCAACCAGAACTTGTATGAGGATAATATGATGACATAAAGAATCGCGTGCGCAGGATAAGATTTGTGAAAGTGTACATAAGATTGCAAGCGTAAATTAAATTTGCATGCGCAAGAGAACATTTGTAAAGGTGTAAATCACCCTTATTTGCAATGCTAAAAATATTTGCATTTAACTGTTACTCGTAAATGTAATTCATGTATTTTGAAGCTACAGCTTCATGCTAACTCAAAAATAATATGATCTGTATTCTTCTGACTTTCAAATTTCAGCACTTACACTATTGGTTTTCCCGCACACATGCAGCCAAAAGCATTGCAGGCCTGTGAACAGCAATCTGCAACCGAAAACAAGAGGTAGGAACTGCAAAACAGATGAATTGCGTAAAATCAAACTTTTTAAAAAAAAAAAACTGTTGCAAATGTCTAAATGACTTGTTGTGCGCAAGGGGGAAAAAAGTTCCCGAAATAACCCTATTTGTACACTTGCGTATTTCTTTTACCTGCGCTTCCAGTTTTGGCACAATTCTCTCACTCACTGAGTTTTGCAAGCGCGAAGAAGAGGGCGGGTCCACCTTCATCATGTAGCCAATCAAATGAGCTTCTTGCTGACACTCAATTTACTCTGATCTGATTGGTTCAATAAACACGTCAGTCACCAGAACACATCTTTATCTTTATTTGGCTCAGAAATGTTCTCATTGCCGAAATGGTACTTTTAATGCACACATACATGTTAAATAAATAAATAAATGAACAAATAAATAAATAAATAAATGATTGCTTAATAGGCTGTGCACCATTAGGCTGACTATATGAGCCAAAACTGAATTTCGAGCTGGTGTGTTAAGAAAAAAAATGTAGTGTATTCAGTGCATGTATCCTGCTCATCAGGCCATATCAGTTTGTAATCTTGATGCTGCTGAATGTAGGCCTAGTATCTGCACTACTGCATGCATAATTTCACCTGTCTACTGATATCAAACATATTTAAACAGATTTTGGTTCACAAATTTTACTGAGAAATGAGAACAGGTTGCCTATAGACTAGCAACACTAGTGGCAGTTGACATGCGCTTATGGGCCATTTGTATGCAGCAGTTGCACCGTTGAGAAACCCCACAGGAAATAGACCAGCCACCAAACAAGCCCCAGATTCTCTGAACTCCCACTGTCAAGGTACCAATCTAACTCAATTTTATCACACTCTCAAAGTGCTACCCAGACTCGTGTCTCTGAAGCTATCCTCCTTCAGTCTCTTTTTCTTTCCCTCGACAAATTGTGTTTCTGATCATGCTGTGTTCTTGTGTTTGCTCTCACAACAAAGGGATCAGGCAACAGGATCTGACAGAGGGAAGGAATGGCAATTACGCACAACCCGATATGGAGGGCTGACCTTAAACACTTAAATCTAAAAGAGCCTGGCTCAGGCCGCATGCTCTTTTTCTCAGTAGTTACACTTCTTGACCTTTTAGTTTTCTCTCTCCTTATTTGTTTCACATCCTCATTTATAAAAAAATAAAATAAAAACTGCAACAGTGAGTGCTCACTTTTTCAGTGGTCTTGGTTTCGGAAATTGTTTGCTCATTTTTTTTTTCAAATAAGGAAATTAACTGTAATCCCACGGAGCATTGCAGAGGTGTAATGGATCGACACAAAGGGGATGTCACAGTGTAACTGGTGTCTGAAGTACGTATGAACACATCATCATTTCATTGGCTGGCAACAGTCCATGATGTCATTAACGGAGTGTCGGAAGTATAATATGGTCCCAGAGATCCACGTCATCAACTTTTTTGTCTGAAGGAGATGTGCAGGCAGACCAAAAGAGGCATGGCAATGGTTTTATTTGTTCTCCTTCTCGGGGAAGCATGGTTATAGTTCTCACTGAGTAAAGGTACGTCCAAAAGACGTGTCACACATTGAAAAGATAGCCTCTGAGGAGCTAGAATGAAAGTTTTTATTCATATTTAGTATTTATATTTAGTTCATTAACCCTGATGTCCACCAGGTTCAGCAACAGATGCCTCTCCGTAACCACCACTGCCACCATTGAGCGACTGATAGCAGCGGTTGTTTGTTTAGTTTCCCGGATGGCTAAATCTGTGCCCCTGCCCCTGATCCAATTCCCTTAGCAGATTCTGCATTGTAGGCCTGCAGAACCTGACCTGCTACCACATACACCCAGCCAAGGTGGTCTGAAGTGACTTGGATGGAAGGGCAGGAGCCTGAATACTGCAAACTGAATATAGCTTTTCCCACAACTTCTCCAGTTCTGTGTGGAGTTCTGGAAGGAATGGACGGCTCATGGGGGAAGTGCCATTATGGCCTGACAGGAAGCGCTCGTCCAGCCTGCCACAAGCGACTTCCCGTTTCTTACGCCCCCAGGCCAGATCCAATTTGTTTGTGGCATGGACCATGACATCCAACAGTTCCCCATATGCGGCGATGGCAGGCTGAGAGGACTCAGTACATATGCTATCTTCTGCCACTTCAACAACACCCGCCTCGCTCTGACTGGATGGTGCCAGCAACATATTAGAGACAGCACATCTTGATCCATCAGATTATTCGAGCTCACGACTGAGGAGCATGAAAGAGCCATACATTTCTCTAAATCCTCAGCCAGCTTGACCTGCGATCCCCATGACTTAAGACTCTGCTGTGCCTCAGGTAACTCTGTTGTGCCTGAAGCCCGAGCTGTGAGACGCAGACACTTGTTCTACACCCCTCGAGAATAAGAACAGGCATGATCAGAGCTTCTACATTGTGAATTTCTCACAATGGGAGCATTCAGAGCCCTTGAGCACAGGTCGTGTGTGGGACATGGAGGCACACACTTTCTGAATCGCTTGCTTGGATTTTCCCTTTCAGATCCGCATTCACCATGCGCTAAGAAAACAAATGGCTCCGGAAGACAAAAAAAGCGGATAACGTGTATCACAGGCGCAATCTTATACTTCCAGGCGCTCCACTCATGTCGTCATGGATTGTCGACAGCCAATGAAATTGGAGTGTGTTCACATGAGTCAATCCAAGACGCAGTGTTGAGTTCCACTTATAAAAAACATGCATGTTTTTATGCTTGCTGTTGTTTTTTTACTTTCTATATAAGTGTCCTGCATGGCAAAAAGTATCACAGTTTCCAGAAAAATATTAAGCAGCACAAGTGTTTTTTGGACGGTGCGCTTACTGCCTGAAAAAAAAAAAAAAAAACGCTAAGGGAGCATGTCATCTTCGAGTATCAAAAAAATGAGCCAATGCACATTGGCGTGGGAGAATTGCATCACACGTGCCGCCCTGCAGCGCAGGTAAAAATACGGAAGTGGATGCACGTACCAGTCGTTTTTCGCTGAGGAGCCGAGCGGAGTCCAGAGTCAGCGGTGGACCAGCAATAGTGGTGACGGGCCAGGGCTTAGGCCAGGAAAGTCACTGCTGTTCCACAAGACCACTGGGAAAGTGCTCTCCTTCATTGGAAAGGAATACGCTGCGGAAGCCACATCCTGCCCAAAGGGAGGTAACATGTGGAGAATACGCATATGGACTGGGTGGATGACCGGGCAGTACAACATCTGGAATGTCACTGGGGTGGCTCCAGCCTATGACAGGGGGACATGGCCTCACCGAAAGGAGCCATACCGTGAATGATTGGATTGCCGTAAGGATCACAACATACCAGCCTGACAGTGACAGAGTGACAGGCCTGGCGTCGGACGTTCTGACACGTCTGTTACCGAAGGATATGGAGGAACTCGACAGGGTTCGGCTGATAAAGGGAACTCTACTGGAGCAAGAATTGTGCACGTATCCAGTCCATATGAGGGGAATGGTAGGGACGTAGGGACGAGTGCGGAGGGGCAACAGATGTAACTGTGCGGCCCCGAAGTGGTCCCAAACAGCTGGACCGCCTGGGGACGGAGACTCCACTCTCCCTGGGCCATAGGCTGTCGTGAGGCATGATTGAGCAGGCCAGAAGTAATAAGTGGAATGAAGCAACCTCAGAAAGTTCTGTCTCCAAGGAGGAGGTGGGAGGTCCCCTCTTTGGACTAAGGAACAGAGGGATTTGCTCTTTTGACAATTCGGGCACCGCTGGACTCCGGGGAGCGAGTGGCGGAACGGTAACCATCTGAAGAGCTTTTCCCCTCATCCCTGGGTGGCCTGTCTCAGGGACACTTAGTCTGCGGCTGGCTCCACACTGAGGCCTGGGTGGAGACTGCTGCGGAGACCCAGTGGGAGCTGAAGCAGCGGCAGGGGGACACCCTCGGCGATGAGCAGGTGGAGGAGCTGCCACCGGCGGCGGGGTGGAGGCAGCAGCGGGCCAACGGGGCAGGATGTGCCAGATGGCCTCCGTCTGCACTTGGGTGGCAGAGAACTGTTGGGCGCAGTTCTCCACCGCGTCACCGAATAGCCCAACCTGGGAAATTGGGAAGTCAAGGAACCAAACCTTGTCCGTATCTGTCATATCAACCAGCTTGAGCGAGCGATGGTGCTCCTGGACCACTAAAGTGGACATCGCCAGACCAAACACGCACGCCACAACGCTCGTGCATGCCGTGCAAAGAGGAAGCGGCTTGCCCACAGGCTTTGTAAGCTCTGCCCATCAGAATGGATGAGATCTCACAGGCCTTAGAAGGGAGACGAGGATCCCCCATCCAAGAGGCAGCGGCCACCGGACACAGGTGTGTTGCGACGGACTGCTCCACTGGAGGGATAGCCTTGTAAATCCTTCACCGCTCCTCCGTCAAGGGTAGTGAGGGGGGAGGAGCTACTCAGGTAGTTTCTGGCAGAGAAAGGTGCCTTCCACGACCTGGAACGCTCTCCATGCACTTCAGGAAAGAAAGGCCCTTGGGCGGCGGGATGAGAACCAGCACGGCCCACCTCGAGAAACCTATCATCCAACCGAGACTGTTCGGGATACGGTGGAGGATTCACCTTTCAGCATAGCTGACATCAGGGAGCTCCACCGGCTGTGGCGTGATAGAGGAGTGATGGGGCCCACAGGGATTGGTTAGGCAGGGAAGCCATCACTATAATCCTCCGACCACCCATCCCACACGGCACCCTGGGGTGGGCCATGGAAATGGGGACTCCACCTTCGCGGACGAAGGCGAGTCTATCCTCAAAAGCTGTTTCAGTGTGCTGTAAGCCCAAACACATGATACAACTATTGTGACCATCAGAGGGGGACAGGGAATGACCACATCTAGAAACGCACGGGTGGAATGACACAATTACATCTGAAAAAGATGCAAACGCACCCGTGCTGCTCTTTCATGAAGTTTGGGACTCTAACCAGTGCCGGAGCACACAGGGGAATGATCGCGGTAACACTGACAGGAATGGTACAGCCTGTACCAGTGAAGCACTCACTTTCTTTGCCCTCAACCGCCCGTTAGACAAACAAACACAAAAAAGGAATGCTGTTAAAACAGCAGTTGAGAGGCCAGAAGGCGTGTGTAGAAACACCAGCACCGAGAGAGACTTCCAGAAGAAGCACGACACTGAAGAGTGTTGAATATTTTCAACGAGCGACAGAGACATCGATGTGAAGACCGATCCGAAGCGGAAGACAAATGGTGCGTTCATCCACTTCCGTATTTATACCCGCGCTGCGGGGCGGAGTGTGAGATGCAAAGCTTGCACATCAATGTGCATCAGCTCGTTTTATCAATACTTGAAGATGACAGGCTCCCTAAGCGTGATCCCAATCTCAACACTCCACACTAGGGTCAGTAGCCAAGGAGGTTCGAGAGCGCCTTCAACATAGCATACTACCCTTCCGCGTAGCCGAGCTCTAGGAGCAGAGGCCTCAGCACGACTCTCTAAAACGAGAGGAGACCTAACAACCCCCCACACCCAGGATATCTTGTAAGGAGGCTCAAAGAGAGCCTACAACTCACAAATTGCTATCCTATCTGAGCTCTGGGGAGCAGAGGCCTCAATAAGATAATTCTCTGAGCAAGAGGTGGCTTAAAACGCTTGCAGTAGCCAAGGAGGCTAACAGAGAGCCTACAACTTAGCAAACAGCCTGGCCGAACTTGTAAGAAGGCCTCAGCATGATGACTTTCTAAATCAAGAGGAGATCTAATAATGCTATAGTGTGGGACTCAGAACATATTGCAAGGAGGCTCACAGAGAGCATACAACTCTTAATCACTATCCTAGCGAAACCTAGCTGCCTGGTCGATCTCTGAGGATGGAGGCCTCAACACGATGACTCTTAATATGAGAGGAGGCCTAACTGCATCCAACACCAAGGACAGCTTACAAAGGAGGCTCACAGAGAGCATAGCTACATGATATTGCTATCCGGGCAGACCTCTGAGGAGTGGAGCTCTTGCTCTCTATAGCAAGAGGCGGCCTAACAACGCTCCACAGTTATTTTTCAGTCTAAGGAGTCTCACCTGGAGTCTGCTATCCTGGCAGAGCTATTTAAGTGCAGTGGCCAAGGATGCTCACAGAGAGCTTAGCAACATGACTGACTGAGCTCACAGGACGGAGGCTTCAGCATTCTGCCCTACTCAGCGCTTCATTCAAAACCTGTCAAGGAGGCTGAAAACATGCCTGGCACTTGACATCTGTAAGCGGGCGGAGCTCAGGGGAGCGTATGCCTACAGGAAGGTTCTAAGGGGAGCGGATCCTGACAACACTCCCATTCCAGAAGCACAGAGGAGGTCCAAGAGGGGCTGATACTCCGTGCTACTGGTTTCCAAGCTCTAAGAATAGAAACCTTAGATGTTAGTTAGCCTCTAAAGCCCTAGAACGCTACTGAGCGCACTTGTTCTGGACCACTTCCCTGAAGTTACCACGCCTCCTTCTAGACTCACACCTCCTCCACGCTCTACCCCCCGAAGTAGGGGGAGCGCTAGAGGCCGCATACCCATCCTGTGCGCTCAAACCAGAATACTAACACACAGAGCATAAATGTCCGAATCCCGACACAGTACTGAAACCAAACCAAACCGAAGTGCCAGGATCCAAACATCACGCTCCACACACAAGACAACTCAAACAGACAGAAGAGCTCACACAAGACAAGACGATAGCAACGTTGGAGCTCTATCACCAACCCAAGAAAAAAACAGGCCGAAGTGACAGAACCCTGATAACACTAAAAACGGGAGTGATGGCTGCTGAAAATTCAGCTTTGCCATGACAGGAATACATTTAGCCTATATTTTTCTTTTTTACATTTTTAAATAGTTTTTTTTCTTAAAGTTGTAATAATCTTTTACAAATTGTAATATTATTATTACCATTTTGACTATTTTTGATACTGTGTTCTTGGTGAAAATAATAGACTTCTTTCAAAAACGTACAAATTTAGTAGTAGTGTACAGGCTAGCTGACAGTCTTGCCTGGGCCCGGGACGAGATCATCTTAGATGGGGGCCCCCGTGCACATATCTCTCCTTTTCCCTTGCTCTTCCTCTCCTCTGCTCTTCCTCCCCTGTTCTTCTCCTCTACACTACGGTATGTTGGTTGTCTTTACATTAGAATACTAATGTTTCATATAATCTAGATTTAGATATGGAATAAATAGCATTCAATACAAAATGAAATATTGAATATTGAAATCAAGTTTTTATGTGATAAAATATTTGCTTTGTTGTGCATTAGAACCACACCAAGCATTTAGTAATATTACACAATTTATTGAGGCCAAACATATAAAATAAGTTATTGAGGCCAAACATGTGTGACCTGATCCAGCAAAATGAGTCACAGTGACCAAAATTTCAAAATTTTGATTTTGGTAATGGAAAAAGGAGACCATACGCTTTCAAATGATATCCTAGTCAAAGTCAAACCTTGAATGGTTGTAAAGATATACACATTTGAATTATGGTCGTCTGCCCTTTTTTTCCAATTGAAAACCTGAGAAAATCGCCTTTTTTTTTTTTTGATATCTTTCAAAATTCATTGCATTTAAAGGGACAAACTATTTATTTTACAGCTAAATTTGACCAAATACATTACTATATATAAATGCTATTAAATCAGGCTGAAGCTCAAATTATTATATAATTATATGTGTGTGTGTTTGAGAGAGAGAGAGAGAAAGAGAGAAAGAGAGAGAGAGATAGATAGATAGAGAGAGAGAGAGAGAGAGAGAGAGAGAGAGAGAGAGAGAGAGAGAGAGAGAGAGAGAGAGAGAGAGAGAGAGAGAGAGAGAGAGACAGAGAGAGAAAGTAAGACAAGGAAACAGAGAACAAATAATGCTAACCTATGCAATCATATCTTTGTGTAGGCTAGTTGACAATAACGGTGTAACAAATTCATAACGGAGTTAAAGTTAAATATTGGGTTCATATAAATCAAACACATTGTAGGGCTGTAACGATACACCAAACCCACGATTCGGTTCATATCACGGTTCACATCACGATTTGTATCACGATACTACGGGGGCGGGGCTTGGGGGTGAAAAAAGAGATTTTGAGAGAAAAAAAAATATTTTTACTAAATAACATTTGAAAAAACTGTATAACCTGAACACCAAAGAACAATATTATATGCAAATTATTAAACTAAACTAGGCAGTGTAGGCTGTTGCTTTTGGGTTGTTTTCTGTGCTCCAACTAAATTGATTTCGGGATGGTGCCGTAGGATATGCATCTGCATGTTGGATGTGTTGCCGGTCATTTGAGGAAGCTCCTTAAGACACTTAGGCTACGGCAAATTGTGTGGGTCTTGTCGACTAGCGTACATGATTTTTTTTGTTTTTTTATTCAACAATTGCAGTTTACAGGAACGTTCATCTCCATTATAAAAATAAAACATTATGCATTTTCCAACATTGCGGGTGTTTAAACATAAACAAAACATAAACAAAAGACTCACATCATCACATTTTGGCAGGGGAAGTACGGATTTACAAAAATATATCAAATTGTTTACACACAGTTTTTGTTGCCTTTTGATTAAGAGTGTTGACATATTGCTTGACCTCATTGTTAAAAGCAATAAAAGATGTTTTAGAATGCGCAAACTTACATTTATGAATGTAAAATTTTGCCAAGAGAATAATGAGATTAATAATGAAGGTTTCATTAGGCCTAGTCTTAGTTCTGTTGAGGTCATAAAGGCCAAAAATAACATCCTTCCAAAACAACTTGAAATCTTTCTCAATTTTTTCGGCAATATAAAATTACAAATATCAGACCAGAAACTTTGAACAAAAGGGCAGTGCCAAAACAAATGGGTAACTGTTTCAATACTCATAGAGCAGAAAGTGCACATTACTTCAATGTCTTTTTAAAAAAAAAAAAAAACAATATGATCATTAGACGGGTAAAACTTATGAGTTATTTTAAATTATATTTCTCTAATTTTGTTGGTCAGCAAATATCGGTTGGGTAAGAGCCAACCTTCTTCCAGTCAATGTTTTGCACAAATTTATTCCAGTATGGAACCACATATGGGACTGTGATAATATCTCTTTTGAACAGGGATCTAATCAGTTTATTGTTCTTACCATTGTTACAAGAAAAACAAATCTTACCAACTGAAGTGTCAGTCAGCGATAACAAAGTTAGTTGTTGTGTGTCCAATCTTGGTTGAGCTCTATATAACATGCAAACACCAGAAGAAATTGCTCCAAAGACTTTGGCATAACCTCCAGGAGACACAGGAATTTTGTATTCTTAGAAACTCATAAGAGTAAAGACAACCATCCCTGTTAAATAATTGGTCAACAAAAATAATGTTTTTATTAAACCAGTAATCAATAAATAAAGATTTGTGTTTAAACAATATGTCTTTGTTGTTCCATATGTAATATTTGTTGGGTGAAAAGTTCTGTTTGAAAATAAGAGACCATGAAAGGAAGACCCGGCGGTGAAAGGCTGACATTTTTCTATAGCGTACATGATTTCCTCACGTTCTTCAACTAGCTTGCGTCAGATTGAAAGGTAGTCACATGACACGTAATGTAAAAAACGCTTATAAGTAAACATTTTTTTTAGAGTCACTGAGTATTTAATTATAGAATATCAAATAGGTTGTGCGATTATTGTCTAAAAAAATCTCCATGTTTTCGGTGCTGATGGGGTGGTGACTTGTTCAAAAACATGTATAGGCTAAGGGTGGCGCTGCCAATAAAGCACCTAAAAGCTGTCACAAAGAACCGGCAAAAGTAATGATTATGAATATGTCAAATATAGCAAGGAGACATTTTAATTGTTTATTAATAAACAAGTGTTTTTTGTCAGTGTCGGCTGCAAAGATGAAGTTGACGATGATGACTCGCGATCTTCGCAGTAGTGAACACGTCAGAGAGAAATGCACTTTTCATACGGATTACATAGGCCCTAAGCAGAACGCAGGCTGTTTAAAAGTCGACATTTCAATATAGATATATTTCTCAGGTCTGTGAGGCAAGTAGGCTATAGGCCTACGCTGGGTTTCGGTTCATTTATGAGACGAGCTCCAGTTCAGGCGCGGCGCCGGCGCCTCCGCCTCCGTGTCGTGATAGCCTATTGTCTGCAATATTTACTTCTTATTAAATCCAGGTAATTGGTTGATGAAACATTGATTAAAATTAAGATACAATTAATACAAAACGAAATTCACTTTAAAGAAAGGCTTTGTGCTTTCTGTTTGAGGTCTCTGTGAAAGTTTTAGTGCCGTTTCCAGAGAACTATCACGTCCGTAACATTGTTTTTTCCTCATAAATGCGAACACGGAAAATAAAATAAAATTAATATTTTATGTTCTGGGGAGAGCCAACCCTTCTTCATCCAGTGGGTAGTATTACTTTTGGTTTGTGCAGTGTAATTCACATATTTATAAAAAAATATATATATTTTGCCACCTAAAAGTTAAAGATGTTTTGTGTCACGTCCGTAACGCATGTGGAGGCCTGTGTTCATTTCCAGCGAATTTAGTAAAACTTTGTAAACTTTAATAGTCATTTAAATACCTTTACTCAGTTATCTGGACTACGAAACTTTGGGAGATTAGTTTTGAATGCATGTTCTTTGAAATTAGCACACACAAAAAAAAAAAAAAAAAAAAAAAAAAAAAAAATGGTTTTGTCACATAATCGGCCCATATCTTAAAATGAAAAGTTGCGACTTCCAACTAATTTCGCCAGAGCGGGTCACATATAACATTATAAACTGAAAACAAGGCTCGTAAACGTTGGATGTGCTGTTTATTACCTTGCTCTACGTTAACTTTACTAGTTCCAGCTTCACCGTCACCACCTTTTTTAAAATATTTGTTTAGAAAATCTCTAAGGCCTCTATTTTCTTTTTTGAGCACCGGACTTGTGCTGACCGGACATTTTGAGTGTAACTTACTGAACTTCAAATCAAACGACAACATAAAATTTTGATTAGTGGATCTTTTTTTTAATTTTTTTAAGAATCCATTATTTAACGATGGCCCACCCTGGGCCCGAGACAACAGACCCGTTTGTCCCCCCCATCAGCGGGCGTGGTAGAGTATATTATCACTTTACAGTTTAGCAGCTCATGGTAAGTTTGAAAGATGTATACATTGCTGTCAAATGAATGGGACTCTTTCTTGTGGAACCCAGATGTGGCTCTTAATTGGCTGAAATAACTACTGTTGTGAGCATTCATATTTTGAGGGAAGCAGTGCCAATTTTTATTGTCCATGGACAAACCAGCTTGACGTTTTGCTGACAAATTGTGAACTGAGGCTATCTTGACATCAATAAAACCATTGTGCCTGAGTGTGTTTTGGCAGGCTGAGGGGCATTACAGAAAATTACTGTTATCTTCCTGTGATAGCATGACAAAAAATATGACAAAAATGGTTTGACCAGTATCATCCTAAAGATGTAATTTCACATTATTCACCATCCTATGTCAGCTTTTCAGCCATTCATCATGAGAAAATCCACAGGATGCACTCCAGCTGTTCTTGTGAGCCATCATGCACATACTTCATGTCTTTACTGTCACTTTTGTTCACTTTAATACATCCTTGCTTAAAAAAAACTGGACAGTTGTTACCTAACCTAAAAGGATAGTTTGTTAAAAAAAAAAGAAAATAAAAAAATATATTATTCACTCACCCTCATGTCATTTCAAACCTATATGACTTAATTCTGTGGAACATGATGATCAAAAATCCTGTAGCAGTGATTACCTGCCCACTGGAGTGGAAGATTATCAATGAACAATAAATTAATGAATATTAAATTATTCCTCATAAGAGCATTTTTTTCCAGATTCAGATTCGGAAATACTTTATTAATCCCCGAGGGTAAATTCTTTGTCGCAGTTGCACACTTGTCAAGACAAAGAATAGAGATCATAAGAAAAGGTAGATAGATAAAGAGTATAAATGTAAAGTATAAGAAATATAAAGTATGGGTAAGTACAATTTACATTATTAGATAAGTGTTTTGATGAACATTTGCATTATTAAAAATTATTATTGTGAACCAAAAGACTAGAGGAATAAATAGCAGCAAAGAATATTAAACATTAATTTCATAGACTGATAATTTGCACAAAAAAAACTGAAAAAATTGTCCAGTTTAAAAACTCCTCAAAAAATAGAGACGGCTTTGGCCCTTCCTGTAGAGGGCAAGAGTGTTTTTGGCCCAGTCCAGTTTATTGTCTATGTGCACTCCCAGGTATTTGTAATTCTACACAATGTCCACAGGGATCCCCTGGATGGAAACAGTGGTCACTGGTGTCTTTACTCTCCTTAGATTTACAACCAGCTCCTTAGTCTTTGACAAGTTGAGCTGCAGATGGTTCTGCTCGCACCATGTGACAAAGTCCCCCACCACAGCTCTATACCCAGCCTCGTCACCCTTACGATACATCTAACCAAAGTAGTCGTCAGAAAACTTATGAAGATGGTAAGACTCTATGTGGTAGTTGAAGTCCATGCATGGTGTAGATAGTGAAGAGGAAGGGAGAGATCCAGAACCAGTCTCTCCAGGGTCTTCATAATGTGGGAGACCAGTGCCACAGGTCTGTAGTCCTTGGAGTCACAAGGACGTGGCGTCTTTGGCACAGGAACAAGGCAAGATGTCTTCCATAGCACAGGGACCCTTTGGAGTCTCAGGCTCAGGTTGAAGAGATGAAGGACTCCCCATAGCTGGGCGGCACAGGCTTTGAGCACCCCGGGACGGACACCACCAGGGCCTGCAACCTTATTTGAGTGGAGTCTCCTCAGCGGTCTTCTCACCTGGTCAGCAGTGAGGCACACAGAGGTCACAGGTGGGGGAGGGGAGGGAAGGGGAGGGGGGAGGGGTCATCATCAGGCTGGAGAAAGCTGTTAACCTGAGAGCTGAAGGAGGGGGGAGTACAGATCTCCCAGGAGGATGGCGGGGTACAGAGAGGAGGAGGAGGGGGGAATAGTTGGGTTGGAGGTCATACAGCAGAGGGGGGAAGGGCTGTATGCATCCTTAACGTTAGCATACATCAGGTCCAGGGTCCTCTCCTCTCTAGTATGGCAGCTCACATACTGGGTGAAGTTGGTTAGTGTGGTGGTCATGGTGATGTGGTTGAAATCACCCGAGATCACTATAAGAGCACTCGGGTGTTGAGTCTGAAGTTCAACAATGGTAGAGTGAATGACGTTACACGCTGACGTCGGGTGGGCAAAAGGCGGAATGTAAACAGCAACGGCGATGGCATGTGAAATTTCCCGTGGCAGATAATACGGCCGGAGTCCCACAGCAAGCAGTTCAGTGTCCAGGCTACAAATACGCTGTTTAACCGTAATGTGACCGGGATTACACCATCTGTTGTTAACTAGAACGGCAAGCCCCCCGCCTCTACGCTTACCGCTCTTGGTGCAATCTCTGTCAGCCCGAACAGTCTGAAAGCCATCGATGGAGACGTTGTGATCAGGAATATCCGAAGTCTCCGTGAAGCACATTAAACTACATTCCCGGAACTCCCTCTGACACCGGGCTAAAGCTGTTAGCTCATCCATCTTGTTAGCCAGTGATCTCACGTTGCCCATGATGAGAGAGGGGAGACAGGGTTTAAATCTCCTTCTCCTAAGTTTCTGTTGTCTGATCCCCTCTCTCTTCCCTCACCGTTTCGTTCCTCCTCTGCAGCCTCTGTGTGTCCTCCTCCCGATCTCAATGGGGATGTCTGTGGGCCTGAGCGCCCCGGCCAGCTTCAGCGCGATCAGCTGGTCCCGGGTGTAAACAAAGCGACCATGAAGTTGCCGCGCAAAGGTGCCGTGGCTTACCAAAGCTCTCTCAACTTGCATGATTACAGAGAGTCTAGTTTAAATTGCATATAGATCAGAAATCACACACGTGAGAGAGAAAGTTAAAAGTTAAAAAATAGACGACGAGTGAAGGAGCAACAGGGGGACACTACACTCTACACAACTGTGACACTCTACACATCTGATCTGATCTGAGTCAGGTTCGTTTTGTCACATTAAATAATATTTTTGACTTAATTTTTTCATCCGTTACCGCACATTTTTATATATTTTTTTTATGATATTCTTAGATAATTATTATATTTACATGTCATTCAATTTATTTGTATAGTGTTTCTAAATGCATTGCCAAACAACAGACTATAACAAGATGCCTGCATTATCAGACTATAACAAGATGACTGCATATTATATTATTGTCATTCGATATTAAAGCTGCAGTATATATATATATATATATATATATATATATATATATATATATATATATATAAAATATATTTATTTATTTATTTATTTTTTGCTAAATATAAAATATATTTATTTATTTATTTATTTTTTGCTAAAAAATAACAAATCAGTTATTGAGCAAGTACATAAGAAATCAGTGCTAAAAATGGTCTTAAAGTGCTATTTTTGTTTCAAAACAGAGCTGGCGATAGAGAGGCAAAAGCTTTAAATAATATTGAACTGTATTTAATTTAAATTCAGCGTAGCATGCTCAGACAAGCCCAGAGCTGTGACTGCGTAACGTAAGGCTTGTGTCGAGTCAGTGAACAGAGGCCATCCTGAAGCATAAAATCTGACCCTGAGCTATCTCAGCTCCCTCTTGCCCCCTTTGCCCCAGATATGAACATCTGATGAAATTATACAGCAAGAAAAACAAATACAACAAAGCATCCAGACCTTGTGTCCCTAGGACCCAAAGGTCATGTTTGAGTGACAGGTGGGTTGTTTACCAGGACCTGTGGGATGAGTGCACATCCCTGAACTCCTTGTTCTACTCCCTCTCTTTAACATTCGTCCCTCTCCTTAGCATCATCAGCTGTCTCTGAGAGTCAAACTGTGGTGAAAGCATTATGATGTCATTAAGAATTCAGCACGGCTTATAGCATGGAAGTGTAAGGTTTCTGGTTTGTTTAGTTCACCAAAGCTCAAATAGCTCTTGATATCACCTTAGAATCAGCACTAGATTTGGTTTCCAAGGTTTTCAACTTTAAGAATGAGACAGCTTTACAAAATGGCTTGCATCAGTGACCTCGCTAGATTGATCATCCAGACTTGCATCTCACATGAGAAGCTGTCAGAGAGAGCGAGAGAGAAAAATTGTGTGTGGTTTGTGGAATGAAAGTGAGCATAGGATTTAGGAAGACAATTTGATGTGCACCTACACCTGTGACAGACAAAACAATCTTGTAGGAGGAAAGAGTACATTTAGCAGGTATTGCCCTCACAAAATTGATGCTGCTGTTTTTAAAACATATATTTGTTTGTGTATTGTCATACATTGAAAACCTGTATTGGTATATATACTCATTACCAATCAAATAATTGGAATAATTATTATTTTTGAAAAAAAACAACAATAAAAGTGTGATTGTGAAATATTATTACAATTTTAAAAAACTTTGAGTTTAAATATATTTTACAATGTATTTTATTCATGTGACAGCAAAGCTGAAATTTTAGCAGCCGTCACTTAATTTTTATGATCCTTCAGAAATTATTATAAAATGCTGACTTTGTGCTCTATTATTAATAATGGTTATTTTTTATTATCAATGATGAAAACGTTTTTTTGCTCATTTTTTTCAGGATTATTTGAAATGGAGCCTTGGTGAGCATAAAAGAATTCTTTAAAAAAAAACATACATTTGTATTATTCCAAACTTTAGACCGGTGTATATACTATCTTAAAGGGTTACACTTTATTTCGATGGTCCGCTTTAGACATTCTACAATCTATGAGTAGCTTGTCAACTATCAAGTAACTCTCATTAGAGTATTAGTAGATATGTTATGCTAGATATGTTGACATGTTGGACAATAACTTATAGTCAGAATGTCTGTTGGGGGACCATCAAAATAAAGTGTTAGCAGATATTAAGCAGACAGTCTACTGATACTCTAATTTTCGAACATCATATTCAGCTTTGATTCCATCTAAACCTGTTAAAATGAATTAATGGATTTCTGATGAATACATATCTTATTAAACCTATTTCTAAAACAAATAATGTGTTTGCTTCATAAGCTTAGTGAATATAACTTTCTGACTTTCTGACGACTGACCATATTTGAAAAGACTTCAAAGCCTATGTGATATTTGACTACTCACTTTCAGCTTTAACAGAAATCTATAATTACAAAGCAGGTCAGACTGGTTTTAATTATGGGAGAGTTGATGTTCCCAGCTCATGTAATCCGTGTCTGATTAAGTCATGTGTGAGGGATAGTGAGGGAGTGAGATCCTCACTAGTTATTCGCGCTCAAATTTCTTGTCCTTTTACGAGCCATGACCCTGGAGCAAACGCAGTGGGAGCCTATTAAATGTTTTAAACCTCACTGCCTGGCATGCAACGCCAAGGTCATGGGTTCGATTCCCAGGGCAAGAACTTAGAACTGATAAGAATTGTTAAGAATGTAAAAATGTGTACCTTTAAATGCAATGTGCCAAATGCATAAATGCATAAATGTAAATCAATCAATAAATCAATTCATGCATATATTAATTATTCACAATAAGATCAATAACATTCATTTAGTATATTAGCTGAATTTCCATGTCATGCCAAAATTAAATTCTGACTGTTATTGATAGGCTAATAATTATTTATGGCTGATAACCAGTGCATGGGTAATATTAATATTTATACTTTTTTATACCCTTATTATAGCTAAAAAACGAATTTTTAAACAAATCAAACAATAATTCTGAAACCATTATACTTATTCATGCTGAGACACAAATAATTATTAAATGTCTTAAATTATTATTATTTTTGGTGTTATTTCTTGTATTTTGTGTCCTACATTACAGCAAAGATAATATAAATGTAAAAATAGAAATGAGCATGCCTAATTAATATTGATAATAATATTGAACCAATTGAACCAATATTGACTGATACCAGAAAATGTAACTAATCAATTAATTTTGAAGAAGCTTTAAGAACTACTGTATACAGTATTGTCTTTTTTAAAGTGCGTTTTGTTGTGAATGGGCAACCATAAACTACGTACAGTAACACAGTGTTTATACTAGAGGTCACAGGGGAGTGTCGCAACACATAAAGCTGAATAGTTCCCATTGTAATCATCAAAGCTGTCTACATTAATTTACAACATGGTTTACAGAGATTATAGTTTCCTGTTTTTTTTTTTTTTTTTTAAAGCTCTCCACAGATAGCAGTAGTATGGAGCCCCAAACATGACATGACATGAAATAGAAAATTGTGCACACAATTTGGTAAATCGAGGGAACAAATTAGTAAATCGTGCGCAAGATTTAACCTACAATTTTTTTTCCTGCATGTCATGTTACAGTAGATGTTACAGTAGACTCTTTACAGTAGAATTATCACACAGCCCAAAAAATTAGAGTGGTATCATTGGTCTTGCTGAAAGTTCCAGAAACGTATTGAAAAAGATCTGGTATGGGTCATTTCTACACAACTATCCTCCAAAATGTCTGTTTAAGTATCTCAAGTATATTAGCAATCGAGGCTTGATATCACCTGCTTGATTTTGAGTGAGTCTTGATCTTTGCTTTGCCTTTTGAATGATTGTTTTGACAAGGCTGCTGAGGAGAATCAATAAGGCAGATGAGTAAGTGAAGGTGGTTAAGAGGGGAAGTGGAGTGGTCATGCTGTGGAAACAGATAAAGTATCAACTGCACATCACCATCTGCCCCGCCGCATCTTTGAGACTTCTGAAAACCAAAGAAATGCTGCTGGGAATTTTTTTTCTTCAGCCTGCTGCTATCTGATAATACAAGGCCTGTTTCTCCTCCTCCTCCTCCTGCTGTGCTGCCTACAACTTAGTACACTCTCAGAATATTTTTTTCCTTGTCCATTATTTATCCAAGGGCTGATATTTCCTGAGCTTTGCTTCAGAACTACTCTTGTGCCTTTATCCTACACAACCCAAATGTCGCTCTGAGGTTTTTCCTCCATCATTTCAGAGGATTCCAAACATTTTAAAATGGAAAATGCTCAATTCCCAAGGAAAGCAAGAATTTATTTTTTGTTTTTGTTTTTTACAACGAATGCTTACAACTATCTGCCAAATGCATAAAAAAGTAAAAACATAATAATAAAATGTAAATGGCAATCCTACCTACATTTACTCTCCCATTACATTTACTCTGTCATTCTAAACCCATAATATTTTGTGTCTTATCCTGTTCTTCATCTTTTTTAGATGAATGTCTAAGACTTTTTTTTTCTTTTTACCGTGAACACTGTTTTTTACCGTGAGGCACCATTATTGACCAAATAATTTAAAGTTTAGTAATAAAACTTTGTTTTAATTTTACATTTTATTGTTACAGAAATAACTTATTTTTTATCACTACTTTTAATTTATTTGCACTCCTTTGTGTGGTAACGACATAAAATCAATATATTGGGTCAGTTTTTTTTTTAAGAAGATTTGCTTCACCCAGGCTGCATTTATTTGATCAAAAATACAGTAAAAACTGTTTATTTTTATTTAACATTTATGTGATGGCAAAATGGAATTTCCAGCAGCCATTACTCCAGTCTCAACTGTCACATGAACCTTCAGAAATCTGTAAATGCTGATTTGGTATTTATTTTTTTTAAAAGAGCTTCCCTGTTTTACAGCTGAAAATAGTTGTTCTGCTTAAAGAAACTGCGAAAACTAATACAGTTTTCCCCCCCTAGAATTCTTTAAAAGATACACTGTGCAGGATTTTCTCCCATCTAGCGGTGAAATTGTATATGACTACCAACTGAATATTACTTTCTAGCCCCTTCATTCCGAGGGCGTTTTAACTCATATGGTGGTCGTATTATTTCAAATCTGCCGGCAGTCGCGAGTAATCTCACCCTCGCATCGTGTCACGGTGCCACTGAGTGTAAAATGTAATGACTAATGTATTTTCAAGATGGATGCACAACATGGCTTCCGCCATTCGAGCAGCTCGCTCGTATGTATTCCAAATGGCAGATTCTACGCTTACGAGAATTTTTGATTAGATTGTAGAAGTAATTACACATCAATGAGCACATACAATTTTGAAAGAACAAAGTGTTTTTCGCTAAGAATCAACTTAAAAAAATTGCACAGTGTAGCTTTAACAAACTAAAAGAGCAGCATTTATTTGAAACACAAATCTTTTGTAGCATTATAATTTAAAGCATCCTTGCTAAATTAAAGTCAATTTCTTAAAAAAACAAAAAAGACAAGGTGTAAACGAGAACGAGTATATATCGCTGTTCAAGCCGCTTCCATATTTTGTACTAACACATGCACTGATGTGAACTTGTCACCAGTGCCCCATTTCGGCGGGTAGATGGATGAAAGTCTCTACATAAGTGCGTTCGTGGAATGTGTCACAGCACATGCTCTCCCTGTCACTTAATCATGATAAATATGATATCTCATGCAACCCTAATTATAGCCATAGAGCAGCTATATTCTGCACTGCTCTTCACATTTAGTAAAGTTGCTAATGTTTGTTTAGAGTGCACTTGTGCATGGGATGATATTGATTGTCATAGTCATTACCCTTAGGTTACACAGACCTGATGTGAACTAGGGTGTCACCAGAATGCAATCCTTTGCTTTTGGAAGAACAGGAGGTGCAGTGGGATTTGCCTCTAATTTAAGCACAATGTGGTAGCTTTGATATGGACTTCAGGGCATTGAGGACTTGCTTTGTATATGCCAACATTAATTATTATAGTTTACACGTCAGTTGTTTTTGCCACTGCTTTTTGATGAATAGCTTGCTAGAATGTGAGAGAAATTTGGAAATGAAGTGGCATCGTTTGTTACATTTGATTTCGATATTCACTTTAGACATTCTACTAATTAAGAATGTTCAGTCTTGTCTGCCACCGTGGGAATATTCTGTACCGTCTGCTCCACCATGGTGGTCTCTAGCTCTGCAAAAATGGTCTTCAACTCGACCCTGTCCACTTGCACTGCCTGAATCTCCTTGGCCTCCTGCACTACCTCCATCTCCAGTCCTTTCTCCACTACATGGACATGGCCCTCCATCCCGCCCTCTGGGTCCATCTCCGCTCCACCTCCTTCTTGGACTCCTGTAACTAGCGCACATTATTTCAAAATAACTAGCTTCCGGCCAAACTAACATACGGATTCCACTTGTTTTTTATTTGATTTGATTTTTGTAGTGTTTTTTTAATTTGGTCAAAGGAACTTAAATGGATTTGAAGGAAAATAATGGTTAATTTTAACACATACAAGGATGAAGTCTCTGGGACTCAAAAGTAAAGTGACAGTAAAGTCAATCTCAACAGAATATGAGGGTCAGTACAGAAAACAGCATGGTTGATAGACAAGTATGAGTTGTCAGTAAGTATGTGTAAAACAAAATATGATGTTATTTAAACCCAGTAGCTTGGCAAAATACAATTTTGGTCATGAAGCAATGCCACGTTTGTTCGGCCAATGACAATTGGTGCACTTCAGATTGCATCACCAGCATAGTTCAATATGTAATTAATCCCCAGGCTATATATTACCACACTGAATCGGGTTCATGTACCCTGTGAGGACACAACTACTGTACATAACAACAACCCCCTCCTAACATGGTAGTAGACGGATAAAATGGAAAGAAAACACATTCAAGGCAATGTTTACAAAAATGTGTTCGGACGGGATAAACAGTATCCCTGGCAGTAGATTACAGTGCCATTTCCCACGGCTAACTCACTCTACACCCGTTCCTCCAATTTCTACCAACAAACTAATTTACATTTAAAAGAAAACATGGTCAGTATGTGTGTATGTATGTGTGTATAGGTCAGTGTTAGCAAGTCAGAGTGTTAACGTATGTTGTGCATGTGTGAGAAGAGCTGTGAATTATAGACACTTTGAGAAGTTAACAGGATTAATGTTTCCTCATTGTTAAGTAAAGACAGATGCCTGGCTTTTTCTTTTCATGCTTCATGTTCATTTGTTTTATTTTACATGTCACTTGCCAAGGAACCAATGAACTAATTTATCAATGCCATTGATGGATGGAATATGAACCCATTATGAAACTATGAACCAAACAGAATGAAGCAAAGTCAGGATGTATTTCTCACAGGAAAGACAAGATGTTAGATACTAAGCACAATAAAACGTCTCCGGTTACTATCGAAACCTCGGTTCCCTGAGAACTCCTCCCTTCTCCACTCTCGCTGAAATCTTATGGGCTAACACCAGCTGGGGACAGCTGGCCAATTGTCGGGAAGCATGCAAATACTGACAGGTTCGCGGGCAGTATAAAATGCATGGGCGCAACAATTACGTCAGAATCACAACTGAACGCTAGCACAGCTAATAAAACAGCAATCACAGCGGCTAACGTAATGTCTCGTTCCCGCCTCTCAGGGAACCGAGGTTACGATAGTAACCGGAGACGTTCCCTTTCAAGGCGGTAACTCAACATTACGTCAGCTATGCCATATATGGGAACTGTATTAAATCCCGCCGTGAGAGCAGTGAAGATAAGCCCTGATAACGGGGTCAAGCTACACCCACACATAAGAGACAGACAGTTATTTAGCCAATAGCCGCGCCTAACTCGCATCTGATAGGCGGAACTAGACCAAAGACACGTCTGCTCCAACCTTATCAAAATTGCATATCCCAACACAATGAAAGCGAAGGCTTTACTGAGCAGGGCAGACACAACTCAAGCACTCAAGCATGAGAGTTAAACAGTTTCAAAGGCGTTTGCGGTGACAGCTGCATCAACCTTAATAGCCATAAACACAGAGTTAGCAACATAATGGTAACTACTGCATAGCTGGTTATAACAGTTCAAATACATGAGTAAAAACTCAACTCACTGAAAGCACTTGTGACGCTAAAGACGGTACATCCAGCTTGTAAAACCTGGCGAATGTGATCTGAGAAGACCAGCTAGCAGCAATACATAAATCCTGGATAGACTAGACCCAGGCCCACAAGGAGGCGATCACCCTCGTCGAATGAGCTCTGATGTAAGGGAACAGTCCCCTGGCATTCCTAAGGCAATGCAACAGCATTCACAATCGAGTGATAAAGTCTCTGTTTTGAAACAGCACGTCCTTAGTACATCCACCAAAGCATACAAACAGCTGGTCTGACTGACGAAAGGCGGCCGAGCGATCCATGTACATCCGCAAAGCCCTGACAGGGAAAAACAACGCTCTGAGCGTTCGCAGTCACTTGAGGCTGATGCAGATAAGGCGGGCATGGAAACAACCTGTGCTCTGAACTGTGTATTGAATGACTTCGGAACATAGTCTAGTCTCAGCCGGAGAGCAACGCTGCAGTCGCCAGGTCCGAAACAGATGCAATCGTCGTTCACAGAGAACGCGTGTAAGTCTCCAATGTGCTTCGCCGAGGCGAGAGCAAGAAGAAAGGCTGTCTTCAGGGAAGCTCCTTGACCGTAATCGAAGCAGGGTTTTGAACGGTGGTAGAGATAGAGCCCTCAAAACTAGAGCTAGATCCCACGGCGGCACGGCGGGCGGCTGTGAAGGAGACAATCTCCATGCTCCTCTGAGAAATCTGATCATCAGAGCGTGCTTACCGATCGATTGCCCGTCAACTGGGGAATGAAAATCAGCAATAGCAGCCACATACACCTTCAGCGTGGATGGCAAACTCCCGCTATCCATTCCTCGCAAAACATCTGACATGACAGACCCCCGGGTCAATATCGATGTAGAGGCTCCTGGTAGAAGGCGTGCGTGCCTCCGCGAGTGTGCCCAGCACTCGTGAATGCAGACTGTCCCACTCATTAAAGGCCCCCGTAGCAGCCACACATGAAGGTTCCACAGCTCGGGGCTGGGGTGCCATATCGTGCAATTTTGTCTGAGACAGCAGGTCCTTCCTGAGTGGGATTTTTCATGGGGGAGCCACCATTAACTCTCTCAGGTCCGCGAACCAGGGCAAAAAAAAGCATAAACACATATCAGTATTTACATAAGCACAGCATCAGTGGCGTAGCGACAACAACTGTGAATATACACAATTAAATCAGAATAGCCAGTTGCACTGAAGAATACAGGGCAACATAGATTAGCCGGTTGTAAAACATACAACCCTAAAGACGCGCCTACATGGCCCATGAAGAGGCGATAGACCTCGACGAATGAGCTCACATGTTAAGTTATACTCATGCTCATGTCACATGTTATGGTCATGGACATCGTCGAAGAACGGAGTCCTCCTCTTTGAAGCAGCCTGTCGGCGGCTTGACTAGAGATACCAGACTTAACTTACTTACTTTTTATCAGAGCCTTTTGCGTCGAGTCCAGCGCGTCCGTGAAAAGGACCGAAGCGTGGTGACGGCAGAGGACTATGGCCCCAGGCCTCGTCATCGCTGTGGTTTCTGGGTGGGGGAGGGCCCACCAGCAGCTCGTTGGTGGCAGTGGGCCTCGACCCCGTAATAGCAAGAACCCTCTCGAGTGCGCACCGGCAGGTTGGCGCAGTACACGCACGTGGAGTCCGAGAAGGCCACCTCGGCGTGGGCTAGGCCCAGGCAGGTCGCGCAGTACTTGTGGGTGGGTGTGGGCCGGGTCAATGGGGCCCGCACAAATCCTGCAAAGGTTAGCCATTTGATGCGATGAAGAAAATGTAACTAGTCCTCAGGTGCAACTTCAACGATGACAGCGTGAAGAAAGAGATTCTGATGTAATTGTCGCGCCCAAGCATTTTATACTGCCCGTGAACCTGTCAGTATTTGCATGCTTCGCAACAATTGGCCTGCTGTCCCCAGCTGGCGTTAGCCCATAAGATTTCAGCGAAAGTAGAGAAGGGAGGAGTTCCCATATTCGTCATAGCTTTATTAGTGTTTTCAGGAGATACAGCATTCAACATGTACTAAAGTTGTTTAACTCCAAACTTTTTCATAGAACAAATTGTATGCATAATAGACAGTTTTAGCATTGAGATCAGGCAATGTTTGACTTGTTGACTAACTATCCAGTTAACAACCGATAAAACAATATTTAGCACAACAAAGGAGAACACATAAACAGCTAACTTGGTTGTTTCAATTATGAAAAGTAAGGATGGCTTACACTGGAAAGATGGGGATTTGACGTCACAATCGGTAAGAGGATAGCTTACATGAGCTTTCCTGTTGAATAGGCAGGGCAACTATTTAACATAGCATATTCAACATCACATAGTTACAGGCTAACTTCAGCGTTGTAACGGAGTAATAACTTAGCATTGAGACCAGGCTATGCTTGACAGTTTGTGAATAGGCTGCTACAAATTATGGCCGTGAAAGAGACTGTGATCGCATTGAATGGGATATGTTTAGTCGGTGAATAGCATAAGCTACTATTAAACAGCGATAACATTATGCGCACCAGAATGAAGTATAATGTTCAGAATAAACAGCATAGCTGACTTACAGATTCAGTTAACATCCACAAATGAATGACGATTCAGGGAGCAGGCTACACAGTGAACTCAGAGAAAACGATACTTAAGCTCCGCTGCTTTCTTCGACCTTCTGCCTTTGGTCCTGCACTGTGCTTACTCAGTCTGCAATGTGAGAGGGGGAGTGGCCACTCAGTGTGCAGTGTGAGAGGGGGAGTGGCCACTCAGTGTGCAGTGTGAGAGGGGGAGCGGCCACTCAGTGTGCAGTGTGAGAAAGGGAGTAGCCACTCCGTGTGCAGTGTGCGAGAGGGAGTGGCCACTCAGTGTGCAGTGTGAGAGGGGGAGCGGCCACTCAGTGTGCAGTGGGAGCAGCCACTCAGTGTGCAGTGGGAATGGCCACTCAGTGTGCAGTGTGAGAAGGGGAGCGGCCACTCAGTGTGCAGTGTGAGGGGGAGGGGCCACTCAGTGTGCAGTGTGAGAGGGGGAGTGGCCACTCAGTGTGCAGCATGAGAGGGGGAGTACCCACTCAGTGTGCAGTGTGAGAGGGGGAGTACCCACTCAGTGTGCAGTGTGAGAGGGGGAGTGGCCACTTAGAGTGCAGTATGAGAGGGGGAGTGGCCAGCGGCTAGAGCGCCAAAATCCAATGTGTGCTTCTTTTACAGAGATATTTAACAATATTTTTGCATCTCTAATCCAACTTGACACTGCACTTACTCGTGCCCGTAGCAAGACACCTGTTAAGTTTGAATTCCATCGGACTAACGGTTCGAGAGATATGCGAATAAAAATAGCGATAACGTTAAGCGCACCAGAATGAAATATAATATTCAGAAGTAAACAACGTTGCTGACTTACAGATTCAGTTAACATCCACAAATGAATAAGCGAAGATTCAGGGAGCAGGCTACACAGTGAACTCCAAAAAAACGCCAAGCTTGAGCAAACAGTTTGTGAATAGGCTACTACAAGTGATGACCATGAATAAAATATAATATTCAGAATTAAACAGTGTAGCTGACTTAAGGCGAGACATGGCAGGCAAAAACATTGTTTTTTTTTTTTTTCACTGGTCAATTTTGAGATTTTGGGATATTTGTCTTAAATAACATGTCTTTCAGACTTGTGGTGAAAAAAAGTCTGAAATGCACATTTAGGTCTTTATTTTACTACACTTTGTCTTTTTGTGTCTGTAGATTTCTCATAAATTCAACAAAAGTTGGCGTTCTAAATCATCTTGCTGCTCCGCGATCTCTGTCTGCACCCTGATATCACATACGCCGAGCTCTCTATCTCCTGTACAATGCTGTCGGATCCAAATATGGTAATTTCATTTTTATCAGCAACCAGTTGTGAAATAAAAGGGGGAATTTAACTAAATCCGCCATCTCATTTTACAATTTAAATCTCATACTCCAAGTCCGAAATCTCCACTTCAGTAGCACCTATATACACCGAACTTTCCAGTCTTGTACCTAATTATATTAAGAAGACATTTAGAGAGGGATTTGTAAATACATTATTCCTAGCCTGATTTATATAACATTGTATTACAAAAAACATGGCGAACATAAATCAAGGCTATTGACATTCTGATTTACAGGATAACAAAGTAGACATCCATAAATCCCGCTATAATTTTTTCCCATCTAATATGTGAACACAATGAAAAAATAATTTTGAACCTGGCTTAATCCAATACTCAGATTTCATTTTTTATATATATATTTTTATATGCAAATCAGCACATATTCAATTAGATAATGCCTAATTTGCATATTTACACATTAAATGACAGAAAATTTGTAATATATTTTTTTCTCATCTTAATGTAGGTAATCAACTGGGAAAGTTTCATGGTGATATCTGCTAGTTAACATTTTCACCCTATTCACATGTAGTGTCTCGCCTTAATGTTCAGCTGAGTGTTTATATCAGAATGTTTATTTTTAAACCACAACCCTCTAATATCTGAATGTTTATTTTTAAACCAACAACCTTTCTATGTACTTATTTTACCAATATAACCCTCTAATGTCAGAATGTTTATTTTTAAACCACAACCTTCTAAGTGCTTATTTTACTGATATATTTAATTATATATTTTGCATTTCTAATCCAAACAACGTCAAACTTGGGACTGCACTTACTCGTGCCCGTAGCAAGACACGTCCTATCAAGTTTGAAATCCATCGGACTAACGGTTCGAGAGATATGCGAATAAAAGACCGACAGACAGACAGACATATATGTGTGTGTGTATGAAGCACTGCATTCACACTGTATTAGTGCTATAATATTGACAGTTTAGCTGTTAGATTAGAGGCTGCATATCCCACCAAATGACTACAAGTTGGATTTAGTGCAGTGTAACTTTAGATACCTGTTTTTCAAGATAAAAGTTTAATTAAATGAAATATGTACAATATATACTTAAATGAAAAGGTAAGTGCAGCCTCTGCTCACAGACATTTGCTAGGCTATAACACAATTTAATTAGGCTTCATCGTTGATACTTTTGGCTTTTGAATAATTGAAGTCCCCATTAGTGCCTCATTTTTTAATCATGCTGAAAACCTCTCCTGTGGCACCATTAAGTTAAAAGAGGAAAGGGAAAAGCTGTATTTAGAACTTTTCAAATGCACACAACTCCACATATATATACATATTTTTTTCTTTTAGTTTTGTAAAATGGTAAATTAAATAGTTACATTATTCAGGTTGAATAAAACATCTCTGTTACTATTGTAACCACCGTTCCCTGAAGGAGGGAACGAGACATTATGTAGATGACTGACTCTAGGTGTTGCACTTGGGAGCCCCAAACACCTCTCATACTTTGAGAATTGGCAGTCATTTCATTTTTTTCATTTCATTTATTAGAGGATAACCCCTTGAGATGGAACATCTCATTTTCGAGGGGGTCCCCCTCAAGATAACACCAAACACTTGCACATTCGTACATACTAAAGCTCTTCCTCACGAGTCACAACCAACCACCCCAACCTGTCCCACCTCTGTCCAAAGCATTTTCACATAAACAATATAGTATGATATTAAGATATTACAGGGGAGAACCGTATTTGACGAAACCACAAAAACAAACAAAAATAACCTACATATACATACCAATACAAAAATATATACCTATATACACATATGCACACAAACATGCATGCATGCATGCATGCATACATACCACATATAATTGTGGTATACGTGGTACAATTGGCGAGTTGAATTTTCATGCTGCTCTCCCAGACAGACAGGTATAAAAGAGAGTAATGTGCTCCTAGACAGTGTCCTAGTCATTTCAGCGGGAAGTTCGGTGTTGTGGCAGAAGGTGGACATATCACATTGACAGATGGACAGATTTGTGTTGCAAGCCCGGCGTGCTGGGTAACAAGCACACTCTCAATATTGTAACCTACCCAAGCAACTTGAGGCAGTTGATGTGGCACTGTAGTTGAGGTCCTGTCCAGGAGCCCAACGCTGCGTGCCCATTGCACACGGTACCCCAGGCAGTCTCGGACACGTTTGTTGGGACCACAACACGCCTGAATAGCCTGGCAATAGAAAATGAGTGCCAGTTGTCCCGTTAGCAGGACGTGACAGTTAGTTTAACCTGTTTTTCTCAAAATTCCGTTTCTGAAAATCACAGCGATCAGCCGACTTCAGATAACCATAACTTTTGTTACAGACAAACGACAAAATAAATAAAAACAGATTTGGAAAGGGCTTGAACCCAGGTTTAATATGGTCTCAAAACCTGTAATATGTAAAATTTCACCATGTGGTGGGTTTTCCCAGATCGCATCACATATGCAATATCATTGACGAAAAAAGACGAGACTGATGTGTTTTTAAAAAAATAAAAACTTGACCAAAACCACTTGTTTTTGTTGAATAAAGGGGGAGACAACACATTACAGACGTGTTACAAGCGTTCATGTTTACAGTTGCCAGATATCAATAAGTCTCAATAAGAGTTTTTCTGTTAAAAGAACACGTTTTCTACCCGGTCTTTTCAATAGTATCTGGCAACCATGTGGGCGCTCTCTCTGCACTGCTGAAGAAGCGTGGATGATTTGAAAACACAGACAAGTAAGCTGGAGTTCAGTGATCTTCATTTGAGATTTTCTACTTAAATTAAAGTGTCATTCAGTTGGTCTGTGTTCTGTCACGAGCTGCTTGCGCTGTTATATGTATATGCAGTTTGACTAAAAGTAATAACTAAAATGGTAAATGGACTGCATTTATATAGCGCTTTCACAGCATATTGCCTCACATTCACCAATTCACTCACTCATTCATACACCTACAAAAACGCAAAGACTTTTCGTTAACTAAAACTAGACAAACTATGAAAGACAAAATGATTAAAAAAATGTGACTAAGACCAATAAGCATTTTCATCTGAAAATGAAGACTAAGACTAAATCAAAAATGGCTGCCAAAATTAACACTGCACTGGGGCCGGGCGTGACTGTGAGTCTCGTTCTGAGCCCAGATACCAATCATCCCATCGCAAATGCTCGGGACTGGACGGAGGATTCCATTCCAACCTGATGTTCAGGCAAACATGGCTGCCAACTCTGCATCAGACTCAGACTGAGCCACAGCACCCGAGGGTGAGTCCTCAGCGTCGAAAGGCATAAGCCTGCCCTCCTGCTGCCAATGCCATCGATAGTTTGTCCTCATCTGGAGCCCCGAATAAGAAATGAGGTGCGGCATGTTACACAGGCATCTGGGAAATCCACCGGGCACAACGTGCAAATTATTTAAATAAAGATATTTAAAGCAATATTTTGTAAAAAGTGCTATAAAAATGAACAGGGTGTAACTTGTTTGGAGTGCCAAACTGCAGAGTGACGTATCACGTAGTGTCACGTAGTGACAAACACATCCACATCGCTATGATCACATACTTTCTTAACTCCAGTTTTCTCACAACTGTAATTCCCTTTCAAGGGAACTCGCGTTGCGTTGATTGACGCTAAGGGAACGCTTTGCGTGATGATGTATTGAAGTACATGTAAAATCAGTCCAATGGTGTGACGGAACGTCAGAGGCAGGTGACGTCATGAACCAGGAAACTATAAAACCTGCCCAAAACAAAGCAGCGTCAGCTTCTGTGTCTTCACAAGCGCTATATGTGAAACTGTCTGTTATATTTGGTGTTGTCTGTTATATATATATATATATATATATATATATATATATATATATATATATATATATTATTCAGCATGGCGAGCAAGCAACAGTTCAGAGCGTGTGTGCATCCCTGCCCACGTTATTTAACGGGTGGGGACACGCACACTCTTTGTGTTGATTGTTTGGGAGAGGAGCATGCACGGTCAGCGCTCGAGGGCGCTGGCTGTGAGCACTGTGAAGTGCTTCCATTACGGACGCTCCGATCCCTCCTGGCGTTCTTTAGCGAGGACGCCCAGGCTCGCGTTCCCCAAGGCTCAGGTCCCGCAGCTGCTGAGGCACTGCGAAGGCTTCAGACTTGGGGTTCGCAAATGGATCTGTCAGCGGGGTTAGAGACGGGCCCGGCCTTATCTCTGCCTTCACCTGACAGATCTAGTGCATTGTATCAGGGTTCGGAAGCACGCGCTGCGGTTTCTTCCGCCCTGATACAAGCACCAACACTACAACTATCTAGTTCCGAGGAACTAGATGTTGTTAGTGTTGACTCACGTGATGTTGAGGATTCGCCACCTCAATCTCACGCGTTTGAGGAGCTTATTGAGGTTGTGACGAGAGCGGTCGAAAGATTAAATATAGATTGGCCGTCAGATAAGCAGGACGTTCGTTCAAAAAGTAAACTGGACGAACGCTTCCTGCCCTCTCGCGCACAACCTCAACGCCGGGTTCTGCCGTTTTTTCCCGATCTCCACACCAAGGTGTCGAGATCGTGGGGAAAACCAGCATCATATAGAGTTTACAGTGCACAAACATCTCACTATTCTTCTATATCCCAATATAAAGAGCACGGTTATGGGGAGATGCCAAGGGTTGAAGAGACGCTCGCGAGCTATCTCTCTCCCGAATCTGGATCTTCCCTTAAGGCCCCGGTGTTACCCACCAAACCAGTTAAATTAACATCAAATCTGGTGGGTAAGGCTTATTCAGCGGCTGGTCAGGCTGCAGCATGTTTACATACCATGTCTTTGCTGCAGGCTTACCAAGCTGAGGTGTTAGGAGACTAAGATGAAGGCGGGGGTATTGGCCCGAACGTTGTTTGCGAACTGCGTCGGGCCACAGATTTGTCTCTCAGGGCCGCTAAGGAGACGGCTAAATCTATCGGCCGGTCTATGGCAGCCCTGGTGGCCACTGAGAGGCATCTCTGGCTGAATTTAAGCAACATTAAAGAAAAAGATAAACATTTTTTAATGGATGCTCCCATCTCTTCTTCTGGCCTCTTCGGCGACGCAGTAAATTCGGTCGTCGAGAGGTTCCAGGAATCAGCCAAACAAGCGGCTGCTTTTCAAAAGCTTCTCCCTCGCCGAACTCATGTCTCCGGGGCTGCTGAGCGGGAGCAGCCCCAAACATCTAAAGCCAGCTCCTCACACCGTGCCACTCAAAAGCAGAGCGTGGCCTCCCGTGCTCCCCCACAAAAAGACTGGGGACACGGGGGGCGCGCTCAGCAGCAGCCTTCTAGGGGTAAGACGGATCTGAGGACCGTCATTATTTCAAAGAAGGCTGCAAAGAAAAGGTCCATCCGAGGGTGCAGGCCATCGAGGGCAGTTCCCCCCCGAAGTAGAGCGGTTAACACGTCATTACACGGTGCCCGTCTCTCTTCGGTGCCCTCAGGGGACCGTTATGCTAACCCTGCCACCTCGTGTGTTACAGGGCGCAGCGGTCTCCAGCGAGCACATATCTCAGATGCCACCCGGAAACGTAGTGGCCCTGGGATGCCCGCCCCCTCCGAGGAGGGTCCTAGAGCAGTCAGTTCAGTCGTTCCCTGCCGGTTCGCCGTTACAGGGCGACGGGCTGATTGTTCAACAACAACTAAATCCAGAAGCCAGTCTCGAGAGGCTGGTACCTCTAGTAGAATTTTTGGTAGCGTGGAAGCTACTGCCAAATATTTCTCGTTGGGTCCTGCAGACCATAGAAAAGGGCTATCAAATACAGTTTGGGTCTCGCCCGCCCAGGTTTATGGGGGTCCTTCCCACCGTGGTGGGCCCCGAGCAGGTTCTGGTAATGGAACAAGAAGTAAAGAACCTGTTGGACAAGGGGGCCATAGAATATGTACCTCCCTCCAGCAGGGACACCGGGTTTTACAGCCGATACTTCATCGTTCCGAAGAAGGACGGGGGGTTGCGTGCCATTTTGGATCTAAGAGTTCTGAACGAGTCAGTCATGCAGCTGAAATTCAAAATGTTGACTTTGAGACAAATCGTGCCACAGATCAGATCCGAGGACTGGTTTGTCACGATAGATCTCAAGGACGCATACTTTCATATTTCCATCCTTCCGTATCACAGGAAGTTCCTGAGGTTTGCTTTCGGGGCAAAGCATACCAATATCGAGTTCTTCCATTTGGCCTAGCACTATCACCCCGCACTTTCACGAAATGCGTAGATGCAGCTCTGGCGCCACTGCGTCTGCAGGGTATTCGCATACTGAACTACATCGACGATTGGTTGATTTTAGCTCAGTCGCACCAGTTGGCGATTCGGCATCGAGATGTCGTCCTCGCCCACATGAGAGAGCTGGGGTTACGGCTAAACGCCAAGAAGAGTGTGCTTTCTCCATTACAGAGAACCACTTATCTAGGGGTAGTATGGGATTCTATGTCGATGCGGGCGCGCCTGTCTGCGGCACGCATAGAGTCCATTCTGTCAGCCGTAAAGAGGATAAAGCTAGGCCAGTCACTCACTGTGAAACAGTTTCAGAGACTGTTGGGTTTGATGGCAGCAGCGTCCAACGTGATAACTTTTGGCCTGCTGTACATGAGACCCTTGCAGTGGTGGCTCAGGACCAAAGGGTTTTCCCCGAGGGGCAACCCCTTTTGCATGATCAAGGTTACGCGGCGTTGCCACGTGCCTTGGTTATGTGGAAGAAACCTTGGTTCCTGTCCCAGGGCCCCGTGTTGGGAGCTTCTTGTCGTCGCAGGATGCTAACGACAGATGCCTCCCTCACGGGCTGGGGAGCGATCCTGGAGGAACGCTCGGCTCAGGGTCTGTGGGGGGACCATCATCTCTCTTGGCATATCAATCGCCTGGAGATGATGGCCGTGTTTCTTGCTCTCAAGAACTTCCTCCCAGACCTCAGGGGCCACCATGTGTTAGTCCACACAGACAATACGTCGGTGGTTGCCTATATAAATCATCAAGGGGGTTTGCGTTCACGCCCACTATGCAAACTAGCGCACCAGATCCTCTTGTGGTCCCAGGGCAAGTTGCTATCACTCAGAGCAGCTTACATCCCGGGGGCCCAGAACATAGGAGCAGACATCCTGTCGAGACAGGGGCCGAGGCCCGGGGAATGGAGGGCTTGGCCTCTGAGGGGGCCCAGCTCATAGAGTCAGGTCTCTCAACCGAGGTTGTGGAGACCATTCTACAATCCAGAGCTCCCTTCACGAGGAAACTTTATGCCCTGAAGTGGAAGGTTTTCGCTTCATGGTGTAGTGACCGTCAGCTAAACCAGTTAACTGCCCGGTTGGTACAGTGCTGGAGTTTCTGCAGGAGCGGTTCACTGCAGGTCTATCCCCGTCCACGTTGAAGGTTTATGTGGCGGCCATAGGTGCTTACCACATTTCTTTGGGTGGAATGTCTGTGGGTAAAGACCCCTTAGTATCTCGTTTCCTCCGTGGCACGTTGAGGCTGAGGCCTGCTGCACGCACGAGGGTCCCGACCTGGGACCTGGCTATCGTCCTCCAAGGTCTTTCCCAGGCTCCCTTTGAGCCCTTGGAAGAGGTTCCAGTCAGGTTTCTTACTTTAAAAACGCTGTTCCTCCTCGCTATTTCATCTTTGAAGAGAATAGGAGATCTCCAGGCTCTGTCGGTTGCACCCTCGTGCTTGGAATTTGCGCCTGGCATGGTTAAAGCATTCCTTCATCCTAGGCCGGGTTATGTTCCCAAGGTCCCCACTAATGTGGCCCGATCTATAGTGCTGCAGGCCTTCTGTCCTCCTCCCTTCCAGGATGCGGACCAGGTAAAGCACAATTTGCTGTGCCCGGTTAGGGCGTTAGATGCTTACGTCCACAGAGCTGCCCTGTGGCGTAAATCCGAACAACTCTTTGTCTGTTTTGGACCCCCTTATAAGGGGTCACCAGCATCTAAGCAAAGAATGAGCAAGTGGGTGGTCGAGACTATCTCACTTGCTTATGAGTCGACCGGACTACCATCACCCATGTTGGTGCAGTCTCACTCAACTAGGAGTATGGCGGCCTCTAAGGCCTTATTGTCTGGAGTACCTCTTCAAGACGTCTGTGATGCGGCAGGCTGGTCCTCACCTCACACATTCGTCAGGTTCTATTCTCTGGACTTGGACTCTACACCAGGGTCCGAGTGCTCTCGTCCTAGTGCTGCTCGCCTTGATTTCACACTGGACAGGCACTTCTCGCTATGGTGGCGTTGGTATAGACGTTCCCTTAGCGTCAATCGATGCAACGCGAGTTCCCTTGAAAGGGAATGCCTCGGTTACGACTGTAACCTCGGTTCCCTGAAGAGGGAACGACACGCTGCGTCACCTGCCATATCTCCTACGTGCCTGTAAGCTACTTGCTCAGACCTTACGAAGCTGACGCTGCTTTGTTTTGGGCAGGTTTTATAGTTTCCTGGTTCATGACGTCACCCGCCTCTGACGTTCCGTCACACCATTGGACTGATTTTACATGTGCTTCAATACATCACGCAAAGCGTTCCCTTAGCGTCAATCGACGCAACGTCTCGTTCCCTCTTCAGGGAACCGAGGTTACAGTCGTAACCGAGGCGTTTTTTCTGTGTGTTTATGTTGTTATTAAGAGGAAAGCACGTAGTGCATATTTACATGTCTAAACGTTGCTCCCAGTAGTGTGGGTGGCATCGTAATGTTTTTTAACAGTATACCGGCTGCCGAGGTACTTTTATTTACTTCAAACTATGTTTTACCCCGAAGCAAAAAACAAAAAATAACTTCACTGTGAGTATATTGGGGCTTTACTGCATACAGACATAAAAAAACGTTGGTCTTGTCTTAGAAATAGAGTTGAATAGCTGATATCAAAGGAACTCCCAAAGGCCCAAGAAACACTGTTGTTGATGGTCTTTAAAACCATTCCAAGCAATCTGTATTCAATCATGCTGATCGTCCACAAATGGGGAGAGTTTGAAACCGCTCACAATCTGCAGGTCAGGTCATCTCAGCAACTGTAGCCAAAGAGCTGACTGAAAGTAGCTGCAAGAAGTCTCCCCATAATATCATAACATCAAAAAGATTTACACGCAATGGTTGCCTCAGTCTCATTGAACATGAGTTAACAGTGGAGAAGTAACTGCATATCTCTGCAATCCAATCAGGAAGATGTATCCACTCTCAAAGATTTATTTCTACTTGATCTAAGCCACAAAAATACTTTTGTATTTACGTTGTATGATTGTTTTTTTTTTTTGTCAAATTACATTTTATGCTTTAAAATGGATGTTACCACATTAAGCACATATTTAGGTTACCTGAAAAAAAAAAACAGTCTAGATGCAAGTCAGCATGAAACGGAAGTTGCCTATTGTGATGAATATCCAAATGAAATGGCTCCTCGTACAAGAAAAATGAAGGGCGAGACTTGATTTTGTCCATTGGGAATTGATTGGATCGTTTTGGTTTGCTATAGCTGTTATCTCATGTGAGTGACAGGTTGTCCTGCCCTTGTGCCAGTAAACACATCATCACAGAAGAGAAGAGATAACGTTGCAGGAGGGAGGGTAAATTATTTTGATTCAAGATTACGCACATGATAAATCATTTATATGAAATCTGGCTATATTCCATAATAAACCATCCATTTTGATTTCATGGTGACTTAAGTTCAGGGCTATTGCTGATGTTAGTTTATAATCTTACTCTTATTTAGGCTGTAATGCAATGCAAAAAATCATGTTAAAATATATGAAGTTTTCATACGAATCGTTATGGATTGTGCAAGCGTTATGGTTTGGGTCTGCTTTTCTGCCTCAGGGTCTGCCCTGCCATCATGGAGTCAATCATGAATTTCACATTGTACCACTTGAGGAGAATGAGAGGTAGCTGAGGCTGAATTATAAGTGGATTTTTCAACAACACAGTGCCTGAAAACACTGAAGGACATAATAAGATGGATCAGAACATGCAATGAATCAATGCAGCAGGATAATGAACATTTGGAATACCAAGTCATTTCTGCCGTGTGTGTGTGTATATATATATAGTATATAATACTATCTTTATCCATCAAAATTCATATAATAAATCTTAATATAATAAATCTATATTATAATCTATATTATTTATGTGCCAAAACACACCTTGTGCACTATTTTATAAATCCCTTTATGTTAATGTTTGTGTTTCACAGTCAAATAAAACCTTTAAAGTGCTAGCTAAAAAAGGGCAGTGTTCTCACATTAAAAGAGAAATAAGAAAATCATTGAAAAAGAAAAGTTTAGGGGCCTTGAACATAAAAAGGCTTCTGTTTCTTATTGTCCTTCTCGGGGCTCAGAGTAACTATCTTGTTTCTCACTTTCATGTTTCCCCCAGACAGCTCCAGGATTTTTCTGTCTCCAATTAAAAACATCCAGAATAAATAATAGTGTGAATTTACCCAGCCTGATGTTCAAATATTAAAGCAGGAGTGAGGGAACATTCTGTAAACGGCAGCACAATGGCAATGTAATTATGATTGAATAGTAATAGTAATTACATTTCTTAGAGACTTTTGATGTTTTAATGAATTTGCGGAAGGAAGTGTCATGGGAAATTCGTATTTAATTTGATAAACAGGCTGAAGATTTTGAGGAGACTTCATTGTTAAAGGTGTGTGTGTGTGTGTGTGTGTGTGTGTGTGTGTGTGTGTGTGTGTGTGTGCTTAAAACTGCAGAAAACACTTTTTGACAAGACCTGACAACTGCATTGTTGGAGTACTGCTAGTATTACTGTCTATTTCATATGGATGAATTACTATTGTGCGTCATCATACCTATTAACATATTGACTGGATTTGAATAAGAATGTTTCTGTCAAAGCAGAAAATCCCTATACACTGAGATTATATCTGCAGTGAAAACCACAGATACAGAATCAGTTTACAGTGCAGTGCTGTTCGGTCTAAAGTAATTAACAAGAGCTGATGGATCTTGTATTGGGATCAGGCAGCAGGTGCTGATGCAGCATGAACGAGGTTACTGCAAAAAACAGATACATTTAATTGTGCTACATATATATATTTGGGTGTGAAAAAAGCTACAAATTTTTATATTAAACATTATTGTTTTCATATTTTAATTTGTATTTATATCCTGTAGTAGTAGTAGTAGTAGTCATAAATTCATAAAATATTTGTCTAAAAACTCTTTCCGTCCGTCCGTCCGTCCGTCCGTCCATCCATCCATCCATCCATCCATCTATTTTAACTCCTAAAGACTTATAAACTTTATGTATTTAATAGTTCTTTTTCTTCCAATCTTCCATCTTCCTGCTTGAATACTCCCATTAATCTCTTTGGGTAATTTTCCACTTTAGAGAGGTTTAATGCTTAATGGGTACAGTGTCTTTTCTAAACATTTTCACCTGTGACTTTTACCTTGTTTGGTGTCAGTGCAGTGAAATGATTACTGTGAAATTTCCCTCAATCATGGTCAAAGTGTTTCTTTCCTCTGTGTCCATATGTTTAATTGCCAGCATTTAGGAGTGTGAGCTCTTGAGATTCTCTTGGTGATTTAATATGATCAATAGCGTCAAAGAGGATAAAGGGAAATCCAATGAAACAGTCATTACCTTTATCTCATTATTCATCCCTTCTCGGCCCATCGTTAGTCATTTAAGCTCATGCACAGAGGCGTCCTGACTTAATGAAAGCTGTGAATCTCTTCTTTCTTTTCCACAAGCAACCTAAAAAAAAAATAGCGGGGTTTATTTTCCCATCTGTGCATGCACCTCAGGTTGAAGAGCTATTTAAATGTTTACTTTAGGATATTTCTGTCATGAGGAAATGATGTTTATAAAACAAAATCAGTAACAGATGGCATATATATATTTTTATTTTTTTTTGGGGGGGGGGGGGGGGGGGTCTGTATAATTTGCATATGGGTTTTTCTTCAACTACTGCAACTTGTATGTCTCAGGGGTTGGTTATATATATATATATATATATATATATATATATATATATAGAGAGAGAGAGAGAGAGAGAGAGAGAGAGAGAGAGAGAGAGAGAGAGAGAGAGAGAGAGAGAGAGAGAGAGAGAGAGAGAGAGAGAGAGAGAGAGAGAGAGAGAGAGAGAGAGAGAGAAATCCCCCCACCCAAGAGCACAGAGCTACGCTGAAGCTTTAGCCCGGCCTCCCGCTCCACCCACCACCTCCACCTCCACACCTGCCAGCGAACTGAGCCAGATCAGAGAGATGCTACACACACTGTGCAACCAGCTCCTGAACAGATAAGAACACACACTTATTCTCACACGTCTGTACTACGCCAAGACACACACGTTCTCTACTAGAGAAAAAAAAAAAAAAAGAAAAAAAGTTGTTTATGAATATATATATGTATGCATATGTAGATAAGTGTATATGTCTGTATATGTACGGTATGTGTGTGTATGTATATTTGTGCGTATGTATGTATGTGTATGTATATATATATATATATATATATACTCTATATATAATTTTGCACTAATGTAGATTGTCTGCCATGTATATTTTCACAGGTAACCTACTTCAAATTATCTTCTCTCTGTCTCACCAAATAGGTTTATCTTTTAGAATACGAATGTGTTCATTTCAAATAAGTTGCTGGAATATTCAGGGTCTTCACTCTTCAACGTTTGGTTCTAAAAGTACAGACCCAGAATTTCTAAAACATATAGAAGATGTTGACATCATAATCCTCACTGAAACCTGGTGTCGAAATGATGCGCTTACCTACTGTCCCTCAGGCTACTACGAAGTGATTGTCCCCTCAGTCAAAATAAGTACAGTCCACCGTGGACGAGACTCGGGAGGAGTTCTGGTGTGGTACAGGGAGGATCTGGCCAAACACATTTCAACTATCTCAGTTGGAAAATTTCATTGCTGGTTAAAAATAAACCAAATTGGCATTTCTACTAGAGAAACATATCTCTGTGCCATCTACATTCCCCCTGCAGAATCCCCTTACCATGAGGAGGAATACCTCAACAACATCCACACAGAAATCAGCCATTTCCAGGCCCAGGGAAACGTGCTGCTGTGTGGAGACTTCAACGCAAGAACTGGATCTGAACCTGATGACATAGATCCAAAGGGTAATGAATATGTCTTTGGCCAAGACCCCCCCGATTATCACAGGAAAACTCCCACCGAGAAACAACCTAGACCAGACAGTAAATAAAACTGGTAGAGAGCTGGTGCAGCTCTGCCGAGCCTCAGGCCTGTACATACTGAACGGCAGGATCCGAGGGGACTCTTTAGGGAGGTTCACGTGTTGTTCAGGTCTTGGAGCTAGTGTAGTAGACTACGCCATCACTGACATGGACCCATCCTCCTTCAATGGATTCACTGTCAAACAGCAAACTCCGCTTTCCGACCATAACCAAACTAACATTTATATCAAAACACATCACATACCAGAACAAAACAGACTGGAAACCTGCCGAATGTATCAGGTCCAGCAGAGATACAGATGGGCTCCGGACAGCGCAGACAAGTTTGTCCAAGCCCTCAGTTCTGAAGAACTAAAAAATCAAATAAATACATTTATTACTAAGAAATTCGAAACAACTAAAGATGGTTAATTCGGCTACAAATGAAATCAATAACATATTTAATAAAGCAGCACAGAAAAGTGAATTGAAAAAGAAAGGCAAAAAATACACAAAAAATTCTCCAAAAGACGAAAAATGGTTTGACTCAGACTGCAAAACATTGAGAAAACAACTTAGAAAATTATCAAATCTGAAACATAAAGAACCAAACAACACTGACTTAAGAACTGAATACTTTTCAAAACTAAAAATATATAAAGACACAATTAGAGTGAAGAAGCAACACCATCTGACCAAAAGTATACAAGAATTAGAACACTCAATAAATCAGAATCAGTTCTGGGATATGTGGAATAATCTGAGCACCGCTAAACCACAAGACCTACCAATACAAGATGGAGAAATATGGACAAATCATTTTGAAAACTTATACAAAGAAATCCCATCAAAACAACTAAATGACAATTATAATCTGATCAAACAAAATCTACAAACTTATGAAGAGACAATTAAAAAATAATCAAAATCCACTTGACTTCCCAATTACACATGAAGAATTGGCAAACAAACTCAAAAGCCAAAAAGGAAATAAATCTTGTGGTCCTGACAGCATTCTGGGAGAGATGCTGAAACACAGCACACCGGAGCTGCAGGCGGCGCTGCTCAAACTGTTCAACATCATACTCCGTTCAGGCTGTTTTCCTGACATCTGGAGCCAAGGAATTA